>VXAB01008223.1:605738-756601 GCA_013399175.1 Odontophorus gujanensis | reverse complement strand
AAAAAAAAAAAAAAAAAAAAAGATTTACAACCTCAGGACAAGTACCAAAAAGAGGTTATGTCAAACTGAAAAAGATTAGCAAAAAGATGAAGGGCAGGTTTGATGTTTCTGAAATGTCACCTGGAGTGTTATCGATGCCATCAGGGCTGTAGGGGGCAACTATGAGAAGTGCATGTCAGCAGTAACGTGCTGGTATGTAGACTGCACTACCAATATTTGTTCCATGAAAATACATATTTGTATTATTTTTACTTGTGTGTCTTCTAAGCTGACTCCAACTATATACCATAGGAAGTCTTCAGAGATGTGAACGATCAGTGTTACTCTATTTTCTAACTCCTTGTATTAAAACATTGTGCTAATTACAGTAACCCAGATTTTCACACAACAAAATAATCTTCTTAGTTGATTCTCCACAGAGATTATTTATTCTGCTTTCTATTACGGATCTTGAAATAATGTAAGCAGTAACTTTTTCCCACTTTCTTCCACTGAAAAACACATATTTTTTTATCGAGAGACACTGAAATCAGTACTGTCCACAGAAAAATCCTTTTAAGGAATTCTTGTTATTTATTCAATCTTCAGATTCAGCATACACATCAGGTATTCAAATTTCACTACTTAACACTGATCAGTCCCTTTTAGAAGGCTCTCTAATCTGTATGGTTATTAAGCATAAAGGGATTTACATCAGCGGAGTCTAACATTAGCAAGGAAAGTACGCATGGTAAATCCTATTATAGCTAAAGAGATGGGTTGCCTTACCTTGTTTACTTTTTATTCCTCCTTTGGCAGGAACAATAGCTTTGCCTTTTTTTTTCTTTTTCTTTTTCTTTATCACCATTTTTGCTGCTTGAAATGAGGGTGAACAGTGAATGTTTCCGTTTGAAGTGGACAAATAGGAATCTCAGAAAGTTCAACTAGTGTAAACAAATATCAAGCCCAGCACCTGAGAAGAAACATCAACATGTACCAACAAGGGATGGCAGTAGGGGGGATGGATGGGGACACCGAGCTTAGCAGAAAACCATCTGGGGATCCCAGGGGGCACTAAGAACGTCAGCTAGCAATGTGCCTTTTCTACAAAAAGGGTCAACTGCTTCCAGGAAAGCATTAGGAGAAGTACTGCCAGCATGAGGAAGGTCATTTGCCCCTTCTGTTCAGGACCTGGAGTGCTGGCTCCAACTCTAGGATCTCTGATGAAAAAGACATGAACATATGGGAGCAAGTTCAGAATAGGGCCTTGAAGCTGATAAAAGGTTAAGAACACTTGACACAGAGGGAGATGATGAGAGAGGTAGAGCTGTGAAGACAAGAGAAGGCTCAGGTAGATCATATCTGCATGTATAAATAACTGATGAAGGAAGTAAGGAAGATGGAGTCCAGATGACTCACAACAGTGGCCAGTGACTAGACAAGGAGTAATGAGCATAAACCAAAATTGAGTCAACACTACTCTGATACTGATCATGCCACCTTGTCCCACTCTCAAATTCTTGTCAAGACATAGCTTAACCTCAAAATAAAGGCTCTGATGCTATCTCCCTGGCAGTAGGCATTCATCAGAGGTTTAAAAGGAGAGTGCTTGCTCTGTTCTTAGTATATGAGATAAATAAGTGAATATAGCAAAGAAAGTAAGATAAAGCAGAAATAATTAGTACAAAGAACAGAAGAAAACCATGATGAACTTTGACTTCCTCTTCAGACAACCCTCCTACTCTGCATTACTAGGTCCTGCACAGAAGTGATAAAACCAAATAATCCTGTCAGCATCTTCACTTGGGAAACCATTCTGGTAAGTTTTAAGGTATAAGTTTAATAGCATCCACATTATCCACAGAGGATTATAACCTCCTGTTGCAAAGGGAATGAACTCTAATTGTTTTTTTCCATGCCTAGTGATTACATTCTGTGTGTCTGTGACACATTAAAGTGTAATAGCCCTTGAGAGGAAGCTGTTTTATATGCATGAGAGAACATATATATAGAGATAGATCATACATGTATATATATTTGCATATATCTCAGACACTCTCGTATAAACACATTATTTTCTATGCCTTATATTATACAATGGGATCCCAGTAGCACCCATAGGAAGACTAGCATTTTGCAAATTTGATAAATCTGTTTTTTTAAATTGGAACCAGAGAGACCACAGGAATTTATTGGTATCATTCGTACAGCAAGACCTCAATGAGGTACATATGTTTTCCAAAATTAGCCTTAAGACCTGCAGATTGGAATCTTAATTCCTGCTCTGTAAGGAAAAATCACTGAATTAAAGGCTGTGCTACTGCCATTATATAGGAATTAATTTCAGAAGATTATCTATGGAAAACATGGTGCAAAAGAGAGCAGGGTGAGGAAAAAGAAACAGCCTTCCCTAAGGCACTATTCTGTTCTACTTCTGTCGTTAGTATAGCACATTAGGAAATTTTTTCCTGCAATTGTATTCCCTGTCTGTAGCTCTCCACTGATTATCTGTCTCTGGTTAATTGCAACATTAGCAGAATGGAGTGCTTTTACTTTGTGTATGGCAGTTGAGGATTACTTAAAAATAGTTTTTAACCAATGACTCATTTCTGTGTGGGCTTCACAATGAGTGGGCTCTGTCAGGAAAAGATAGGGTGTCATGCCTCCAGAAAGATCATCCTAGCATCTCTGGGCTCTTTGAACATATACAGAGGGCATGGCAGGGCAGAGGCAGGAGGACTTGTAAGTGTGCTGCATCAGAAGTACGAGCTGCTAATGCAGCAGAAGCTTCTCCCCCTTTGCAATGATACCAACATAATTTTGAAGGACAGGTGGAAACAGTAATTTCGCTACAAATCCATCCGAGTTGTTTAACTGCACTAATCAGAAAATAGCATTCAAAAGCTGTTACATTCCTGAAGAACCCTTCACGTTTACCCTAGGAGCAGCTGCTATTACCTAACACTAGCAGAAAGCGTACACAGAGGATAGGGTCTTTCAGGAAGCCTGCACTCACGTCTGATCTCTCTCCTGGCAGTTTCAGAGCTGAGTATTTATGCTGGGCATACCCTTCTCCTCTCACATAGCCCCATGAGTCACCACCCTCTCAGAGTGGAAATTTTGTTAATAGGGCAAATATAACCCTTAATCAAAGGGCTACCTGTATTAATCATTATGAATGCCCAGGTGGTCCACAGAGTCTCAGACCAAAGCAGTGTCACAAACATTCAGATCTGAGTTCTGACATTTGGCCATGCCATGACTGGACCAAGACATTCCAGTGCTCTTCTCTCCTCATAAGCAGGAGGCCTGTTTGAAAAAAGGCTGCATGTCCCTCCTCCAGGAGCACTGAGCTACCAGGCCCTACATTTAGACCCTGATGAAGGAATGAAACCCAAAGCAGAAGAATATGGAGGAAAAAAACAAATGGGGGTGTGTACATGAGTATGTACTCCAGGTCAAATGTATACGAAAATTGTAGTTTCCTACAATAATGAAATGCAACGACACAAATCAAGCAAATAGGGCATCTGTAGAAATCTAGTGTTTGTAAAGCCACCCCCTACGTGATTAGCATATTATATATGAGTAGAAGCATCTTTAGCAACTTATATCATTTAATAGATTCATAAAAAGCATGGAAATTCGCTCTAAGACAGATTGAAACATTTTACAATAATCTTTACGCATTTTTAATATATGCTGTTCTCTACTTCTTTACATACAGCTCAAAATTTATCTGTTTTAATTTAAATCTTTCATTTTAAAGAAGGCAAGCAACCACCCGCAAAAAATAAATATAAAATAAAATAAAATAAAATAAAACAAAACAAAACAAAGCATAATATTTGGGTTATAGGTCTTCTACACCACAGTCTGCTTCCATTAAAAAAAATTAATTTCTTGTTCATAATTTGTCATCAACTTGTCTTGAGACAAACTTTTCAAGCAAAATTCCAATAAAATTGTTATGAGATTTTCTTGCAAAGCTTCCAAATCTGAGTGAAAGTGGATTTAGGAAAAATACTTTGGTAGTTTGATAACTTCTAGATCCAGGTCAAATTCTTGACTTTCTGTCTATACATGCACATGTATCATAGATGCTAAGAAAATCTGTAATTTTGCTTTCCAGCACTAAAATGAGAGATTTTCCTGTTTGCCATAATATGTACCTTTATCAGTCCTCCTTCTCCTCAGGCATTCACTAGCACTTCTACATCAGGGGAAAGGGCAGTCAATGGCAAAGTATTGCTGTTTTATAGACACCAGAGAACTGTGAAGACATTCAGTTCTGTCTTTGGCACCTGAAGAGCAATGGTAGAGTACAAGACACTGTTCTGCAGTTAACTGGAAGCCCACCTAACAAAACCATCTTCACTTACCACTCTGTGGTACCCTACGTGGTGCCTGTAGAGCTGCAAGATTCCAGATGAGGCTGTGCCATAAAGAGTGAAAGTGGGCACTGATACTCTGATTGGTCAGTTCACACATACCCAGAAAACAACCACAGAGCCAGTACAGGACTGTAGAAGAGGGATTAGGAAAATGAGGCACATCAAACTTGTCCAAATTCCTGCCAGTTGTCATGGCTCATCAGGCACAAGCTCCTACACTTGCAAGTCATGTTTCACCATTTTTGAGAGCTAAGCCTGAGCAGCTCACTGTTCAAAGCCCTGGTCTTGGCATCTACCAGTCCTGAACATCATTTGCCCAATGTATCTACTGCACACCAGTGCTTTTTGCCACTATAAACCTATACTACCAATGTTCCAGCCTTCCATTTCTCATGTCTAAATCTAGGTTTTAATTCCATCCAGTAAACCTTCCTGCTCCCATACCAAGCACCTAGAGCATATTTTGGCTTTTGACATATTTCTTTCTTCAGAGGACTTTTCCTCTGAATTAAAGTCTATCACCTCTGACCAAAGCCCCAGCCTGTAATTTCACTCTGACTAGCTGCATATAACAGCATGTCTCCTTCCTGACTTGCTCCCACATCAGATCTTTCCTCACAAACAGTAAAAATATGTGAGCAGGAGAAATGAGACTAGTTCTCTTTATCCTGATCCTGTTGCAAGTCAGATTTCCACAACACAGTGAAGGAAAGCTTGTTTCCAAGACTTTCTGTATTCACCTTCTTCTGCAAACAGCGACACACCAGATGAATAACAGATGAAATGGGTACATATCTAATAGCTGAGCAGTCAAATAAGTAAATAACAAGGCTCATGCTTGCTAACATCTGTCTGATTGCCATCAAATCCTACCCGCAGAAGGTCAGTTCTCCCTCATGCCTAAACACTGTCTCTGCTCATCAAACTGACCAGCTTTCCTAACTCAGCATCAGACTTCTCCTTCATTCCCTAGAGATCCTGGATATTGAAGTTACATAGTGATTTTCACCCTTATATGGATCTAACCTTGAATATCTAAATAATACTTGACTGCAGAAAAAGAAATCACACTTAAAACCTCGATTTAAGAGAAAATATGAGAATTTTCCCATAAATCAGTGTATTATAATGATTAAACCTGTAGAAAGAAAAGTGTTAGGTGTACATCAGCAGCTACTTTCAACATTATTTCTCCATTCCCTCTCCTCAAAGAGCTCCACTCCATTAACCACTATACAATGTCGCAGCTGTCTGAAAATACATTTCCTGAATATAACAAGCAGATCCATAAAATTCAGCTCCAATGTATATTATTTTCTTCATGGCTGCTTTTCTATGTGGAACTCTCAGCTTTTAAATTCTGTGTGGACTCTGTGACCTGGAGACAGAGGAGAGATGATAGTGGAGCTGGGTCAGCTTTTCTGTTTGTTGCTTTTAAAAAAGTGTTCTTGTTCTTATTGAACTAACGAATCCATCTGCCTGTGGGTTTTCTCCCTCATGGTTGATTACAAACTCTGATTAAAGTTTCTCCCAGTGCAGGGGCATTTACCAGAGATCTCTCCAGAGTGGGTTCTCTGGCATATGAGCTCAGAATCCACCCTTCCCTTCAGTTAGACACTTCAGGAGTCTCCATGCTATTCAGCTGTCTGGACTCATTTAATTCAGCACTAATTTACCCAAGAAATTCAAAAGTTATTGCTGGCAACAGAGAAGAACAGTGGGATTAGTTAAGAAACTGATCTAAAAATCACTGCAGGCCTTTCCTCCTTCCTTTTCCACATAAGAACATTCAAAGAAGGAAGAAAATGTGTAAGAACACCTAAAAATATCTGAAGACTTAACCTCAACACAGGGCATTTTCTCCCCTGTCTGGAGCCCCACCCCCAAACTGCAGTGATTTCTTTCTACAACACAGGCTGGCTGGTGGGAACTGCCCATAGGAAGCTCTCCACTGCAGGCAACAATTGCTGGAGCAGCCTCAGCTGCTACCACCAGCATCGGGTCCTGGAGGCCAGACCCACAGAGCTGAAGGATCCCACTGTCAATGAATCTGTCACCTGAAAACATGCTTTGACCTGGAAAAAATAAGGAGGGCCCTGCAGAGCTTCACTTTATCTTCCCTTCTTTTTTGCTGGTCTGTGTTACCACAGCTTTGTGTGTGTAGAGAGAGAAGTGGAATTAATTTTTTTTGAAAACGAAATCTCTTCTTTTCTCACTGTAAAAATAGGTCAAGCACAAATCTAAAGGATGTGCCTTCAATACATTTTTTGCTGGTTTTCCTCTGTTTGTTGCTGCAGTGTCTACTAATCTATTCAATCTCTTTATCGCAAGGGATTTCATTACAATCCTATTAGCAGTTACTTACAAGTTTTGGAGTGCTACCTCCATCCAGTGGTGAAACTTAAAAAATGCAGCTTTCCTGGAATTCCAGTTTTTCAGACTTCATGCTAAGCTTGAAATGTATTAAGTGCTCATCTCAAAATGCACAACTATTAACTAGGTAAATGCACTGAAACATCATACACGAGACCTAAAAATGAACATTCACTCTGCAAAAAAATGTGGTCTTTGTTGTTATAAGATATCTGCACACTAAAAGATATGTGTTTAAATTCTTATCCTCCTGTTCTCAAAATTCCCTTTGAAAGCTGATGATCTTCTGACAACATAACACTGTCTGGAGACAAGAAAGGAGGGACTCACCCACCTCCCTCTCTCATTCCTCCTCCAGTTTCATACAGCTACATCAATAATCTCCTCTTGGCTAATGGAAGAGAAGAGTGCTTCTGTCAGTTCGCATTTTTCAGAGGGAGAACTCCACTATGGAGTTGCCTGGGTTAGACAAACTAATGCAGCTTCACCAGCAGACACAGTAATTAGTTAAGCTCCAGCTTCATTGCCTTTCTTATGCCATGTTGATTTTAGCTGCCATGAATAGAAAAGAACAAAACGCAGGCAGAGTCGGCTGTCAGTACCCCAAGGAAATGCCAGGTTTATTCCTAACGACTGCAGCTTGTGCTTTGTCTTTCCGAGCCAAGATGCCTCAGCATGACTCTTACCTTGCCCTCCAGGAATACATTCTTGTTTTCCCTTCTCTTCATTTTTGGCACAGCCTCAGCAAACATTTGGTCCCAGATTCTCATCACAGAGAAGAGAAAAAATGATGCTGTCTGTGTAAAGCAACAGGATCTTTATCAAAAAAGCAGTGTGAAAGGTTAATTCAGACAATATAAGGCCTGTGCCAGACTCTCAGCAATGTTACACTGACCTGCTTTTTGTTTTGTTTTGTTTTCCCTAAATTGCTTTCAAGATGCCAAGGTCTGGCTGATCATCAGAAACCACGAGCAGAGAGACAATGCAAATCCATTTGCAACTCATCTCCTTGGATAACCCTCATGGCAGTGCTGGCACAGCTCAGGGTGGAGGTCTTTCTATTCAGAAGATGCTAACGAATCCTATACAGATGCACATTACCTTCTGCGTACGTGCACAGCTGAAGAAAGGCACTGGGGATAAATCGACTTATCCAGCATTAAATCAGCATTTTAAATCCATACATGTTCTATTCTCTTTTGAAGGTATCAGAGCTCTGAAGTTGATAAAAACAGTCAGCAGCATAGTTGAGCCTGAAACATTTGACTAAAGAGCTTGACACTGAATGCTCAGTTGCTATTCCCATCAGCTGCCAGGTTGTACCCTTGATTCCAGAAAGTTTTGAAGTGAATCTTGCCAGAAAGTTCAGGATCATTTGGACCACCTCCCTGATCCCATGTTATGACCTTAGCAAACCACCCGGTTCATTCAAATGGCTCTACTACATTGAAAAGGGCTGGCAAGGTGCTAAGAGCACGTGAAGTTTCATGTGAAAATATGCTCATAGTCTAGTTTAAAGCTCCCATTAAGCACTTGGGCTTAGCGCCAGAGTACCGAGAATACTTCTCTTACAGTTGTTGACATACTAGAGAAAGCTATGAATATATATAAAAGGAAAGCTACCTCCATCAGGGAAAGTATTCGTTTATAGAAAAACTAAGAATTAAGCAACATTCCCTGTTTTTGTTTGGTTTGTTTGTTTTATTATTATTTATTATTATTATTTATTTATTTATCTATTTATTTCAGACAGATTTACTTTAAATGAAAAATCCTGTTATTCAAAAAGATGTAACCTAAAAAAAATTTCTCCAATATTCATATCTCTTCATGGGCAGCTCTATACACACATGCACCTCCCAACCTCAGGCTCCACTTTCAAGGTATGCATTCAGGCTAGACTTGCCTTGTTTTGCTGGCTCTGAAGAAGAGAGAATAGGCTGAAGGACATTTGTACAGCTGCAAAAGGAGGCAGAGCAGTCTCCGCTGTTCAAGAGAAGCTCTGGAAATCCATCAGCAGTGCTACTGGAGCAAAGCTGCACCTAAACAGAGGCTCCCTCCCCTACTATCCTTATCATGTAAGAGAAAAAAGTATAACAATAAAGAGGCAGTCCAATTATTAATTAATGTAGGATCTACAGGTAAACCACAGATTCCTTCCTGTACAGTTTGTATTCTGCGGGGAGGTGATCTCAGGCTCTAATCCTCTCTCATCTCATTTATTGTTACCCTTCTCCATTTTTTAAATTTTCTTTAACAGTTGCATTCTATTTGCCATATGGAGGTATCTGCAGTCACCTGCCTACCTTTCCAGGCTATTCCAGTATCCATAAATGCATATACTCCTGCAGACGAGGCAGAGGCTGACTTCGATATTCAGCTGACTTACCAGTTCCCAAACTTGCTCCCAGGAACAAATGGCACAAATCTTCTGACTCCATAAGCCTACAATGACCTGAGTGTTCTCCTCCATACTTCAAACAGAAGTAACTGGCCAATTTACACTGCCTTTGAGGAAGGGCTGTGAACTGCCCAAACTCTTATAAGTCATTCACTGCACTCACGACTGACTTAAAATAACAATAAACAGCAGGGAATGCAAGGAGGACAGAGCTCTCTGAACAGCACTCCCCATATCTCAGTTACGCATGGCTATACCTGCACTTATGAGTGTTTCATCCCAGAGGTATAGTCTCAGAGTGCAGTACTGCACAGAAACCAGAAGACCGGACAGCCATGTGTGATGGTTGCATTCCACTTTTAGTTCATGCTAGCAGCACTCTGGCTCAGGCATTGCTGATAGGCAGGCTTAATTGGACACAAAGATTGTAAAATTGTACAGTCACACCTTGTCAGAAACTAAGCTGCTTGTCCAAGGAAATGAATTCCTATGCAGAGCCAGAGTCGTTGAGAAACTACTAATAAGAAAGGGTCAGGCTAACAGCCTGTACTGCAAGACAGTAAAAGGAGGAAGTTTGAGTACAAGTCAGTAACTTTTCACTATAAATATCTGTAGCCACCAGAGCCCACTGGGCACAGCGGTGATGGTGATCCCTCCTTGAGTGGGGACTCGTCTCAGGTTTGCTCCTTGAGGCTGAGAAATTCTTTATCCGGGATCTGACGTTTCCAGCAAGATAAAGTCACTGTTATATGCATGCAACATCTACATATATCAGTCAACCTTAATTTCCAGGCAACTCGTAAGTGGTTCAAGAATTTTACCACCAGTTAACCATAAGAGTGCCTGACCGCCATCTATGTTTGATCATTAATTCTATTTAATCATTGACTGATAAATCCTTTTTGTTACCATCATAATCAAGGTTTTTTAAGAATTCACCATGCAGCAGGACAAAGGTACTGTAAGTGCATTTGTGTGTATGAGCGATATCTGGACAGATATCTTTTCTGACAAGCTTTTTGTCCTTATGCTAGGCTATTCAGAGAGAGTGTGATACGTATTCTAAGAGAATTCTAAAGATGCGTATGATGAAGGCTTCATAAATAATCTTACTGATGTGTCAAGTAACTGAGGAAGCTGCACTTCATCTTATAGATTCATAGATTCAT
The DNA here is from genome assembly GCA_013399175.1 of Odontophorus gujanensis. Classification (NCBI taxonomy): domain Eukaryota; kingdom Metazoa; phylum Chordata; class Aves; order Galliformes; family Odontophoridae; genus Odontophorus; species Odontophorus gujanensis. Next base: position 746,285 of record VXAB01008223.1, on the reverse strand, counting down.
AGATACATTAGGTTGGAAAGGACCTACAAGATCATCTAGTCCAACCATCCTCCCATCACCATCCCTACCCACTAAACTACTAAATCAAATCCCTTTGCACCTCATCTAACCGCTTCTTGAACAGCGCTAGGGATGGTGCCTCAACCACCTCCCTAGGCAGGCCATTCCAGTGCCTGACCGCTCTTTCAGAGAAAAATTTTTTCCTCAAATCTAATCTAAATCTTCCCTGGTGCAACTTGTGGCCATGGTTAGCCACTGGTTTCTGCAAATTAGCTGAAGAAATTTTAGGTAAGCAATAGTTAATTGACCACACCTGCCCAATAGCACTTTCAATTCCACAAGCCAGGACTGGGTGTCAGATTGGCACACAATATCTACCTGTTCCTGATTTTCTATAGCGCTGCTTGTGCAGTTACGCAGCAAACTGTAAAAAAAAAAAAAAGTAAATAAGACCCACTTTCCTTCACTATTCCTTTAGATATGTCAATCTTAAACCTGTATAATTCAGACTGTATAATTTACAGTAGTCATTTATCGTATAATCTATCCCTCAGAAGAGCAGGCCTAGAAATACAAATCATAAGAGATGATGAGTATGAGTGAAAAAGAGAATAAAACTGAAGTTATTCACTCTAGTGAAAAATAATATGAAGTGTGTAGAGTCATGATTTTCTATGAAAAACTGCAGTACTCAAAGTATTAAGAGTGACAGAAGACAGAACTGAAACCTGAATTCATTCAAGGAGGCTGTAAGAAATGGCTATTACAGACTATTGTATCTGCATAAAGAACATCTTATCAAACTGAGCACAAATGCATCTGCAAGTCTGTTCTTACTAGAAGTCATGCTAACAAATTGAAAGTTGTTCACAGAAAAGAACAGTATGATTAATGAACTTCATCTTAGTATGGGAACTTAGAAGAGCAGAATGGTTGTACTAGCTCTAACCTAGGGTCTTTCAAGTCTAGTACTCTGCCTACAACCATTCAAACACAGAAACGCCTAGAAATGTTAGCACAAGGTGAGAGCATCTTTTGTTTTTCTCTTCTGCTCCACCAGCTCCAAATATTGTATGTTCAGGGATTTCCTGAGCATAAAGAGGCTTATCTAGTTATTAATTCCTGACAGAAATTTATTCCAAGATTTGCCCAGTTTCGCCTTGAATCTGTCTCATATTCTCTCCACACTCTTCTCCTTTTCTTGCAAGTTCCATGTGTCCACTATCACTTACATGAAGAACTGCTAACATTCTTCATTTTCTTGAAACTGGCTGGTCCTTGTAACCCACGAGTGTCCAACATCTTGGCTTGCCTGAGCCACACTGAATGAAGAGAAGCTTTGTGCACATAGGTTGCTCTGGAAGTAATGTCTCCCAATTATTTCCATGGAAACACTCACTGATAAGAAGAGCACAATAACACTGTTTGATAGAGCAAGTTCTCAGCTACAAAACACTACTTTTCAACAGTCACCACCATTAGCTCTGCATTTTCACCAGTAATGAACAACAGCCTGCATGCCACATTTGTCAGATCCTGCACCAGCAGAGGTGACCCACTGTCACTTTCAGCACTACTGAAACACACCGCTCATCACCTCACTGTGCCCACACCCACTGTTTGGTCTTTGTAAACATTCAGTAAGCATTGACAAGAATCCTCTTTGGGTGAAAAAAACATGTTTTCATAAAATTTATCCATGATTATACATGCCTCAAATGGTAAGTCTTGCTCTTTACTCTCAGCATTTTATTATTGGTTTCTGTATGCTATTGCTTCACAGAGCTCTACAGATCAACTGAACAAATAGGATAGTTTTATTCTCTAGGACACTGCTCTATTCACAAGATGTTAACTTTTCATAGAGTTAAATACTGCTAATTTACTTATATAAAAAATAGCTGTGAAGAGATCCCTATTACAGCTGCCTTTTTACATTTGCAGTGCAATCAGAATTTTGAAGTAGTTGCTTTTTACGTCTTACAATTGTTCATTAGAATGTTTCCAGCAAGAGGAAACATAATCTCCATGTAAGCACTGGTATGTCAGTGGATTTCTGAAGAGGAAGAAGCTTTCCAAGGCAGAATAATCTCCTACTCACTGCTTTGGGGACATGGCTGCTGGCTGTCTTTTGACATTTGAAATGGAGTAAAACCTTCAAGTGTTTTCAGAGGAAATAAGCCTTCTAGAATGTGATGGGTAAATAACATATCTTCTGAATTTATTCTTATTTATTTGCCTTGGAAGATACTGTTTGGCTTACAAGAAATACGCTGACGAATGGTTTGCTGCTTATTTCACAGGGAAGTACTGCTGTGAGATGTAGCATCTCTGCTGCCCTCAGCCTTCACGGATCGCGAGTAAACAAATTTATGGAATTGTTAGAATAGACCAAGGTTCTCATGAGGTGTGACAGCTGTTATTTCATAGTGTTTAAGTCAGTGTGAAGTGACAGTCAGACACATACTGGAAATGATACCTACAGGCATAAATAATGTGCATCCACATGATTCCTGCAGCATGTAAACACAATGATGTAGTTACATTCCCTCTTTCAGATGCGCTCTCCTTGGCACATCAAGACTGCTCACTGGGTACCTGTGATGTTCCGTGACAAACTGCCCATTCTTCACACTTTGCCATTCTTTATGGCAGGGCCTACTCTTTTACAAGAGTGCAGTACTGTTACATTTGCAGATTTCCCACCCAAATCATTTTCAAAACACAGACCAACTGAATTACCAGTACATCTAAAGATGTGAAAATTAACCCTTATGCCTCTGAAGGTGGATGGGGGATGTTGTTTGTAGCTGGCTTTTAGTTTTCACTGCTCTAGTCTGTTAGTAATAGGCAATAAATTACATTAATCTTCTAATGCTGAGTCTCTTTTGCCCATGACAGTAATTGCTGAGTGATCTGCCTGTGCCTATCTCAACACATGAGCCTTTTTCTCTCCATCATATTTTCTCCCAGTTTTGTTTTTTTTTTTTTAAACATTGGGACAGAGAGAACAACATGGTGGAGTTATCTGCTCATCAGCCTGAAACCATCACATGCACCTTCATTACAACAGAAGAAAGACAACAGCACACACAGGACGTGTTTTGTAACACAGCCAAAAGTCATTATCTGATACAGCCTTTTAATTTAACTTTGATTCAGACAGCACCTGATTGAAGCATACACTGAGTAGAGCCAGAATTAACTCATGATAAGGGAATGACCTCAGGAGCCAAGAAACTTTGCCTCCTTGCAGCTCTGTCTCAGATTATTTACGTAATCACGGGTTACTCAGGTCAGGGTTCAAATCCACGACTGAATTATGAGCATCTAATAAGTGACTGTGTGTCTAAGCAGTTGTCTACTCATGGTAACAACTTGCACTGCCAGCGAAGGACAAGTAAGCTAATCTCCATGACTTGGAACTGAGCAGGCACAAGACATCACTTAGAAATAGTTAAAATTCAGATGACAGGAATAACTTAATGATATGCCATATGTTGCTTTCACTAGGTGCCCATAAGTTGAAATTAATCACTGCTTTTAAATAGCACAGAAGTATCTGTGGAGGTCTGAGTGTCACAATCACTTCCATTATCTCATACAGAATTTTGTTCAGTTATCAAGTGGTAAAACTTCTGATTCTCCCACCATAAAAGGGATTTTATGAGGAAAGATACCCTTCTCAAGTTAGTCTTCACTCACCAACATGATTTCCTGTTTTTATTTACTTCAAGGTTATCATGCAAAGTGCTGATTTAATGCAAAACTGCTCTGCCAGATCATTTATCTCATTTTATTTTTTTTAATGTGGACAGGTTAAATTTAAACCAGCAGATTTCATGTGAGAGATCATCTGTCAGCACCTATCTCACTTCCTGCAAGATTGGGTATCATTTGTCCTATCACGGACAGAATAAAAGCAGAAAACCAATATAAAACCCCATGCTGTTTACTTAACTAACACAGCAGGATATGGAGAAAGACAGAGAAGAGGAAATCAGGTAGACTGAAATGGTTTGTACCTCTTCATAAAATTTCTTCGGATTGCAATATATTTTTCATACATACAGACTAAAATGCAAATGGAAACCGTTACTATAGCGATTGCCAAATAGGAAAGGAGGTAGTACTGGAGCAAAGCCCAAGATACTGAAAGGAAAAGAAAATCGGGTGGGGGATTATATGAGGAAAAGAGAATGTGTTGCTTGATTTTAATAACATTTCTTCCAACAAAACACAAGCTATGCATTCCGTTCCTAGCTGAAGCAAGTTCCATATATGCCACACCTGCACAGGTAATTATTTTGTTTATTTGTACAGAATTGCTTACATCAGCTTGCTGAACTGATCCTGGCAACACAACTAGCACTCCTCAGTCCTCGCTGCCTCCCCTTTTGTCTCCAAGTCTGAGCTACCAAGAGGTGGCAGAACCACCAGCCCCCAAGCAGCTGTGTTAGCTGTCTAACAGGTCAAAGGCCCACATAATTTTAAAAGTACTTCAAATGTACATATTAGAGCAGAACGACTGAATCAAAGGAAGAGATAGACAATCTTCCCTCCCTGCTGGAAATCTGCATGCTCAGCATTAAGATCATGGCATTACAATGGGTTTTTGTTCTTCAACCAGGTGGAGTAAGGAGGATACTGCCCCAGGAGAAGCATTTTGGATCCACTTTATAATTTAATTGAGTTTGCTGAAGCACCTGTTGTTTCATGATAGAAGAAAAACATACGTTACGCCTGCCCTGTGGACTTCTTCAAATCATTACCTGCATATTCAAAGGTAAAACAATTGCATGTGCCAGGTGTTGAAGCAAAATGGTGTGAAGCCAAGCAGGACCCCTCTGACAAGGCTCACTTCATCTTTCTTATTTCCCATTTAGCATATTCACCTCTGTGCCAGAGGGAGATGAAGAACAGATTACAGCAGTATTATCAACAAGTAACTACCTAAAATGTACTTTCTCTCCTCACGTTTTGATAAAATTCTGCTAACAAGCAGTGCCTAACATTTGATCATAGAATGGCCTGGCTTGAAAAGGACCTAAAAGATGATTGTTTCAACCCCCCTACTGTGGGCAGGGCTGCCAACCACTAGAGCAGGCTGCCCAGAGCCACATCCAGCCTTGCCTTGAATGCCTCCAGGAATGGGGCATCCGCAACCTCTCTGGACAACCTGTTCCAGTGCATCACCATCCACTGAGTGAAAAACTTCCTCCTGACATCTAACCTAAATCTCCTGTCTTCATTTAAAGCCATTCCCCCTTGTCCTATCACTATCAACCCATGTAAACAGTCATTCCTCCTCCTGTTTATACACTTCCTTCAAGTACTGGAAGGCCACAGTGAGATCTCCCCAGAGCCTTCCCTTCTGCAAGATAAACTAGCCCAGTTCCCTCAATCTTTCTTCACAGGAGAGGTGCTCACATGAAGACTCATCTCCATACGCTGTCCCCTACACAGTAAACATTGTTTAAACAATATTCCATTCTGTATTGCAGATTTAAATCACAGAAGACAAGCTGCATCACCACTGCACGTCACTAGAGTCTTACACAGTTGTCAGTCTTTCCCTGGATCCAAGACGACCCCCCAGCAGACATCAGTGTCCTTGAATGAGGCCAGCTGTGTAACAGGAGGCACCACACACTTTCAGTAGTCAGGCAGCCACGTACAGAGAAAGGAAGGCCCTTCATACACTTATTTTTCTTGTTATCTGTTGCTGGTCATGACTAGCAACCGAAACAGAAACATGCATTTTCAGCCTGACTACTTCCTGGAGAAGTACCAGGGTAAAGGTTCCCATCCTCACGCAGTGAGTGCTGTGATCCATTAAAAACTGGGAGAATAACACCAGAACAATCATTGCAAGAATTTCTACCAGTTCCTCTGTGTTCAGCCTGTAACTGTCTCTGGTTGTGCTTCTGGCTTCCAGAAGTAATGCTAGCCACAGTTCCTCAAGTTAGGACTTAGGACAGTACGGTCCCAAAAATGCCCCACACATGAAACGTGCTATTGACAGAGGTCCTCTACACATATCTCAGAAAGCACTGTTTTACTGGTTTTCTCATTCCCTTTTCTGCACTCTGGTTTCCTTGTCAAACTCCTTAATAGATTAAAAAATTCACAATACCACCATCACCAAAAGTCACGATCCATTTCATTGCTTTGTCCCTCACTTGTAAGTCAAAGAACCCCAACCAGCATTTGCAAAGCTCGGGCATTTCAGACAGCTCTGAGGTCAGGCTCACGCCACCACAGCTGCTGGCACATCTTCCTAGCTGCCTGTGGCGTGAAAATGAGTGTCACTTGAGCTGAGATGGGTGGAGCACCTCCCTCTTTCTCCTCAAGGATACCTTCGAGAAGTGCATCAGGTTTTGCCAGCGTAGAGTCACAACTCAGGCTGTCAGCAGATCCACCTCTCCTCTCCCTTAAAAACCAGTGAAGGTATGCTGATCCTGGGTGTGCAGTCATTCCGTGGTGGGTTATCTGAGAAACACTGCTTGGCCCACCACGTTCAGTTAGGGTGCCAAAGCCTTGGCAGAATGCTGCAGTCAGCTCCATACAGGGAACAGTGAAGATATCCTACACGAGAGTTTGCTTCAAATCCCAGGAAGAGACTCTCAATGTGAGCTAAACACAATCAACCATCCCTCAGCATAAAAACACAACACGGACCTTTAACTGTCTTAAAATACATTTAGTCCTAACCATTAGGACTAACTACATCAAGATGGATACTTTATATTCCAGGAAAGCCAGACCTAATGAGGAACAGCCCAACGATATACACTGATTTCTGAAGCTTTCAGCTCCACCCTCTGAGGATTAGGCCCAGAAAAGAACCTTCAAGCAGTTATGCAGACAGCTTCCGAATCAACATGACAGCACTCTCAATGCTCCTTCCGAATTTATGCTTTTCAGCAGCAACCCATGCCAGTCATACTCAGCTCAGCTGAGTACACAGCACAGACAGCAGGGAAGGATCCCACAGCTCAAGGCAGAGGTTTTCAACTGAGACACCTATGGTATATCAGATGAAAAAAAAGTATCCTTTCGCATAGGTTTTTCTCTGTGTTAGACACAGTACACTTTAATCTGGTTTCAATCCACTGTAAGAAGGAGGTGGGGGAAAAAAAAGGCTTTCACACATAAGCAATTTTCACACATTTAATTAACGGCACTCTAATCAAGTTTACAGTACTTTTTGTCTCCACTAGATACTGTATTTCAAAAGTGTCATGGGGGAAAAAAAAAGTAAACAAAACACTAGTCTCTTTTAAAGCCCTAAGAATTCAGCCATTGAGAATTACATGTGCATAAATGTCTCCTTAAAAATCATGACTCGTATTTTTCACTCTTACATTAAAAAGAAAAATAGCTTTAGCCGGGTCTTCTCACAAGATATGAAGATCAAAGATGACAAGACTCAAGCACTTGAAACTTCTGAAGGTTATATGAGGACTTCCGTTAGCAAGCCTTCCATGAAGCAAACACTATAAATAGGAGAAGAATGTGCAAGAGCTCCAAGTAAGTGAGATGCAAATGTTTTGCAAGCTTGTGTTCTGATAGCCACAAACTGAAGGCTGCTGTCTCAGGAAAGCCTGCCTGAATTTCTTCAGCCAGAGTCTACTTACAACATCTTCACTGCAGAAAGCTATACAGATAAACATACGCTGGGATCTTCAATGAAAAGTTCTCCTTTGGATGTTAACTTCGATGGACAAAGCAAGCAAAAAGGCCACTTCTAGAAGCCATAGGAATTACAGGATGTATTCACTGGTTTTCCTATGACAAACTTACAGAACATGTGCCTTTTCTTAGTGTGACCAAAAAGAAGAAACAAAAGCACAGGTATCTGTGAGAAAGTACTGCAGATCTCTACGTTAGTAATTTGTTCACTTGGATGTCCATACAGTATGAATCAGACTGACTGATTCATGCATAGGACTGATGGAGTCTGGTAAAATAACTGCAGAAATCCACATGAATTACAATTTTCAGTTCAATCATATTAATTACACAGAGGAAACTAAAACATCTATTTGCACAGAAAAAGAGTGGAAATAACAGACATTCACACGTACCCCAGTATTTATCCTACTGTAATATTGCACATTCCAATAATGTTGCACAAATTACTGGCTTTTTATAAAGACCATATATGAGGTATTAGTCCATTAATAAATAAAGAAAAATATGGAAAAGCACTTAATATAATGCAATAATCCATTCCAAGTATTTAGTGAATGAGAACAGAACAAGTGATAATACGCACCCTTGTGGGAAAGGTTAATGTTACTTAGCAAATAGTCAGCTTTCACTATCAGTTCAAGAAGAAACAACTTAAATCTGATAAAGACCTTAAGAATTCAAAGCCTGTTTATAACACTGCTGTTCAAAAATGCTTATTTTGCCCCTGCAATCCATTTGAAAGGTAAATTCTCATAATTTTAGACAGCAACGTGTGCATGATAACCTAACAGAAGAACTTTTGGGTTGACAACAGTTAATACATATGAAGAGTTTTGTATGTTTTAAAAAGAGTTTATACAGGTTATAGACTTCCATAGCACTGAAATTGTTACCCATTAGCACTGTTTATTATCAGACACCAGCACCACGAAGTATACACAAGTACATGAGAATTGTGATTTTTAATTTTATTATTCTATTATGCCAATAATTTACCTTTCAAATGGCAAAGCTGAAAAATCTCTGCTGACAGGTAATAAATAAATCTAAACGCAATCTATTTCTTATTTAGACCATTCCAGAAACACCTGGAATCTGAAAGTAAGCTTATTTGTTTAAGTTTGCCAAAGCACAAAGGAGAACTCAGGTTCAACAAATGGAACTATGGCAACTACAGTGCACACATGATAATATGATAAGCATAAAGCAAGACTGTATGTAATATGCTCTTCTGAATCTTGTTAAGAGATATTTGTGTTTAGGAGGGGTGGAGTAAGAAACACAATATGTGCGTACACGATCTTGCATACATCAACAGCCCTTAAGTGAGTGAAGGGTTATTCACTTACTGAAAATCTTCCCCAGCCATGAAGGATTACTTGAAGTTACTCCTACATCACTCTCCTAAGTGAAAAACAATCTTAACATTTCCTTTTTTCATATATACTTTTTATAGTTGGAACGTAAGTGTTTTGTTCCTAATAGATCCGCAATGCTGGACAACGTAACGAAGACCCAGAGTTTTATTTCTGCTGCTCTTTTGTGCAAACCCTTGAACTTGCAGACTAAGTCCATATTTAGTAAAAACTACCAGTGAAAATCTGGAAAGACATAATAAAACAGCAGCACTTCAGAATAAAGTATCACCACTGCTAGAAATCCATGCGCCAGTAACTCAAACATTCCTGAATTGGCATACAATTATATTTCTAAAATTAAAAAATATATATATCATGTGATGAATGTACTGAGTGCTTACTAAATTGAAATACAAAATTTCTTCTGTTGAAAGACTATTTATCTCCTATTTTAAGTAGTTACTGAGGCATTCAGCTCCTAATGGCATGTTGTTTCTATTCTGAGAATTAGTTCCATCTATAATTTCTTTATAGCAGTTAAGTGTTTTTAACAACACACAGTTCAAAGATTTTTTTTTCCACATTAGCACATAACAAAGGAGAATTATGAAGGCGTTGAAAGAAGAGATGAAAAGAAAGGAAACATTATTGCCCGGAACAGTCTGTGTATGTAGTAACCATGTTTCCTCGTCTCTGAGTGACAGTCCTGCAGTGCTTGCTGGATCCATGGAACCTGTTATCAGTTCGCACTGCGTGTCGGTGTGCATTTTCAAAGTCACTAAAAGAAAACATCTTTTCCATATTCTCAAACACATCATCAAACAGTCCACCGCCAAAGGAGAACTCCTGGAAAGAACGTCTTTGCCGATTGTGAGCTTCCCGATGACTTCGGAAGTGATTTTCAAAGTGCTTTTTCGACCGTGAGTACTGACTGAAGAGGTCGTAGTCTTTGAACAGATCATCGAAGTTGAAGTTAAATGATGACTGATGAAATGGGCTTCCATTATTTCCTTGTCCTCTGTGACGGCCAAGTTGATCATATTCTCTTCGTTTATTCTCATCTGATAATGTTTCATATGCTATTTCCATTTTAAAAGAAAGAAAGAGTTTTAAAACTTCAATTGCATGCACATATAAAGACTGGAACCAAACAAATACACAGAACAGCCCTCCCCCACTCCTGCAATGAGACCTATTTCAAGTTAGATTTCAACTGAACACTCAAGTCCAATCAAGATTAATGTTTAACTTCCTACAATCCAAAATCAGCTATTTCAAATTAATTACAGCTATTTACTTATAATAATAGTTGCACTCTGAGGGCAGATTACATCCTCAAAATTTTTAATTCACATAACACTGTTTATCTAGCAATAAAGATTACTGCTTGTATTTGAAAGAAAACAGCAGCAAAATGTGGCAATGCAGAAGACTGAAGGTGAGAGGATGAGTTATGAGCACTCCCTCAACAAGTAAATTGCCTGCTGCATTCTTGTCACAGAAACAGTGCAGCGTCTGCAAAGCTATCTGCAAGCAGACAGTAATGTCTAGCTATGCTGGAGTTAGAACTAAGTGATAAGCTAAACATTAGGGATGAAAGCAAAATGAAGGAAACGAATTACCTATTTGTCCAAACTCTTAACATTTCAGTAGTTCAACAATAAACCTAGATTTTTTGATTGGGTATACCCAGAATGGAATTCAGTTTGCATCTGTTCCTTGGTCCAAAACCACAGCTATGGTTGTTTCAAAGCAGAAACTGACAAATAAAACATTCCTTGTAATTAGAATATGCATCTGAAGCACTCCCACTTCCATACCTTTCAACGGTTTCCCAACTTTTCTATACAGCTCAAAAAAAAATTTACAACTCACACTTCCTCCTTTAGTGTAGCTAACAGCTGCAGTTTCTATAAAGACTACCCTTCCTTTTCACTGTGTTACCTTTCTTTCAAAGCAACTGTTCTGTAGATAGGAAGATAAAACCCAGAAGTCTTGTTAGTTTAGTTAGGAGAAATACACAGATTGTGTATTTCTGTGATGAATGTTATAATAGCTTATGGGGGACAGAAGTGAGAACACCTTATTCCTCAGCAAAACTTCTGTTCTTGGTTATTCGCTTCCACCAATATAATTGCAGAACACCCATGAAAGGCGAGTTCTCCGGATAGTTCAGGTTGGAAGCGACCTCTAGTTTACTGCTCTGCTCAAAATAAAGCCAGTTATAAGCCTAGTTCCTCAGAGCTTTATCTTCCCATTCCTGAAAGGTCTGCAAGGATGGAACATGCATAGCTTGTCTAGGCAATCCATTCCAACTGTTGCCCATCCCCTAGGTAAAGAAAGTTTTTGGCCTTATAACCACAATGAATCTCTTGCACCTGATGTCTCCTGTATTCCCACCATGAGACACTGAAGAGCTTTTCTGAAAGATTGCTTTTAAGAACAAAGAACATTCCTACAGGTACTGGAAGGTTTCCATTAAGTCTCTCAGAAGCCCTAATAGTCCTGAGCCGAATCTTATTACGCAGATCAAAAGTACAGTCATTGAAGAAAACTAGGGCTAAAGCTATCTTACTCCCATGTATTTTTGTGAGAAGATTTCAGCCTAGAAGTTCAACAGGCAGAAATACATAAACTGCATGATAGCCTACATAACAGAAACAAGTCAGATAATGATACATGGCACTTGCCACCACAGAAGCACAAAGAGAAATATTTTCTTTATACAGTAAAAACACTATACTTAACGTATTTGTTCACAGATATAATTATAGAACAGGATAACAGAATAGCTTATGTTGGAAGGGATCTCAAGGATCACTCAGTTCCAACCCCCTACCATAGGCAGGGCTGCCACCCACCAGATCAGGTTGCCAGGACCCCGTGCAACCTGACCTTGAACACCCCCAGGGATGGGGGACCCAAAGCTTCTCAGGGCAAGCTCCTTCAGTGCCTTACCACCATCTCAGGAAAAAAAAAAAAGTCATACCTCCTAACCTAGAATTTCCTTCTTCCAGTTAAAAATCACTTCTCCTCTGTCCTAATTCCATCTGCCCATGCAAAAAGTCAATATATAAGCCATGTCTCCAATTATTAAGATTAAGGTTGCTATTCATTACCTTCAGCGATTTCTCTAAATTTTGCTTCTGCACCAGGACTCTTATTTTTATCTGGGTGGTATTTCATTGCCAGTTTGTGAAATGCCTTCTTGATCTGGCGGTCAGATGCATTTTTCGGAACTCCTAAGATATCATAATAGCTCTCTGTAGCCAGTATTAGCTCAGCAATCATTAAAATGCAGAGAGCAAAGGTGAAGACAAACTGCGTAGTTGCCATTTCTCCAGTTTCTAGAAAGAAAAAATAAACATACTTGAACAAGTTATTTCAGGTACCACAGCAACATAAAGAAAAGGTACAACTACAAGCTGAAAGAGGAAGACTTATTTTCCATGAGTCATTCTGACTGATATGTAAATGCTCTTTCACTCATGTTAAGAAGTCCCATCCTTTGGTTTGATAGTCAAAGAACATGTGAATGGAAATGCTGCAAATTCATACTGTACGTCTATCACTGCCCACTGGAATGGTGTTCTATCTTTTCTTTTTTAACCTTACCTATACCCTCCTAGTCCAGTTTATAGCTGTTGAATTTAATTTAGAATACCTTCCACTGCAACAAACATGCTGACATACCTGGACTAACTCTTACTAAACCCCAAGTTCTAGGATTATTAACACAGTAGCTCTTAAATACAGTGCAATTTTCAAAACTTACTGAATATATTGGCAGAATGATTCACTGATGAGTTTAAGCAACAATAAGAAACTGAAAACACAACAGGACTAAAAACTACCTCTGAGGAACAAGAGAACTAGTCTGTTAGACACTCATGCTCAACTTCAGGTCATTTAACTGGCCTAAGTCAAACACAATAAAAGCAGTACACTATCTACAGTACAGAGGTCAGACAAGTAGGAAACTTCTGCCACTACTTACAAAAGGTTGGACTTAATTTCTTTTCATATTTGACTGCACTCTAAATGAAAACACCTACCAAACCTCTGACAGCAAAGAATGTATCTGATAAACACCAGTACACGTAATAGGTTTACATGCACAGTTCTCAATGCATGAACTTGAGAGAAACGCTCAAAGTCAAAGAATTCTGGTTAGGCAAAGATCTTGCGACGGCAGCCAAGTTTATTCATTCCTGCAGTAATAGGCGCCCGCCCCCTATTGGCAAGGGAGAGACTGCGCACAGATCAGTGAAATCCCTTTCGTTATATACTCTAGACCTAACACAGGGTTTCCAGTAAATACTGGAAACTTCCACTGCAAAAACACAATCTGCCTCTCACAAACTCAACTCAAAAAAGCAATCCCCTATACAAGGCAAAATATGGTGTTATTTTCCTGAAAGTTTAGTAAGCTAATCTTATAGTCTGAGCACCATGAAAGCTAACATACTTCAGCTGCGATGCAACCCAAACATTCACTCTTCAAAGTTTGTTTTTTTTTTTAAACTCTGTGTAACAGGTAAATGAGACAACTGAGCTTTTAAATAGGAAGTCAAAACCCTATAAAAATTAATACACAAGCACAAAAAGCATTCAAACTAAAACATTTCTAAGAGATAGGTCAAGGGGCTAAAACGAATGTAGTGAGGTCAGAGCAAAAAAGCTCATGCAAGATTAACATACCCATGCCCTCTTAAGCATTTATTTGGCTAGCAGCCAGCATGATATCAAGTGTTACGGAGTAGCAGTTGAAACAAAGTTTTATCGGTATATCTAGACACCAAATGGGCAGTTCTTCTTGCATGACACAGATTTTCAGTGCAAGAAGCTTTCCAAGTTCTTCCACACATGCTTTCCCACCAGTTCACTCGTCTGAAGCTTTGCCACCTGGACACCAAGGCCTACACAAACGTACATCCTTCCCACCTTCTGTGCTTCCTTCCTCCTTCTGCTTGGCACATGCAGATTTTCTTCTTCTTGCTATGCTGGAGACCAATTATGTATGCACAACACAGGTATGAGGAAGTAAAAATACTCTGCTCCATTCTCCTATGGCTAGCCTCTCTCTAGCATCTACAATTAAACACTGAATGGAGCTGAGGAGTTGTTTACCTTCAGCATTAAGGACAAACTCTTATAACCCGTATTTTTCAGTCCGAGAACATCAAGATATTAACTAGTCTTCTGCACTGCACAAGCCTCCCCATTTCTATTACTCTTTAGAAGAATTGTACTCAGGTTTCTCTTTCATAACAGTTTTCCTTTAGGATTTCAGCAATGCAGTTCCATGCTCTATTATTCCTAGTTCTACTCAGATTTCTAAGGGTTGTTTTTTTTTCCCCCAATTAATTTAAGTCAAACAAAAAGTGAGATATTCCATAGCATACAAAAAGACACTCCTAAAAACCTTTCACGTCTTCTAAGCTTAAAAAAAAAACAAAAAACCTCCAATGAAGCAATAAAACATAAGCCAAGAGCACACATAAGCGGAATCAACATTTTATCCTGATAAAAGGTCTTGTATTTAGACAATATATTTTGAATTAATCAAAGATACTATTTTTTTTCCCAGAGAACATCTGTTTGATATGCAGCCAGCACCTTAGCGTTACTACCGCCAATTAAGTCGAAACTAAAGGCCAGGTTTGACTTCCCACCCCCAAAAAACCCCAACTACTTCCACAATTGCTTTCACAATGAACTCACTTTCAAATACTTAACTCCGCACACGGTTCCTTTTCTCTCAGCTTCCCAACTGAAGGAAAAAGTTCCACTTTCTAGTTCCCAAGCCTCCCACCGGCTGCCATGCCGACTAACCCGACGTGTAAGCACGTCCCCCTCCCCGCGGCCAGCACCGCTCCCTCCAGCTCACGGGGCCCGGCCTCTCCCCGCCCGCAACAGCCCCGGGAGTTGAGCGGAGCAGCCGCGGCGGGACGCTGCCCCAAGCCGAACCCAGCGGGCGGGCCTAACGAGGAGCGGCAGCCCAGAGGGGCAAACAAACCCACCGTAGGACGTCCAGAGACCCCGGGCCGCCCCCTCAGCACTTCGTAACCGCTTACTCCCGCACCGGGCCCTTCATTCCCGCCGCCACCGCCCTCACCTCAGCGCCGTCCGCGCGCCACTCCCGCCCGGCAGCTGGCGGCGCATGCGCAATGCGCTCCTCCGCGCCTCGCCGGCCGTTCCTACACGAAGCGCTGCGCCATTGGCCCGCCGGCACCACGTGACGCGGCGGCTCTCTCCGGGCTGGGACCGTTGTCCCCGTGACCGTCGCCCCCTGCGCTCCCGCGGTCTCCGCGCGGATGGTTCCGGGCCGGGTTCGGCTATGCCGCGGTACTGCGCCGCGTCCTGCTGCAAGAACCGAGGCGGGCAGAGCGCCAGGGACCAGCGCAAGCTCAGCTTCTACCCGTGAGGGAGCGCGTAGTGGGGACCGGGATCGCGCGGGCGAAATGCGGGTGGGCAGCGCTGGGAGAGGCGAGGCCCTCGGCGGGAGCGAGAAAAAAACCGAGCGTGGCCGGGACTGAGGGAGGCGGTGCTGGTGTTTACAAACCGAGGCAGCCCCGCGCCCCGACCTTAAAGCCGAGCGGTGCCGCTGGGATTGGTGTCCGTCTAGCTTGAGCTGCAGCCAGGAGCGTTGTGGGCGGACGGAAGCCCGCCTGCAGAAATCGGTTTCACAGCCAGCCTGAAAACGTGCTTTGATAAAACTTAGAGAGTCGTTGAATGTCCCAAGTTGGAAACACAGAGCGGGACAGTCCCTTTCCTCGCCTGGCTGGCTGTGCTGGGCCTGTTAGCCAGAGTTTGGTTGCCCTTCCTGGCTGCCTTGGCACGCTGCTGGTTCATGTTTGACTTGCTGCCGACAAAGACCCCCAAAGATCTTTCAGCAGGCCTGCTTTAAACAAACTCAGATCCAACTCCCGGTTGGACTGGATGATCTTGTAGATCTTTTACAGCTTTGGTGATTCTGTGATTCAAAGATGTGTTGTGATAGAACAATAGTTTCAAGGAAGGTAGATCTAAGTCGGATACAAGAAAAAAGTCATACGGTGAGGACGGTGAGGCACTGGAACAAGTTGCCCAGTGATGTGGTTGATGCCCCCTCCGTGGAGACTTTCGAGGCAGAGCTGGATCAGGCCCTGGGCAACCTGAATCCTTCCAACTCTGAGCTCCATGTCCCTTCCAACTCTAAGGATTCTGATTCGAACTTGTAAGTTTGTTGCAGTCATAGTTATTGCAGGATGAGGAAGGAGGTGAAGGAATACCCACAGGAAGACAGCTTTGAAAAAGGTTTTTGTTTCAATTGAAGGAAACTACGTAACCTTGAATGTATATAGTACATGATTCAGCAGTATACGTTATCACCATAAAATGATCACGAAAATGAGGGAAATAAATTATTCACATTGCTTTAGTGAATACAAGTGCCACATGGATGATCAAAACAAGTTTGAGTTCTGGTACGTGTTTATATTCAAATGTATGCCATCAGTATAAAGATAATTTCAAAAACACAGCTGTTCTATGCAGCCATTGAATTGTGCTGTGTTATGAGTAACACAGTCCTACAGAAGAGGTGCCTGAACTCGTTCATACCAGATAACAGATTCTGATGGTGGGGTAAGGGAGCATCAAAAGCAGGAGCAAGTTCTGGCAAAGTTACCCTTCAACAAAAATAACTAAAATAATAAGTTTTGCTACAAGATATTGTCTCACTGCAGGTTTGATTTTTTTGTTTGTTTGTTTGTTTTTGTTTTGTTTTGTTTCCTGATCTGAAGCTGCCTGATAGTGCAGAAGGTAGTGAGTGCCATGTTGCAAAGGTTCTGGCAAAGGAATTGTACAAGGTCAAGGCCTTCTTGAGAGAGTGTGCTTGGTGACATGAGCTTCAAATGAATGAAGTCATTCTCTTTCTGAGAAACTTGTTTGGACTAAGTAGAAGCATCCCAGGCTAAGTTCTGTTACTCATGAGACATACTGTATAATGTATGTTGTGTTGCTACTGGGTGCATGCAATCTAGGCAGGCAGAATTTGAAAAGGCTGAGCACCCACCCGTCCTTGAGAGGTTATCTTGGTTTTGTTAGCACTGTTCTTTGCATTCCTGCATATACTTGGAGCCAAATGGATCATCAGTTTGCTCTCTTTTCATGGTAACTTGGAAATTTAAATGACTGCAAATAAAAAAGTTGGATTAAGAACTGGAGAACTTCACATTTATCCCATGAATCTCAGATATCTTTCTCTCAGTATCAACTAAGTTTGTAGTTTTAGGGCATTTGTGGGCCTGGAGAGGGGAGTTATTGCCATGTGTGACTACTGTGGAAACCCACAGCTCCTGAAGTTCAAGGATTTGCCAAGAGTTGACCTTTCATAGAATTTGTGTGGCACACAACCCCTCACCACTCCATGCTCTCTCTCCAACTTCAGTTTTGTGTGAATACTTCACTTCTGAACCAATTTTTTTGCACACTGAAGTTGTGTTAATGTTACTGTGGTCTATTAGTGTATGGGAATAAATAATGCTAAAAGAATTGGTTGCTAATTAAAAGAATAGATCTATTTAGAGAGTAAAACTACTTTAATAAAGCTGTAGGCACATGTTAACATGTGGATGTTGTCCTTAATGCTGCCAATATCTGATTTTCTTTACATCCCACAATTATGGTCAGGTCAGGTTTGATGACCCAATGGATGTGTCACTTTACTCAAAGGCATAGATTTTTTTTAATAGTTATTATTTTCGTACTAGCCCTATGGAGAAAGACTTAGTTGACCCAGTTGATGAAAAACCTAACATATGCCAGCAGCTCAGAAGGCCAACTGGATCCTGGGCTGCATCGAAAGAGCAGGGAGAAGGGAGGTGATTGTCCCTCTACCCTGTCCTTGTGAAAACCCATGTAGAGTACTGTGTCCAGGGGCCCCTAGAGCAAAAATGATGTGGAGCTGTTGGAGCAGGTCCAGAGGAAGGCACGAGGATAACCGTAGAGCTGGGGCACCTCTCCTACAAAGTCAGACTGAAGGAGCTGGACTTGTCTCTGGGGAGACCTCAATGTGGCCTTCCAATATTTAAAAGGAGATTATAAACAGGAAAGATTCAATTTTTCACTCAGGTAGATAGTACAAGGAGAAATGGCTTTAAGCTACAAGAGGAGTGATTTTGATTGTATGCTGGGGAAGTTTTTCACTCAGAGGATGGTGAGCCTCTGGAACAGGTTGCCCAGGGAGGTTGTGGATGCTGTGTCCCTGGAGGAGTTCAGGGCCAGGATGGGACACTGGGCAACCTGATCTAGTGACTGGCAAATCCTTCACAACCAGAGGGGTTGGAACAAGAAGTCAGAGTGGTCTGGATGTTTGTACTGTCATTACCTAAATAGCTTGTTTTTTCATGCATCATAGTGTTTAGATTTACTTTTAAGTTTTGTGTATTGTTATTCATTAAGTAAACTACATATCTTTGCTCACTTTCTTTTAATTTAGTTCTCTTTCCCACATAATTTGACTGCTTCCATATACTTTGAAAATCAATTATATATATATATATTTCAGTAATGATCGCTGTAAGAAATCTTAAGTTTTGAAACAAAATGAAGAAATGTTTTGTGTTACTGTGTATTTATCCTTTTAAAAAAATTTAAGTCCTACAGTGGAAATATTCACTTTTCTAAGTTGTATGACAGTTGTACATATGATATATACTAAGAGGTAGTTTGTTAAATAAAACAAAGTTTTTTAGTACTTAATTTGTATAGTAAGATTAAAAATAAAATAAAATAAAAAAAATCTCCACAAATACTATTATTAGAGTAGGGACTAGACCTAATATTTTCTTAATCACATGAGTATTTCTTGGCATCCAGAGGATTTTTTGAGCCAGCATTTCAGAACTGAGACTTTTAAATGTTGGCCTCAAGGTATGATGTCCTTGACCAACAGAAATCAGTAGAAATTCTGCTGGTCTCTTGAGCAGATATCCACTAGAAATCATTTGCTTGATGAGTACGTTAACATGTAAGTGACATTCTGATTGACATCTAATATTTTCTGGGGGAGGGAGAAGCTGGATTAAAATGAAAAAGAAAGGAATGATTTGAATTCCTTTCAGGGAATTCAAGTAAGGAAGGACAGCCTTGTAAGAAACAATAAGATGCTCTTTGTTTAAAAAGCAAATGTAAATAAATTTTTTAAAAATAACAATTTTTTTTTTCTTTCCCTTAACTGTTTTAAAAAAGATTTCCACTTCATGATAAAGAGAGACTTGAGAAATGGTTGCGGAATATGAAACGAGATGCATGGACTCCAAGTAAGCACCAGCTCCTGTGCAGTGATCATTTTACCCCTGATTCCCTTGATGTGCGGTGGGGTATACGATACTTGAAACATACAGCTGTACCAACGATTTTCTCTTCCCCAGATGATGAGGTAATGTGTTCCTATCTTTTTTTATGATAGTAGAAATCTAACTGTTTATGCAATAGCATGTTCTAATTGTCTTTAATATAGTCGTAGTTTATTTTAAAATTTAAAATCTCTCCATCAAATTATTTTGTTGATGAAAGTGACATGAAACTAACGTGCAGTTCCACCGTGTAAAGGAAAAAGAGCTGCTTCGACTAGAGGTCCAGTAGTGTTTTTTGACTGGAAGTTGAACAAACATTTCCCTTAGAAAAAAAATAATCTCCTATGAGAATATTGTAAATATCTTTTTACTGTGCAATTATTCCTTACATTGTAATGCTCTTTTAAGCTAAAATTAATTAACTAAATTAACTAAATGTACATAATTACTGACTTCAGCATGTTTTAGTTTCAAACTCCGTGTTTCTTTTTCCTGTTACTAGCCTCTCAAACACTCCTAGGCTACTAAAGATATGCTACAAAATGTCTGTTCCACCTGGCCTTTCTCAGAGCTGTGTAAAAATATACCCAAATATATTTTTGTTTCAGTGACTGACATAAAAAAGGTTATTTGGATACTGATCTTACATCTGATCATATGGTGATATAGTTTACTGTTCTGAGACTTTTTATCTTTTTTTTTTTTTTCCTGCTGGTGATAAATTTTCCCTGAGGTAGACTGCCTGACTAAAAAAATACACTCAAAATTGCTGAAATAACTTTGTTGCACCTTTAAAGCAAAAATTTTGTACCTTGGATCTTCAATACGCGTGTATTTATTACAGTGTTTCTGTTTAATAAGGAATGGCAATCATTCTTGGATGTTTTTCTAGATATGAGGTGTGATTTTTTGTTTTTGTTTGTTTTTTTTTCTCTCCAGGGAAAAAAGTCTTCTCAGAACAGCTCGCAAGAGACAAAGAGAGGAGACCTGGAAGAAACCACTAAAGATGCAGAGTCCAAGAAGGTGCCTGTATCACTTGAGCTTTGTATACCAAAGAAAATTCCTGTAACTGCAGAAAACCATGATAAAAAAGCAGAAGTAATTTGCTCAGCTGTGTTGAGTAAACCTTTGCAAGTGCAGAAAATACAACTTGAAAACAGAGAAGACTTAGAGGCAGACAGTGTCATTCTTGCTAATTCATCTCAGCAGCATATACATCAACCTGAGCCTGTTTTATTGGCTGCAGCGGACCAGAACATGGAAGCTACCAATGTTCATGCTTCTGTAGAAGTTCCAGTAAGTTGTACAGCTACAGTCTTGCAATTTTCAGACCCTGGCTGCTTGAATTCATCTCTGAAACTGAAAAATACTTTAAGCTCAGTTAATGACTATTCACTTGAAAATCCGAACTCTCAAGTTGTAGGCTGTTCTGTTGAAGTGCAGCCAACAGCTGAAAATGCAGTTTTGGTCAGTACAGTCACACAAACTATTGAACAATTCAATGGAAGTGAGGGATCTGTCATTGCTATCATTGTACCAGCTGAGAGTCCAAAAGAGCCTGAAATAAAAAACAGTTCTTTCCTGCCTATTAAACAAGAATTTCTTGATGCAGAAGAAGTGGAAACAGATAATTCTGTGCATATGAAAGCATATAAGGGAATTGAAATATTACAAACTGAGCATTCATACTGCAAACAAGACATAGACAGAGAGCATCTCTGGCAAAAAATTTCAAAGCTCCACTCTAAGATAACTCTACTTGAAATGCAGGAGGTAAAAACTTTGGGGAGACTCAGGTCCTTGGAAGCTCTTATTGGACAATTGAAGCAAGAAAACCTACTTTCTGAAGAAAAGCTCAAGATTGTAGAGAACTGCTTCACAACGCTTGAAGTGACTATGATACAGTAAAGGATTTGGGTGGTTGTTCTTAAGTATCTTTTTAGCCTCTTTGACTGTCCTTTTGTAACAAATTAGCTTTTGTTTCAGTCATGATACTTTGAAGTATTTAATGCAAACTGTGAACAGCAAATGTTCTTTAAAATGGTACATCAACCACTGCCAAGCTTAGCTGGTAGACTGTTGCCGGTGAAGCGTGAGTTGCAACTGAGCTTTGAAAGAAAAACAAAACTTGTCTCATTGAAGTGTATGAGGTGAATCAGTGAAAATGAGTCAAGCTTTTCCAGGTGCAGGCTTCCCTGAATCACGCAAGTTTTTCATTTGGGGCAGTAGTGTTAGAATGGATATTGTAACTTTGTAGAATGGACATTTATAAAGCAGTTGTTTAAAAAAGAGAAAATTGTCCAGAATCTCTTTCAGATGAGCAAAGAGGCATGTATTACACATTGTCCAGTGGAGCCACTATTACTCTTCTGTTCATCTAGTGTTCATTCTGATAGCTTTTTGTATACTTTGACCCTATTAAATTTTTTCTTCAGTAAGTGCTGTGTCCTTTCATTTTGTTTTGTCTTTCCTAAAATAATATTAGTAGAATGAACAGATCTGTCTCCTCTTTTTGGAATGTTGAAATATTCTACTGAAATTGAAAGAAATATCTTAAATACTGACTGTTTTAGTATTAAAGAAGAAAGTTGTAAATATTCAGTGAGTGCTATCTACTCAGCTTCAACTGTCCTGCAGCCTACATCTCCATATATTCATAGATCCTTAATGCACTGAAGAGAACAACATTTTGCAGAGCAAATCACTGTAAAAGTAGCAGTGTGCTATTTTTCTGTAACTTATTCTTGGAGAAATGGAATTATGAGATCAAAAATGTGGTCCGCTGTATTGATACTGTGAACAGTTTCTATTGCACAGGATGTGAAAGCATTGGAAATATATGATAATCTATTTTGAGGGAAATGAATTTGCTTAATGCTGCTTATTCTGTCAGCATGCCAACCCTTAAGACTTAGCATTTAGCATGCAATGATTAGAGTTTTTCAGGGAATGCTAGGTACTTTCCTATACTGAGATGTCCTCACCCACCACCAATCAGTATAGGACTGGATCTGATGTGTTCCTGGGCAGTAAACTGGCTGTGTCCTCTGTCACGTGCATTCTGCAATGTCCTGGGGAATTTTTTTTTAATTAAGAAATTACAGATCAAGCAGCATGATTGACAAATCTGGACAAAAACTAGTCCAATTTCAGAAAAATTTCACAGCATTAATACTGAGAATGCTATTCACGGCACAAATATCTTTAAACTTGGAGGAAAAAAAAGATGTTTAGGTTTTTTTGTTTGTTTGTTTGTTGTTTTTAGGGAGTTTTGGGGGGATACAGCAGAAAAGCTGTGTATCTTTACAAGCACTCACAAAGCCTACAGATTTCTCTCTTATAGGGTGGTTTGAACCAGTGAGACTTGGGTGGAATTAAATGTCTCTCTGCCTTCTTTACACGCAGCTTTTTATGCCAGGTGGGCTCAGGTGAGAAAAGCTAGATGTAGGCATTAATAATGACCTATTACCCTGACTGCTATCCAAAGTAACTGCTGCTCTCTTAACAAGCAGGATATTACGGATTTATTTTTCAATGGTCCTTTTTTAAAGGTGTTTAGAATAGGTGTTAAATTGCATAACATTCTATTAACCTTGTGTTTTCAAACAGGACTTTGCTTATTTAGGTTAAATTTTACCTGTTTTCCTTAATCCTGCATTTTTTGTCATGTTCTCTGTGTCAGATCATGGTGTATCTCATCTAGATTTGTGATTTCTGCTGCAGCAGCATGCATTGCATATTTAACTTACAGTAAATAAATGAGACCAGAGATAGAAAACACCATCTCTGTGTATGCAGCCTTTCTCAGGGGCGGTCTTGTAGTGATGAGGAGGCTGAACCACCACAAAGTGGTGTGCAGCTTGGAGGTAAACCAAATTTATTCCGTTTTGGGAAAAGAACTTTGTGTATTTTAAAAGGAATTTAGTATTATAGCTGGCTTTATTTGCTTACAGGAAAATATAGCTAGGGTCTTAGCTTCAGCAGTATCCTGACTGACTTACTCAAGCTGATCATTATAAACAAGTGTACTCTGTTGGAAATAGCCACACATCACTAATTAAATGCTACACACCATGTCTTGTTCTCAGTGTTCCCTGATCATAAAGCTGTATAACCTTTTTTTACTAAACTTCATTAAGTCTCAAGCAGGCTATATTACTCCTTGAGATCTCACCTGGTACCGTAGTAATACACTGTATCATTAAACCTGTAATGTATCAAGCTTACCTTGATAACTTACCTTGATCAAAATCATCTTACTTATCTTTTTAATAACTTTACATTTGCATCAACATATTTTAACTTCTGACTACCAGTTTTCACTGATGTAATTACTTTGACATTTTCAAATTAAACATGTCAACTGTTTAATGCACCTTTTGAACTGTTAAGCTGTATTTGTTTTCTTCTGGCTACTGTAGGAAATTGGCATTTGGTTTCCTCTTACATCTTCAATTGAATTCCACCAGTCTTATTAAACTATCGGAGAAGCAGTGTATCTCCATATGGAGTCAGCTGGTGCCCATTTCCCCTAGTTTTTCATTTTCTTTACAAAGTGGGTTGTGAAGTTTCATTTAAGCCAGTCAGAATGCAGTAGAGTTACAGAGGTTATTTTCTTTCTGTCAGACTAATGAGTATCTGGCATTTCTTGCATCAGTAGTGATGGCAGTCCTCCATGCTTCATGAGCATTCATTAGGAGTCTGTCTAGCCCTCTCATTAGATGTCTCCAGTTACTCTCCTTTACCTTAGTGAGATTATAATTATTCTTCTTTTCCTATTAAATTCTCTCCTTCTCTGAACTTTGGCTCCTATATTCGAAAACTTGGATGCTGTCTCACTACATACTGTCTTTTCAGCAAACTTGAAGCTACATATTGCTTTTTTAAATATTACACTTCCCTCCATTTCCCACCTCTTCCTGCAATAGTCTGATTTCCATAATACCTAGCCACAGTTTGATCCAAACTGCCTTATGTACAACTTGATGCTTCCTCTCACTTGATAATGCTGTTAATTGCAGTGCCTGTATCCAGTATTGGCGTAGCACAGCCAGGCACAGTCCTTCCACGCTGCAGTGATGTGTAACACCAACAAACTCCATCACATAGCTAGGTGAGCACTCATGCAGACAGGGTTTTCTGGATTCCGACAGCTGTAATTATTTAGTTATGTCAATGACTGTGGTGGATTTTATTTGTCAGGCTGCATTATTCCCAGACTCTCTGAGCTGATCCTTTACTCTTAGATGTTTCAAACCTTACTGATATGATAGGGCAAAGAAACCCAGAGCCTGCTTATGTGTGAAAAAGTACCCAGAGATACCAGGAAGGACCCAACCTGCTTTCTGGGCAAACCCAGAAGACGTTATGAGCAGCAGCTTGATGATTTTCTGTCTTCCCAGGTAGAACTGGAAGTCCATGACCACTCAAGGAGAGGTGCAAGAGGCAGACTGTGCTGAGTGACTTGGGCCTCTTCCATTTTGAGAACTCCAAAAGCAAGAAGCCGTGCACCATATCTATCACAAGGCTGGAGACAAAGTGGAATCTGCACATCAGAACCTTGCAAAAGATGCTCAGGGTCATTGTGTGGGGATGAGAAGGAAAGAATGGGCTTTGGCATGTAGGTTTCCTGCCTGAGAAAAGTTCCTTCTTTAGGATCCCATGTGCCAAGAACCTCTCAGAGCTAAACTAAATTGGACTTGGACACAGAATATATTTTCCTTTGCTTAATTAACAGAAGGCTTTATGACATAATGCAAGCTGAAACTTTTATTCGTGCTAAATCATATAAAAATGCCAACACTCTATTTTCTCCTTTACTGAAATTAGTGCAATGATTTTCAGCTTTACCAAACCATTTACTCCTGCAGTGAAGAGATTAACTTCTTCCCAGATGTTTTTCTACAAATAAAACATTGCCAATCGGAACAAAGACTTTTTTTTCCAGCAAGTAGCATTATTAAACATTACGGGGCATATTGTTGAAATCCTGGCACTCTTTTAATACATGCTTTTCTTGCATAGTTCATTTAGAAGAGGTTAAACTGTATAGATTTTTCTGGAATACGTTATTGGTTTTAATTTATATGGATGTATAGGATGCAGTGCTTCCTATAAGCAGCAGGTGGTGCTACTGGTCCGTTCTATAGAAATCAGCCTAAATATTTCATTTTCATTTTGCTGTCAGAAACCCACGCAAACAGACTGACTATGCAAGGATTCTTTTTTCCCTCATTCTTTATATGTATCTATAATAAATTAGGGTATTATGTGAATAAAACTGCATGAGTAATTTTCCTTGGTTTTACAGAAATAAAGCTTCAGAGAAGAAACTCATTTGAATTCTGAGCAAAAAAGCCCTATGAAATTCAAGAGCCTTCTGCTCAAAAGAGTGGTAAAAGATCTATTCATTGTCTCCATGGAGCGTGATTGCGTTCCTCATTCGTTGAAGTGGGTCAGTGATTAAAGTTTGCCTCCCACAAACAGTTTAGTGTTGCTTGTTTGCATATTAATCAGGGTAATTATGTGAGTGTTTAATCACAGCTTTCATCAAGAATGTCTGTTTTGCGACACACGCACCATGGCCATGTTGTTGTAACTGGGAAGTTGCATGTACAGTGGTTTTGTGCACGACTCCATTCGCTCTTAAGAACTTTTGGAGCAGACTTTGTGCTGAGAATACACAATTTCAGATCCTGTGAACAGTAGTGGTACTGGGGAAACATGGTCCTGCATACTCTAGAAAGTTTTTTCTCCTCCTGTGTTAGTTTCAAAATATGAAAGACAACAAAGTGTTACAGTACAGGTCAGAAGTACCTGTGTTTGTGGTTTAACTGGCAGGCAGTGTTAACACAATCCCAGCCAAAGCCACGATGCCATGTGATTTTCTGAATGAGTGGAACAGGTCTACAAGACAGTCATGGCAAAAACATGGTGAAGAAAGCTGTGCCTAGGAAAACTCTGTGCTTAGAGGCATAAATTTGCCTTGAGGGTGGCTGCAGTTTCACTGGTTTTCTTGGAAAGTAGTGTTCAGCCTGTTCTCTGATCAAATTCAGCCAGATAACACAACCAGAGTAGTGGAGTTCCACCACAGCCTCTTGAAAGGAGTCATCTCACCTGACCCTGCATGATTCCATCGTGAGGCGCTCCTCCATTAAGAAGTATCTTATGTCTCTGTTAAAAAAAATAATTGAAGAAACACATAATCATCTACTGATTAAGGCCAATAGGATGTTTTAGACAGACAATATTTCATACCTGAAGCTAGCTGAAGTGAATCCCACCTTGTGTTTTGAGAGGTAAATCAGGTAGTTTTTATACAGGAGTAAGTTTGAAGGACTAATCCTAGTTTAAAGGATCTTGACAAGGCAGTCCTTCCATGTTCTGACTTAACATCAGTGACAAGAGAAAGGTCTTTAAAAGCTTCTAGAGAGGCTTCTGTTCAGACACATTGCATAAGTAGTTATGGGCTATTTTGTTTTTTGTTTGTTTGTTTTTGTTTTTTTGGTTTTTTTTTCCTGCAGAGCTTGAAAGAAACCCTTCTGTGTAGGAATTTTGGAAAAGTAGGAGAACTGATCCAACAGGCGCCTAGTTCAGGCAGACTATATCCAAGACATAGTTCTGAGTGCTGTAGAACATCCTCACAAGGTTCACATCAGACTCAAGTGCTCTGCATTGCTTCATGAATAACACAAATTGAAAGTCATCAGACACCTTACAGCCCCTTGAGGTGGAAAATGACCTTGTGACTGCTGTAGGCTCAAGTGAAAGCAGCATCAAACACCATGAAAAGGTCTTTTCTAGCAGTGTTTGCTTGGGCAAGCACATTATAGATCATAGATACCACTAGTTTCACCTTCACTTTGAGCCAGTAGACCATAAAGCTGAATAAGAATGGGTTTTGGGAGCCCTCAATGACCAGAGTGGTGACTATTTAGAGATGGAAAATAATAAAGATATGAGGTCTGTAGTTTCACAGTATGCAAAATACATCAAACCCTTTGGATATCATACCTGTCAGCAGATGTTATTAAATTTACATCAAAGATGTTTGTTGAGTGGTTTATGTGATGAGAAATCCTATACTGTGTAGAAGTGGCTTTGGCTACAGGATAGTTACAGAAACAAATACCCTCGTTGTCTGTTGACCGCCTAGTGACCAGTGCTGGACCCCTTGACAGACCTCAGTGGTCAACAGTGGGACCTCAGCAGACTCACCACCAGCTCTCAGGAAACGGCCACAGCTCCATCGCCACCAGGTAAGGGGAACCGTGACACCTGTTCTCTTCCATGAGCCCCAGCCAATACTTGCAGAGAGTCATGCACATCTCACCAGCAAAGCAGAGGCCGATCTCCACCACTGGGTTGGAAAAGGGGAAAATTGGCTTTTCACTGACCGAGCATAACAGTAGATTAAATTAAATGATTCCTACTTTGGTTCTGGTGTTCTGAAAGGCCAGAATCTTAGTGAGAGCAAAGTCTGGCAGATACCAGAGGGCGTACCTGATGCCCTGTGAAATTATTAGCCCCAAATATGTGCTGCGCAGCTTCCTGCTCAGGACCACACCAGGTTGCCACTTCATGACCTTATGTGCTGGGGGTCTTACCCCAACAGAGCTCTGCCTGTATGGTGGTTCCAAAAGCCAGTTTACCCACTCTGGACACAGCAATACTCAGGTTTAGCTGACTCAGGGACACAGCTTTGAACTGTATCAGGCCCCTAAGATAAATCAAAATATGGATGGGTGCTGACATTTATCCTTCCTCCCCTGTTCCTTTGGTTTGCTTAGTACCAAAACAGAGAGGCCAGTAGAACAACCTACTGAGAATTGCTGGGGTAGAAAACGCCACACAGAGAAAAACAGGCAGATAATGAGCACAAAAGTATGTTTCACTTATGGGGATTAATTAGAAGCAGTAACAAATCCCAATTATATTTTTAATTAAAAAATATATTAGAAATTGACACTTATCTAAGAGTTGCCACGGAAACATGAGCTCAGCCACAGTTGCACTTGAATTGACTAATTTCACAACTTTTAAACATATGGTTCACCATAATGAGATCACAGTCATAAATCCAAATTAAATTGTATTTTGTAGTTTTAATATTGAAGCCCCAAACTTACTGCTTTAGGGATCCACTGTGGGAGGCTACAGCAGGCTTTAGGTATATTTTTTTCTGCATTTAACATCTGAAAAGAATTACAGCTTTACCCACAGTTTTTGATGAGTAACATTGTCCTGGCTTCTAACAGTACAAGAAAGCTTCAGGTTCACAAATTAGACAAACTCTCCATTCAGAGAGACCACACTGGGGATCCTTTTCTGACCTTCACTTACAAAGCGCAATCACTGTGAGAAGGCAGAGCCATGATTTTCTTGTTGTTTTTGTTCACCTTTTGCACTAATCTCATTTCAGGACTCCAGGAACACAGCTTCCTACACAAAATCCCCAGCCAAGTGGCTGCGAGCCTGCAGCTTGGAGCAGGCATTGCTTTCAGACCGCATCCCTTTGTCTCAGCCTGAACTCACAGTAAAATCAGGCTAAGCACGTGCTCAACGCTTAGTATGCTGAAATCCTCAGCTTCCTTTGGTTTCTCCTTGGCTGGTAAAGTGAATTATTTTCCATCAGTTAATGTAAACATGCTAGATGTTTTCCTTTTTAATCAACAGGATATCTTTATTACCTACCTTATTTAAAAGTAACTACCCATCATGCCTGAAAGGATGTTGCTGATAATAAAACTACAACTGTGAGGGCTGCAACTCCAACTCCCTCACTGCTGACAGCAGATAATATATAAGAATGGCAGAATAAAATACAAAGGAAGAAAACAAAATACACTATTACAGATGTTTTTGATTTATTTTGTTTGACCTGTTTCTTTGACAAGCAGAGACTGAAAATTGACATACTTTCCCCTTTCCACTAACAGCTGTAGGAATAATGTAATAGTGGAAATCATTGGTTTGCCTGCCAGCAGAGGAGGAACATAAAAGCTGGAAGGCTTTTGGAAGCTGCTCTAAGGACTATCTGTTCTGAAAACACTTACAGTTTGTTTAATTTTCTAGTTACGTACTGAATGAAAAAACAGCCTGATAGTCAAGAAATAAGGTAAGCTTGCCAAATAATAACCCAGCTAGCCATAAAAAAAATCATTTAGGTTGTAAGTAAATATCTTTAAGAATAATTAAAAAATATAAGTGCAAAGTGTAAGTTTCATTGCATATGAAGTGATGAAATGAGTGAATGCAATGGAGAACAAGTGTAAAGTGATAGAGTGAAAGTCCCCTGCTTGTCCTTCACAAGGACACTCACAAAGCACTCAAAGTACTGTATTTGCCTCAAAATAAATAAGAGTGTTTGGAAATAATATTGACAGATCAAGTCATAGTTGTATTAACATCTAACTCTAAGCATCAAAACCAACGTATTCCTGTTTCTCAACATCCATGGCAAGCACACATTTTATTCTTCTACAACACTTTAACAAAGGAAGGTGAAGCAGTAATACAGCAGCGTGTGGCAGGAGGAAATGTCCTGCCTTTTTTTTGCAGACAGCTCTGTCTCTAATAATGTGAAGTGTTGGAAATCACTGTTTCACATTACCTCAGAACTTGGCAGGATTGACAGCCTTCTGGGAAATGCCCTTTACTGCATTCTAATCAGCAGAACCGATGGCTTTGGACACAGAAACAAGTTACCTTTCAAATACCTGTAGCTGTGAATCTCCAAATTGAAATTAAGATTGACACATGCACTACAGTCCTAGACTCTGTGGTACTCTAGAGAAGAAGCAGAAGCCAATAATATATAAGAACTGTAGGAACACTGCCAGCATTAAGTGACTGCTCATTTTGTTTTTCTTCTCAGATCTGTGATTTTCAAAGGGTCTGAGTGAAAACAATAAGCAAAATCTGAGACATGAATTTTTCAAATTTAAACCAACCTTGTTATTCTTTGTTTGCTACACTGATCATTTCTGTTTGTATGTTTGTTTACAGTAAAAGCATGTTTATCTTATGAAAGAAATTCCATTAATAGAGCTCGGAATGGCAACTGTGTGATTTCCCACAAGCACTGGGAAATTGCTCTGGGGGCTGTCTGATATCTATGACTGCAAATGCAAAATAAGGATTTTAATGCAAAATAATAACTTCAAATTTCTGCTGTCTTTTCCCCAGCCTCTTTGCACAGAACAAGATGGAGCCAATGCCTAATTTTCAACACACAGTTTTTCACACTACATCCTAGCCATGCCTTCTCCTGCAGCCTGCCCTCCGAATGGAGAGCAACAGATTGTAGAAGGTTGGAAAAGACCACTAAGATCACCTGGTCAACCATTAACACATCCCCACCACACCCACTAACCATGTTCCCCAGGGCCACACCTCCACACTTCTTGAAAACCTCCAGGGATGATGACTCCACCACCACCCTGGGCAGCCTGCGCCAGTGCCTGACTGCTCTTTCTGAGAATAAATTCTTCCTAATATCCAATTTAACATCCCCTGGTGCAGCTTGAGGCCATTCACTCTCATCCTATCACTGGGAGAAGAAGCCAACCCCGCCTCACCACAACCTTTTTTCAGGTCTTTGCAGAGAACAATAAGGTCTCCCTTGAGCTACCTCTGCTTCAGAATGAACAATCCCAGTTCCCTCAGCTGTTCTCCATAAGACATGCTCCACACCCTTCACAGCTTCACTGCCCTTCTCTGGAGGCGCTCCAGGCCCTCTATGTATTTCTGGTAGCAAGGGGCCCAAAACTGAACACAGTATTTGAGGTGTAGCCTCACCAGAGCTGAGTAGAGAGGGACTGTTATCTCCCTGGTCCTGACGGCTACACTGTTTCTAAGCACAATACATACAGCCTGTGGGCTGGGAGGACTGCACAAAGGCTACAGAGAGCTAGCAACTTTGTCACCTGATGCAATTTCATATTAAAAACTCCAGTACTAGCACTAATGAAAAGCTTATGTAGATCTGAAATAAGAGAACAGAAAAAATCTTACTCAGTGAACATATTCAGTGCTTCCTCTTAAAAGTGCTCATTCCTCTCCTCCCTGCAAATAACACATATTTTGCATCCAACAACCATCACAGCTTGCTCTAAAGGGCTCCAGAGGAACCCCAGTGAAGGACAAACATTTGTACTCTGGTCAATTTGGTGTCACATCTGTTGGAAGGAAATCAGTGTAAAGTAACTCCTAAGGAAGAAATGTAAACATTCCCCTCCACAGTGAAAACATTTCATTCATTTAGAAAGTGAAAACAGTAACTTTTTAAATGTTTCATGCAAAATACAGCCCTATTACAACAGGAATGCCAACAAAGACAACCTGCCAGCCCCATACCATTTTCAAACTACATCACTCATTTATAAATTCTTTCTTAGGTCAGTTCCACAACAACACAAGTTCAACACTTACGTGGGCTTATTTTTTTTTATTTATTTTTTAATCAGACTCCTAAATGACTAATATTTTATTTAATACATGTAAATATTAACAATAAATATTCAGATGACTTAATTCCATATATAAAACAATTCTGTTCTAAATGTTTGATGTAAAGGGAAACAATGCTCTTAAAGCTGCTGGAAAGCATTGTAATGGAAAACATTTATTTTAAACTTGAATCAAAACATAAATCTAACATGAAAAATGCAAAAGAAGAAAAGGAATGAACTCATGATCCTGAAGGGATTATAAAACATGCTATGAAAACAGCTTGCAAGTGATTAAAGAGAGGGTGAGGACCAAGACAACATAAAATATCTAACTTTTATCCAAATTCCATCTCCTGTGACCCATCATGACCACAACACCACAGCCCGCCGGCTTTTAGCAGTAATTTGCTTTATTACCAAGAAGTGAATGTGTTTCTCAGGGGTGATGGGCTCTAGAAACATATCCGGTGAAGAATGTAGTAGAAGAATTAACTAGCAGGTAACAGAAAGATTATTTTACCACTTCTATTTTGTGGAGCTGGAGCCATAGAGGGCTGCCTTGGGAAAGTTGGAAAAAGAGCTCTGAGCATCCAAATGCCACTTTGGTATCTTAGCCACAAATCCCAGAACCAAAGAATCCCAGAACCAAAGAATCCCAGAAATGCTGGTTCCACCAGTACTCTGGAGTGCACATAATGCAATCCGCTCCCAAGGCAGCTCTACCTGCAGAATCTGCAGCCCTGAGCCTGCAGGGCTCTGAGCAGGGGAACTCCCAGCAATGCCTCAGGGAGAGAAGGGGCACAGTGCTGGCATGACCTGTGGTTCCACACCAAGATGCTCTCTGCTCTACAGGCAAGCACTGCAAGAAACAACGGGCACATCCTTCTGTTTATCATTTCTGAACACAGCACTGGCACACAGACACGCTTGTGTTCACAAGTGCGTAAAGCAGGCAAATGTTATTATTTGGCTGAAGATCTTTAATTGTCTTTTTCTGAATATCCTCTGATTTTGCTATTAGTGAAGACATACCATAAGTGAAGAAGAAAATTACATGGAAGGAGAATAACAACAGCTTCCAACCATGTCCCGGCAGTATCCCTTTAGGGCTGAAAAATGTCATTTTGTTTTTAGGATGGTATGTGGCATGCAGAGCTCTGACTTTGCTGGGAGAGGAGAATATCATGATGATGCAAAGCACAGCAGTATCAATGGAAAGATGCCCACATGCTGTCCTGTAACTGCTCCAGTTAGGGGAAAATGCAAAGAAAATAATCACCACTCCACTTCTTTGACACAGCCTCTCAGAATTAGTAGAAATGCTTAAGCAAAACTTTCTTTTTGCTGTAAAAAATGTACTTACTGCCTTATAAGGTTTTTTCATGGTTCTCTTGTAAATCTTCTCATTGCCATGTTTAGCTAGGAAAAAAAAAAAAAGGAATGAAAACAAAGCCAAAGGATAGAGGAGGACAAGGTGGCAGTCGAACATCTTGTTTGCCCGTGCTTAAAATTTGCAGGCTCTGAGGCTCTGGTGGCAGTAGGGACACCTCTGTGCGATTAACAGAGTACCGGGAATTGTCCCTTTGAATCAGTGGTGGTGAAATAGCATAATCCTCCCACTCTAGCCCTGCTTTGTTTTCAGGCCACGCTGCTGATTCAGAAAGAGAAATATCAATGGGAGAGTAAAAGTGGCCTGAGTATCAGTTGATGTTCTGTGGGATAAACATGTGTCATTTCTCCTTCTGATATTAACCTCCAAGGCTGCAATATGCCTCAAAACCCTATCTTTGTCTGCCAGGTTCTTAATTCAGCCTCAGAAGTCAATCACCAAAATCTCCACAGATGATTTGTAAATATATCTGTATATGTATATTTATGAACAGATTGAAGTTTGTTTCCTAAAAAGTAAAAATGCAAAGAAGTATAAAAAGAAAAAGCTAACCTTCCACTGCCACTCTCCAGACTCCATGGTATGTTTTGACAGACTCCTCTGGCTTGAGGCAGTCTCAGCATATTCTTATTAAAAGTGTGAAAATATGTTCTCAAGAGAAGAAAAAAAAAACCCATCAGATCCTTTCCCCAGGGAAGCTGAAACCAATTAGTGCAGGACTGCCCAGAAATGACTGAAATGTACCAGAGAACTTAAATGATGGAAAAAAGAGAGAAAGAGAGAAAGATCTTGTCACTGATAAACTCTCTTATTTCCCAGATGCCATTCCAATTATTTCACTGGATCATACACCCACAGATATTAATAACTCTGAGTAGTTGATTTTATAGAAAACCTATGATTTGAGCAGCATGGATGTCATAATACGGAAGCAGTATTGTTTAACATACTGAGCTACCCTTCCTAAGTCGGGTAAGCTGCAAGAAGATTTTATATTCCACTTAAAGAGCCTTTTCACTCGAGTAGGTCTGCTCAGACACCACAACCACCAACACAAACATATTTTTTCCAAGTGAGTAGTGCCAGGCTCATCAAAAGGACACAGTAGTACTCATGCAGAGGAAGCGGACAGTAGCTGACCACCTCCACCAGACTATGAGATCCACAGTGGGATGATGTGGGTACAGCTTTTGACAATCTGCAAAACCATGGGAAATGCTGTTTCAGTGCATGCTAATTATATGATCTCTGTTGGCTTAAATTTACACTGAGAACAAATTGCTTTGCAGTCACTTTTTCCCCTTAAGTGAAAATAAGCCTTCATTTATTTTCAAGCTTTTTTTTTTTTCTATTCTTGACCATTAATATTTAAGTGTAAGTCAACTTCATAACATAATGGAGGGCTCCTAGGAAATGCCCTCAGGATGTTATTTTCTCTAGCATCTCAAAAATGCTTTCCAGGATCAAATAGGAGTTGCCGACTTGCTAAACCTCATGACTACTACATTTTTTGACTGATCTTCTTATTTGGTTTCCCCAGCTGTCGTCATACTCAATGGGATTTAATTTTCATAGCAACTCTCTTATCTTTGAAGTCAGTATTATCCCTTCATGAAATCCTTTGTGTGTCACAGCTTGGAGGAGTCTCAATTCGGCATGTTCAGCTTTCTCAGTTCCTATGGGCAACCAAGATACTCCTGGCTAACCACTGTGTCTAGGATCATGTTAATTCTGCTCTGGAGATCAACCATGTTGTTCAGCAGTCCATCTTATCTGGGAAGGATAAAATTAATGCAGTTTTGAACACTGCAGACAACCAGCAATGTTTTTCAGATCAGTGGGAGTGAAGCTCCCTTTTGACTGACTGGACTGAGGTCATTTTGATCTCATTCCACAGTTCAAACTACTTCATTATTTTTCTCAGAATTCTTGAAAATATCCATTAAATTCAGATACATTTCAGCATTTTAGGGTCTTACTTGATGTGACGCACTTACCATAGGAGTAGGAAATAAAGTGGGACAGTTAATATGTTATAGTTTCATTCTTATATGAAAAAGCAGATTTGGTATTGAAAGAGTTACTTTATTTATCAGCCTGGCTTACACCCAGGCAGTCTTCCAGCTGCCAATCAGACTACAGCAGCTGTCATCCTCAGAACAAGGTGGTACACCAAGAATACTGCTGTGTTCTTTGCAATGTCCCAGTACAGCTCCACAGGCTACCGAGTTTTTTTTTCTCTTGGGTCTGAATCTCATGGCCAACAAACAGCAACTGTTTCTCTGGTTTCTAAAATGAGAGTTTGTACATCTACAGTGCTATCCACCTGAAAAGAGGTTTAGTTATTTCTGTTAATCCCAACACCCAATTTTTTTTACCCACAAAGTGCTATACCTCTTGTCACCTGCAGGAGGAAGGGAGAAGACACTGTTGGAGACCTGCTGCAGGTGATGCAATAACCATTATGGGTTATTTCCACTTGAGTCAAGACTTGCTCTTGAGTTTAGCCTGGCCCACTTGCTTCTCCTTCTAAAAAGAAGGATCTGCTTAGGTGTTATTCTGGTCGTGGAGATATGTTCTGGATTGTTCATCACATCTGCATTACATTGTAGTTATGCCTTCAGCAGTACGACAACTAACTACACATATGACAAATACACATACTAAAGATGAAAACTGGAGATTACAATTCATTCATTTTTATTTTTTTTTTTCTGTAGAGCAGGCATTCTCTTTCATACCTCACAAATGTTTGAAGTATCCAATGGCTGGCAGAGCTTTGTGCAGTGAGAAGAATAATTCTAAAACAGGGAGTTTCATGAAGCTCAGCCAGAGGACACTTTGGATGCAAATAGTCTGCTCAGGGTCGAGAAGAACCTGATTGTGAATTGGAAAGATGCTCACTGATCATGTTTCTATATCTAGACCCACTAAGTAAGCAAATTACATCCCAAAATACAGGAAAGATCTGTCAGACATGTTTGCCCTGTTCTTGCAATTCTGACCATTCTTGGAGACAGAATACTAAAATAAGTGGATTTTTGGCCTGAGCTTCTCCAAACATACCGATGCTCTGGTACTAATTTATGATAATTATTATGGTAACTTTTAATTGTCATTCAAATATAATACATTTGAAAAAAAAACAACTTTGCATGCATTGAAATACTTTACTGCTTCTTTAATGACATCTAAGTATGACTTCAGTGGGACCATTAGTGATAATGCATACAACTAGTGAAATAATATTTGTAGATAAAACCCCTAACTTAGGCATTTGCTGTGATTTCCATGCTTTCTAATGAAAAAAAGATCTTATTTTCTGTGAGTCATGTAAAAACAATAATTACAAAGTTAAGGAACAGGAAGGAACAGGAGGCTAAGGAACAGGGACCATAAACCATGCCTTCATTTTCCATAGTTTTCAAAATTCACTCTTGATCTAGTATGCTTTAGAAGATGGGAAAACATATTGGTGTGCACAGGACTGACACAATCATATTGTCTACATCCCTTGAAATTGACAAATAAATATCTTTTGAAACCTGAATCAAGCTAGAGGCAAAGGAAAAAAATGATACCATGAAATAGAACATTAATAGGCTCATATCTGTGTAGTCTACTTCAGCACTTCCTATATCATTTTAACCAACGCATGTGCACTAGGATTAGGATTTTCTTGCTGACATAGAGTACCCTTGTGTCAATTTTCCATTTATATTTTGCTTACTGGGAAAAACTCAGTGACCTAGAATGTAATCTGAAGTCTCCTAACGTTATTCCTAAATTCCACATAGTGTTTTTGATTATACCTTCTGTCATGTAACTGAAAGATACTAAAGACTGCTAGTTAATCAGAATTATTTCTATTATAAAATTCGAATTCTCACAATATAAGCTCATTTTTAATTCCCAATCCTGCAAAAGTGCTAAGAAATTCAATGAATTAATAATTCTAGGTGAAGTAGACAGCCTCTAAAATCTGCTTTAGATTATTACTTTTCCTAATTTTCATCTTTATTGAGAATAGTATTGAATTACAGACATAATGAAAGTAAACTGTTCCTCATAAGAATGATATAGTATTTTTTTTCTACCTTCCAACCCCCTTTCCCCCAAAAAAATCGGGTGGGTCTGCAACATTACCACTAAACAGGCCGAACATCCACCTCAGAGTGGAAAACTCATTGACAGCAGCCTTGTCAAGAAGGACTTAGGGGTTATATTGGATAAAAAATTATCACGAGCCAGCAATGTGCAGCCCATAAGACCAACTGCATCTTGGGCTGGATCAAAAGAGGCAAGGCCAGCAGGGCAAGAGAGGTGATTGTCCCTCTCTTCTCTGCCCTCATGAGACACCATCTGGAGTACCCTGTTCAGGCCTGGGGACCCAGAAGATGAAAGATATGGAGCTGTTGTTGTGGGTCCAGAGGTGGGCACAAAGATGATCATAGGGCTGGAGCACCTCTCTTACAAGGTCAAGATGAGGCTCTGAGGAGACCTTGTTGTGACCTTCCAATACTTAAAAAGAGCTTAAAATCAAGAGGGAAATTGACTTTTAACATGGACAGATAGTGAAAGGACAAGGAGGAATGGTTTTAAATGGAAAGAAGGGAGATGTTGAGGAATATATTTCATTCAGAGGGTGGTGAGTTGCAGGAACAGGCTGCCTTGAAAAACTGTGGTTACCCCATCCCTGAATGCATACAAGGCCAAGCTGGATATAACTACGGGCAGCCTGATCCACTGATATGGTGGTTGGCAACCCTGCCCATGGCAGGGGGATTAAAAGTAGGTAATATTTAAGATCCTTTCCAACCCAAGCTATTCAGTGATTCTATGATTTTTTTTCAAGCTGTGGAAACCAAACTGTACCTTAAAGGTACTTGGTGAAAGACTGGACATTCAATGAACAATTTCTTGATCATCTAAAGTGCTGATATATACTAAGAAAATGCCACTTTTGATTTACCACCCTGAAAGGATGACACAACAGCTACTTCACACTAAAATAAGAAAGCTACTCTATGGTCAGCAGTTAGACAGGAACAGCTACCATCCAAGCAATTAGCAAACTAGCTTTAGTTGGTAGAAAGAATGTAAGTCAAGGAAGTAAATATGTTTCAGTGGGATAGATCGCAAAGTTAAAAAAAAAGTTGTGGAGCCTCCATTCATTCTTGGCACATTAAAAATGAGAAGTGAGGCAGAGGAGGGCACATGGTGCCACCCCAGGGAACGGCAATAGGNTCTAAAATCTGCTTTAGATTATTACTTTTCCTAATTTTCATCTTTATTGAGAATAGTATTGAATTACAGACATAATGAAAGTAAACTGTTCCTCATAAGAATGATATAGTATTTTTTTTCTACCTTCCAACCCCCTTTCCCCAAAAACAGTCGGGTGGGTCTGCAACATTACCACTAAACAGGCCGAACATCCACCTCAGAGTGGAAAACTCATTGACAGCAGCCTTGTCAAGAAGGACTTAGGGGTTATATTGGATAAAAAATTATCACGAGCCAGCAATGTGCAGCCCATAAGACCAACTGCATCTTGGGCTGGATCAAAAGAGGCAAGGCCAGCAGGGCAAGAGAGGTGATTGTCCCTCTCTTCTCTGCCCTCATGAGACACCATCTGGAGTACCCTGTTCAGGCCTGGGGACCCAGAAGATGAAAGATATGGAGCTGTTGTTGTGGGTCCAGAGGTGGGCACAAAGATGATCATAGGGCTGGAGCACCTCTCTTACAAGGTCAAGATGAGGCTCTGAGGAGACCTTGTTGTGACCTTCCAATACTTAAAAAGAGCTTAAAATCAAGAGGGAAATTGAATTTTAACATGGACAGATAGTGAAAGGACAAGGAGGAATGGTTTTAAATGGAAAGAAGGGAGATGTTGAGGAATATATTTCATTCAGAGGGTGGTGAGGTGCAGGAACAGGCTGCCTTGAAAAACTGTGGTTACCCCATCCCTGAATGCATACAAGGCCAAGCTGGATATAACTACGGGCAGCCTGATCCACTGATATGGTGGTTGGCAACCCTGCCCATGGCAGGGGGATTAAAAGTAGGTAATATTTAAGATCCTTTCCAACCCAAGCTATTCAGTGATTCTATGATTTTTTTTCAAGCTGTGGAAACCAAACTGTACCTTAAAGGTACTTGGTGAAAGACTGGACATTCAATGAACAATTTCTTGATCATCTAAAGTGCTGATATATACTAAGAACAACAATAGGAACGGCAATAGGATTGGCAGGGACAAGCCACGATTTCTGAAAGCGAAAACTGCCTCCTGCTGCTCACCCCTTCTGTGTTGTGGGAAATGCACTGTTGACTGCATTTCTGCAGATAAAGAGGTTATGCCAAAGAAACACTTGAATCTTTCAAGAATTTGTCTTACAAGGAAAACCTTGCTAGCCAGCCCCTGAATGCCTGGCTAAGTACTTGAACCAAGTGACAGTGCTTTCAGCAGTCACATAGAGATGACTGCAATTAATCAGAAGGGAGAGAACTTGGATAATGTTTCAAAAACACCCAAAAATATAAGTGTTTTTCTCCAGGAGAAAGTATATCTACATCCACAAATAGCAACAGGACTATGAGGTGTAAAAACTAAAGTGAGAATTCGAAGAATTGGAAGCAAATGTGCTCAGGCCATGTTTTAGATAGTTCTACTTCCACACAGCTATGGCCAAAGTGATGTGGTAGTGATTCTATTGATACTGTGACCATCTGGATCTTTAAACCTAAGAAATGTATACCATGGAGACAAAAGACACAGATGACAGAGAGAAGCAATGTATTACGGTGGGTAAAAATTATTTTATCCTATGTGTTTATTTCCTTGTTTGTTTAAAGTGTGTGAAAAAGTTTTTAGTAGGGTAAGTCTTGATTGTTAGAAACTTATAAGAAATATATTTAAAAATTCTATAGTTCCAGTCATAAATTATCTCTACATGTAGTAAGGAGTAGAAAACTTCAGGCCATGGGAGCCAGCTTCCTCTACCCACCCTGCCCACTATGTATGAGAAGCTGCCAGGGAAAAGGAACATGAGAGATATCAAAAATTGCCAAAGGAGAGCTCTCCTGTGTCTCACGGCTCCTAAAGGACACGGTATTGTTCTTTCTTTAACAAAGCTCAAAAATACAAGGAATAAACCAAAAGGGAAAATTCAACAGAAGTTTCATGGCTGTCCCTGGGTATGTGCTACTTTCCTCTGTAGTTTTCTACTTTGCTTTCTTTTTTTTTCTGTTACATAGAACAGATCTATCTCATAACCTGGTACGTCACAGTTATATCAAAATACACTTTCTAACAAAATAGAGCAGAGGTCTAATTCGAGCAAACAGCAAATCCTTGTTTCCCACAACAGCCTTGGCTTTCTGGGACACAGTTCAGCTGTTGGACATGTGGCTGCAGCTCAGCATTCACCTTGGGAATTCCAGTATTTAACTTGCAAGTATCTGTACAGAGGCCGATTTTGGCAATGCGAACACATATCAGAATGAGAACAAAAGCTTGTTCAAAACACCTCTCCAGATCATACATTAATCCATTTCACTCAGTGCAATTTTTTACTCCTACTCACAAGTTTTTAGCATCCTTGCAATCAATTCTGTTTAGCTACTAAGAGTGCCCTTTATTAACCCAGTATATCTCAGTATCTTGTTGTTTTTTTTTGATTGTTTTCTTCATCAATGTAACTTGCCAAGTAACAGCAACTAATAAGTGCAGTGAGCTGATCAAACAACATTCTGCTCTTTCCATTTTCAGCTCTCTGATTCCCCAGGGGCAAATTGAGCTCTGCATTCAGGGGCTGCATGGGCTTTCAGCGCAGTGCCCAACAGCCGACAGCTCCTCTTTGTACCCATTCAGCAGTGGTGGCATACACATGGCACATGGAGTCCTTCAGGAGATGAAGGCACTATGCTGTGTGCCCTGGCTTTCTGTTTGACAATTTGTCATCAAAGCAAATTGCTGCAAATACTCTAAAAGCATTTATATATAAACACATTTGCACAGATTTGTTTCCAAGCAACTGTTGTAAAGCTTCTAGATAAACTGCTTCTTACTCATTGCTTGTAAATTAGTTGCGGCTAATTTCTCTCAGCAAATGAGGTCTGCATAGGTCTGATAAAGGGAACTGATTTAGCATGTTTTAGGCCAGCTGACAGAACAAGTATTGTTTTACCAGTCGCCAGCCCCTGCTTTCCCTCTGGATTACAAATCTGAGACAAACCCGGAGCAATCCCAACAGTACTGCACAGTTAATGGTGAGGCTGCACACTTCTGTTCTATAGTTGGAAATGCTGCCTATTCTTTGCACTCCTAAGAATGTTAGTGATAATATATTAAAAGCAAACAAACAAACAAAAACAGCTCATAAACCATCCGAAAAAAGCATCACAACAGCTCCTGATCTCTGGTAACTCCCATCCACACTGGTGGAAACAGGAAAATAGCAGTGAAGTTCACATTTCTGTCATAAAATGACCACAGCCACCTCTAGTTACAGAATCTGTTTTGTTGCAGGTGTTAGAGGTTAATGTTTAGAGCCCACTGCTCTTTACATTGTGGTCAAATATCTGTGGGTAAATGAAATGGAGAGGGAGCTACAGCCTGGCCCTGAGAGCAGCAGTGTTGCACAGCCCAGGCTTCCCTCAGACAGCAAATTAGAATAATACATATTCATATTGGGATAAAATATATAGTTACATAATATAATCTTTAATATTCATAAATTGAGTGTTATGTTAATGCATGCAGTATTATATATCTAAAAAAATAATATTAATATGTAAGCCACTCTGAAAGTAATGCAACAGATACAACAGAGCACGGTAACACTATTTAATAAAACAAATTCTCAACTACAAATCATTTTTTCTAATGCAATCACCACCAACAGCTGTGTATTTTTTGCCAGCAATGAACAAGAGCTGCATGCCGTGCTCATAAAAATCTCTGCCAGTGGGAACGACCCACTGTCACTGTCACCTCTGCTGGAATGCATCATCCACTGTCTCACTGTGCTCACATCCACTGGCTGTCTCCATTAATGTTCAGCAAGTGTGGATGAATGTCAATGGATACAATTTTTTCCACATGGAGGGATTCAGTGACACACCTTTGCTTCATACACACTTCCACGTCAGCCACCATTGTGTCAGACTGTCCCTCTGCTGCCATCTGTCACATGGCAACAAACGTAATGGAATATTATTGGGAAGGTTCAGGCTCTACTGCCATACCACCAACATCCACTTGTGACATTGTGAGTCAAGGTAGTAAAATAGGAGGTATAATTTCCAGAGCAGCTCTCATAAATGGCTGTCTGGGAGTGGGCTCCAGCTTGTGCTGATCACACCAGGCCTGAAGACTGCTTGGAGAGCCCTAGATGACCAAGGCCAGAATCAGGCTAAAATCTACACAAACATTTTAGCAGATGGTGAGCACATACTATGGTGCAGCCCCAGCCCTGTGAATATTCTGGTGCATGTGAAGTATATAATGTCTTCAGCTTTGGATAGCTGTCTCATGAAACC
Organism: Odontophorus gujanensis; assembly: GCA_013399175.1. NCBI lineage: Eukaryota > Metazoa > Chordata > Aves > Galliformes > Odontophoridae > Odontophorus > Odontophorus gujanensis. Next base: position 703,498 of record VXAB01008223.1, on the reverse strand, counting down.
CAGATTTGCTGTTTAATGCTGCTGGATTAGTACAGCTTATACAGCACAGTGGCCAGTAGAGGAGGAAACTTTTTGGTTATATTGGTTTGGAAAGGGAGGCAGAGAGGAGGCTCTTGCAGCTCATCCTATACAGTCTGCTGGGCTGTCCATGGCATGTGATGGATCTCACACCTCCCTCCAAGCGGAAGCAAGGGTAAGGAGGCTTGATCCAAGGCTGAGCTTGAAATACAGTCACTGCCTTGCCTCTGGAGACCAGATCAGCCCACTCAGACCCACGGTGCACCTCAAGAACTTACCATGATCAGATTTCTTTAAGAGAAGATGCATGGGACCACGTAGCAGGCAGACAGCAGCCTGAAAACAGCATCTTTTTATCTGGAGCTGGTGGATGTATTTTTCACATAATTAGAATTTCCAAATAACCAAGGAGGAGCCCCATAGTGCTGCTACATATCTTCAGCCTTTTTTATATCTCTTGCGCTCAGGTGCTTTGAATTATAAGCTCCCCTGGATTCTTTTTTCTTTTTTTTATATTAAGAAATGCTAATTTAAAGAAAAATTTGATAAAAACAAACTTCCATGACAACAAATCTGATTCAGTCCATATAAAATGAACTCATGAAGGATACCAAGAACAAATGCCTTGGAAGCACTGGGATTTATCTCTTCGCTTACTCCTTCAATTAATATGCATTAACATTCACAGTGCAATCTAACAGTGTATACTCTATTTGCAGATATTTGCCCATTGCTATTGGGTGTAATTCATTTTGACATAATCTAGGCATAGGAATAACTGCAAATAACTTTCTATAAACTAGAAAGTTCATATAAACAGTTCAAATTCATGCACATACACACACACATGCACACTACTGTCTCAGAGTGCCTCTCATTACAATGTATTAGAACAATTTGATTTTTAAAAGCTTTATTGTCCTTTATCACATCAGGTGTTATATATTTCTTTCCCATATCCTGCTAGTTTTGTACATGTATAACAAAAAAAAATATTTTTGTAATGATAATTCACAATACACTCCAGCTCTTGTTCCTGAAAGTGAGTTGATTTCTCCATTCTCTCCCAGGCCAATTTTCTCAGTTATTCAAAAGATGTTTGCATATACATTCCCCCAGTCATTTCCATTGGTTTTAGTAGAATTTGGGTCAGGAGTTAAGTAAGAAGACAGGAATAACTTTTCCATACACACTGTCTATTTTCTTCACCCTTCTGGTGTGACTCAACAAACACATGCAGAACAGAACCAATTCACCCATCTCCTTCCTTGTTACCACTGATGGATAATACACAAAGGAACATCATCTCTCATTGTTGCTAAATGGGGAACTGTGTTCTAGAAAGGAGGAATATAGACACAAGCAAGCAGTGAGACCTAGATTTTTTTCTAAAAGTGCATAATTCACTTTCTCAATAGGTGATGCAAAAATGCCATGTTTCTTGAAGCTCCCAAAAGAAAAAGCAAAATCATCCTCCAGATTTCATCCGTTTGTTTTAACCAGATAAGAATTCCTTCCAGCCACAGGCAACTATTTTAAAGCTGCTTTGGATATTTTTCCAAATATAAATGATAGATTAGAAATACTGCTCGTCATTTTTACATGATACTTCTCCCAGCTAGTTAAACTTGGACTCCTGTTATAAATATTTATAGATACCTAATGCATATGTAGAAACAGCTTTACCAAAAACATTGACTCAGTCTATTAGCTTACCAGCTGTTACTGCTTGTTACAAAAGCTCAGTCCCCCATATGGATATCTATCCTTAGAGCAAATTTTGCCAAAGAAATGAGAGAAAGTAAAAATAAATTATTAGTTCTTTAAGCTACTCTTATTATTTAAGTAAATAGAATCTCCTGTGCTTTGGAAGGAGATTTAGTTTGCCTTTCTAGTCTGATGGTGCGTCTGTGGGACTTCTATGGTGATTATCAAGCTGTTTTCAAAAAACTATTCATTTAAGCCATGAGCATCCAATTTTTTGGCTTGCCTGGACCACAGTGGCTGAAGAGGAGTTGTCTAGGGCTTTATCTGTGAAGTTTGCTCCAAAAGTAATGCCTCCTGTTTATATAAATCACACGATTAAAAGAGCACAGTAACACTGTTTCGTAGAGCAAATTCTCACTATTTCTCAACACAGGCACCACCATTAGCTGTACATTTTCATCAGAGATGAATAAGTGCCTGCATGCTGCATTCATAACAATCTGTACTAGTGGAGGTGAACCACAGTCACTGCTACCACTACTGAAATGCAGCACCCACCATCTCACTACAGTCATATCCACTGGTTTGTCTCCAGTAACATTCAGAAAGTCCGACTGCCCCTCTGCTGCCATCTGTCACACAACAACAAAATGTAATGGAATATTGGTGGGAAGGTTTGTCCTCTACAGCTTCTACTGTCATTCGCCTCTGATGTAATGGCCCAACAGAATAAATCAGGAGGCATTACTTTTGGAGCAGCTCTCGTGTAAAATGTATTATAAAGTTAATGTATATAAGTAGCAAAACATTTTAGTTTTTAGTATATTTTATTAAGACATATACAAAAGAGAGTCACAATAACATAAAACTAGTGAGATTTTTGATCTTGCTTTTGTGAAACTCAGCTACAAGTCCTGAGTGAAGGAAGTTTTCTCCTCAGGCTTCCATTATCAGCCAGAAGGAAACATAAAAGCTGATGTTTAATTCCTCATTACTATCAGGAAAATCTTGGAAGATTTTCATTCTTGTTATGCCTCTGGGACATGGCCATGGTGTGTGAAAATAGCAAGAGTGGGCTTAATGGCCCCAGTGATTAGGATATGGGAAACAAATGAAGGAAAGAAGTGAGAAAGCTGACTGGACAAGAGGTCTTATTTCATTCTTTCAACAAGCATTTTTACCTTTTAGTGAGACTTTCCCAAGATCCTTGAAGCATTTTTCTTTTTAAGATTGATCAGCTAAATGCATGTAGACTGAGTAGTCCTAATCTGTTTACGTTATCAAAGGCAATCCTTTCACTATGGTTGTGAACAGGGGGTATACAGAAACTGAAGTCTAGGTTGGAAGGAATTAATGAAGCTATTGCTTTAAGAGTTGAAAGTTTTACAGCATTTTGTAGATGGAATTTTCCAGTAAATTGAAACCCTTTGAGGTGCTCTGTCTGCTCAATTAAATGTTCAGTCAAACCAACAGAAGAAATTCCTAGATGTCTGAGCAAATATTAAACTAAATTAAATAAAACTGCTCTTGACTGCATTCTCTTGAAGTAATTAAAATTTCCCAGGCTAACAACTTGTTCTTAAGAAAATTAATGATTGTTTAATGCCATCAGTGGCTATGAAAAGTTCATTAACCCTAAATAAAATTGGTCTCACTTGGAAGATGTCTTACTAAATTAGTTGTCTTGTATAAGCCAACTAAATGGGAAAATGACACCTTCAAAAGTTATTGAAATTGAATTAAGTATAGATTCAATCTGTATCTGTACCTTCCATAGGCTCTTATAGAAGATACTACAGTGAGTTAAGACATTAAATGTAGCTTACTTCTTCTGTAATTTTGACTCTTTGTGATCACATAGGATAAGGAGTGTCAGGCATGTGACATTACAGAAATAAAACCAAGATAATTCCCCAAGTGAAAGGTTAGAATAGCAAAAGCCTCTGTGAAAGTGAAGTCATATAGTATACTGAAGACATTTAAAGAAGGCTTCAAGGCATTCATAAAGAAAAAAAAAAGACAAGAAAAATGCCTGAGAAATAAATTAAGGGTTTATCTGTTCTTCATTTAATCAGACAGAAGAAACTGATCGTTTATACTTCAGTAGTTCGACAGTACTCCTTGTGGCATCGTATGCAACAACATTGCCTGGGCCTAAAATTGGTTAAGTTGAGGCTTAATAGTAATGTTATCAATATTTGCATTAAACATGATATATTAGTAAAAACATAAAGCAGAAGACCAAAGAGAACAATACTCAAAATGTCTGTCAGAGAACATGAGTTCTTCAGTAGGAGTAGAGGCATTCTAGTCTGGAGTAAATCTGAAAGAGCCTGCATTAGTTCCTAGATGCTTGATTCCTCTTGCCCTAAAACAGTGGTTAGAAGAACAGATTAATGGGTTAATTGCTCATTAATGTCAGAATAATTCTTTTTTCTTCAAAGGAAAATTATTGTACCCTTAAATGAACTGATTCACAGTTCATTTCCTGTACAAATCTAGTACTGGTAATAGTACTGGAAACTAGTAACAACTAGCACCTCAAACTGATGCTCTCAGAACTGTGAATCTTCCGGCCACCTAACTTACAGCAAGGTCCACAAGGTCCCTTAGTAGATCTTTCTCTTACTTCCTAACTCCACTTGTTAAAATAAATGCTCCTTTTTTATATGCAGCTTTTTGTCACTAGTGTATTTGTAAAACCATAAAAAGACAAATAGACCATGAAATTGCAATAATTTCTGCTTCCATAACATACAAAAATGACATATCTGATCATCCTGGAACCATTTAGTTATATATGAGCTCTTTCAACCATCCTTCTGTGTATTTGTCATGTCCTTTCTTTATACTGTCTACATTAAAAAGCATTCATTACAGAAATGAATTATACCATCTGGTCTAGATGACAAAAACCTTTTTAGATAAGAGCATTTACCGCCTAATGGACACTGAAATACCTAACTGTGAGACAGTTGTTGTCATAATGGCACCAAAGTTTACAAAGTGTTGATGAAAATGTGAAAACAAAATGATGCACGTTGCACAGTTCACCTCTTCTGGTACCTGTGAATGAAGTCACATCTATTTATTTATCTGGAGCAACAGGAGGAAAAAATGAATTAAAACAAATTTTTGCACCTCGGATACACTTCAACATAGGACAAGACCCCCAGTGCATTTCTTCAGTTGGCTTGGGCTTGTTCCCAAGTCCAGACTTGATTTTCACTTCATTTTATGCCAATCAGAGAGTGATCAGAGTCTTCTCATTCTCACCTTCAGGGTTGTATGTACAGATGCCACTGTCTTCTGAAATACAAGAAAACATGTCATCTCTGAAGGAGTGCTGCTGAGTGCATGCATTATCTTCAAGAGCAGTCTGCAGGTCCCTGATGAATCTAATCAGATAATCCTAGTGGGAAATGCTAGTTTACATCCTTGTGTGCCATCTGCTTTGTAAAAGTGTAATCTAGTGATACCACTACATTCTTTCTAGAAGGACTGAATATTTTTGCAAGGATTACACATGGGATTATTCAGCAAAGAAGATATATACATACAGGTTAGATTTTCTGTAAACAAAGCTATAAACTAACAAAGTATATGCTAGTGGTGACAAGAAGGATTTCTACTCTAGTGAAATATATTACATGGACGGAGATTATTTTTTAGTTCTGCGAAATGGAAGAAAAATATACTTCAGAAATAAAATGTGTCATGTTTGAAATGGCTCAGGAATTAAAGGTTTGACTATTTCAGTTCACTTCCCTGTTTCCACCAGCACATACCTTATAAAACTGATGGGCATCACTGAAAATTCTGAGCTGCCTGTACCTGCCAAACTGCTACTCTCCTTCTGCTCCATAGGCCTGTGTGGGAATGTCACAAGAAGATCACTATCTTATCTCCAAGACATGCAAGAGTTGTCAGTCTATTCCACATTTTCTTACTGAACCCATGAAGAACTTTCTGTAAATAATCCTGACCCAGACTAAATACGGAGAATAATAGCTTATTGTTTTTCTGGTATGTCATTTATGAAGAAATACAGCAGAAACTGTGAAGAAAGTAGGTGGAAGAAAAATCAGCCTGTGGTATGGTTTACTTGTTTTTGTGTGAGCAATTTTGTCCTGATATAACTTCAGTTACCTTGAAAGACATATATCCTTCATTGCATTTTTTTTAATATACTGTTTGGACTATATCTGTACATAAGCTAGTACAATTAACTCCACCTCCATAAAAAGCACACATCTCATCCCTATGAAGAAGCCCTTCAGCTTCACTTCACATAATCACCAATTCCCTCCAAAAAGTACTACTACTGAAGAAGCAGATGATTCTCCCAGTAACTGTCCTTTCAGTTAGTCAGTTTGTATAGTAAATGAAGGACAATTTTACAATTTTATATGTTCCTTTAAGCCACCTGTTATGCATGGGATTGCTTTCTGGCTTTCTAACATCAGCTTCTGTGATTTCAGACCATTTGGGACAACAATTAAATTGACTTTGACAACTATCCCAAAAAAGAGAGAGCTTAACATAAAATGTATTAATTCTGCCCTGGATTAAAATGGGCACAGCACTGACTTCAGTAGAATTTCAAAATCAAAGCATTATGAAGAGTTTTCTCATCTGGGGTCATTACACAATATATTGTTGCTAAGGAGGCTTCTGGCTTCTGGTACTGAAATGTTGGAGAACAAGAAGGGTATAAAACCTATAGCAGCATTTTTCTTTGAGCTTAAAGGTACAACCCCCATTGAAGGGGATTACAGTGGCTCTCTGACAATCCTGTTTCCAGGAACTCACCTTAAATCCTGTTTTTAAATGCAGTATGTCATGTGTTGAGTATGAATGGACATACAGTGCACAGTCACTGAACGGAGGAATAACATTTCTTCTTTTCAGCACCATACCCCTCCTTTCTCTCACTAGAAAAATTTGCCATTAAGTCTTGTCTTCATTTTGGTTCCATTCATCTCTGGAGAAGTTATCTCTAATTTGACTCAATATTCTTCTAGTTTCCTTTATTGCATATTAGAATAAAAAACAAAGAAGAAAGCAGATGTTTGTTTCTTGATCCATCTTATTTAGACATAGCATTTTATAATTTAGAAACTCTACGAACTCAAAAAGTTACATTCTTTCCCTGCATGGGGGATGGTGAATGATATAAAAACTACACACCCCATTCTCAGCAAAGCAGCCTTATTAGTCCAATTTTTATTTACTCTACACTGGACATAACTATCTGAAAATGATCTGAACTGTTCTGTATGTCACTGTATGGTAACAAAATAAATAAATAAACAAACAGGCTGATTCATATCAAGATTCTTTGTTTTACTTTTCTTTCTTATTTTCTTCTCCCCACTTTTTTCAAAGACAACAATCAGATTATCAGAAATAGAGAAAATTAGGGTTGCTTTGTGTTGATGACTTGGGAAAACTAGACATTTTAATTAAGGAGATACATAAATCCTTCAGAACTTTAACTTCAGGATGTCATTTACCAGATCTCCGTTTTTTAGTTACTTCATGCTATCATCATTGACGACATTATCCTGCCCCACCTAAGCACGCAGCTGGAAATTAGCAAGGCTCCCTGGTGTGAAGAGAATACACCCTACAGAAACTTATTGCAATTGATGCTGATGCTGATGATGAGTAAGCAGGAGAACATCTAGCTTATTTTTTCTTTTTCTATCTTTAAAGTACTCATTCACGCACATCTGTGTGCCTCTAAATGCACTACAATGTTGGATGACGAGTCTGTTGCTAGGCTACTAAAAACATGTGCTTTTATACATCTAAAAATAAATTTAACTTCTGTATGTAATGAAGATACTTCCTCTGTATTCTAAAGCACACATGATTATTGTAGAGCACTTTGGGGCTTCAGGAAGACGACTGTTTTATTCCCCGTTACACAGCCCCATTGTTAAGACTGTCACAGAACCTAGAATGGGGCATGAATGTTCTTATTTCATGTATTCTGTTCCTTTTTTGTCAATTGTAGGAAACAGAGCTGGAACAGACTTTAAAGGTCATCTTACTTGTTAGACTTTTTAAGGCAGGCACAGCTAAATAACTTCTGGCAGATATTTGTCAAACAAGATTTTGAAAGTTTCTGCTGATGGAGATTCCTTGACCTTCCTAGGCAACCTAATCCTGTGTCTAAATATCCCTACTAAAAATATTTCCCCAAAATCTGGCCTAAATCTCCTTTACTGCACTTCAATTTCCTTACTGTTTTCATGAAATACAATTCATGGGTGTTACCTAACCAGACAGCCTGAAAAAGAGCAGCCAACAACAGCAAAATTAGGTACCTGAACTTTTACTGATGACAAAGAAAAGTTTATTTCCAATAAATAAACACAGATGTTAAAAATATTTTAATAAATTTCCATATATTCAGAATTCTGTATCTGGTTTCTTTTCTTTCTGAAGGAAAAAAAGCACCAAATAAAAGATTTTATATGAATATTATGGATTGTCAAGAGAAGTCAATTTGGAGGCTACGCTGGGAAGCCACATTCAACCTTATGTACCCACTTGTCCAAATTGCTCCCAAATACAAGTGAGCATACACTTAATTCTCCACAAAGTCAGTGCCTAAACTATTATTATGGGCTGGAAGGCCAAGTCTTTCAAGATGGAAGTAGATAATGGATGAGTTCCTACAGTCATGTGTGAGTAAAAGAGCAGCTTTTCCCTGAAGCAAGGATGAGGAATGTTTCAAGAGCCTACTTCAAAAGAAGACCTGCACAAAGCTCCAGCACATGGAGGGTAGTGATGGGAGCTGATAAGGTGTTTCTAACACTGTAGCAGTGAATAACATTTCTTGAGTAAATACTGAGTATTTTGTCTAGTTACTGAACCAGAAAAGACTAGAAAATAAAGCCAGAACTATACAAGTAGTGGCATCAATGAAGCCTTGTTCCTTAAAGATTTGTATCTTAAGGGTGATCACAGGCATAGATTCTACAGCCTTCCCATTGGGCCTCCATAAGGATCTGTCTCCTCTTTTGAGAAAACTGTAACTCCCAAACCTACTTTCAGATTTGGTCAATCAAAATTTATTTCCATGATAGACACAGCTCACATGCCCTGACCAGGCAGGCCTCCAAAATTAGGTCACTGTTAAATAAAATTATTGCTCTAAAGTAAATAATAATCTGTATTTTGAAAATGTCACAAAAATGATATGACATTTTCAAAATAAGAATGACAATCACTGCCTCAGAACATATAAAAATGTTATACTGTGTGCTTATAGAAAGTTATATTAAGGTGAAAAAAGCAAACTAACAAGAAAATGGTACTGCCCTGCTCTTGGCAGAAAGTCTGTCCTACCCTAGAAAGTGGTAAAAGAAAGAGAGAGATTTTACAGTACTAAAAAATCTGAAAGAGAACAAAAAATTTCACAAAATAAATCAGTGTTGGAGGATTTGGGCAGTTGACCAATGATTTGAGGTGACTTACTGTCTTTTTTTCTTTTAATTAGGATCTGGATGGAATCAACAAAAGAGCGGGTCTAGTATTAATTGAGGTCTTTGCTCAGAGAAGATGGTTCTTCCCATGGAAAAGTTACAAAAGACCTGAAGCAGTGACCTCTTCACTGTTTGCATAGTGCAGACTTCATCCTCAACACTCACACTCCCTCACAGATAAGCTTTCCAGTCAGAAAGTCTCTAAAAGCAACTGAAGCATCTTCTGCCTGTTAACTAATTGCCCTTCATACAGCAATGTGAATTAGTAATCTGCCTGCATTTTACTGCAAAAACAGAACCCTCCTGTGTGATTTCCAGAGGTGTTAGAAACAAGAGCATGGGAAACTGTTTCTTCTATGTATTCTCCAAGGTACTAATGCCAAAACCACATTGTAGTACAACTGATACAGTAATTAATTCAGTAATAACAACTTTAGTAACTACAAAATATGTTTACACTAAAAATTTTCCTCTTACTTGGGCTGAAGCCACCACAAATCAGTTACATCCTTTAGCATATGTTTACCAACAAAGAAGACAGTGTCACTTGTGAGGTTTCATTTGTGCATGATTTGGTCTTGCTAAACCAAGAGCCAAACAGCCACAGGCAAGGACACCAAACTCCAGATCTGATACTAGACCAGGTTGCCCAGGGCTCCATCCAACCTGGTCTTGAACACCTCCAGGGATGGAGAATCCACTGCCTCTCTGGACAGCCTATTCCAGTACCTCATCACTCTCACTGTGAAGAACTTCCCCCTGATACTCAATTTAAACATTTCCTCCCTGAGCTTGCCCCTTTCCTATCACCATCTACCCAGTAAAAAGTTGATTCCCCTCTTTTTTAGTGATCCACTTTTAGCTACTGTAAGGCTCCAATGAGGCTTTCTTAAAACCTTCTCTACTCCAGGCTGAATAAGCCCAGCTCCCTCAGCCTGTCTTCTTAGGGAAGGTGCTCCGGATCCCTGATCATCTTTGTGGTCCTCCTCTAGACCCTCTCCAGCAGTCCCACATCTGGATGCAGTACTCCAGATGGGGCCTCACAAGGGCAGAGTAGAGACAGACAATCATTTCCTTGTCCCTTCTGGCCATCCCTCTTCTGATGGAACCCAGGATGCCATTGGCCTTCCAAGCTGCAAGAGCGTACTGCTGGCTCGTGTTCAGCTTTCATCCACCAGGATCCCAAGATCCTTCCTAAATATTCCCTTGATGGCTGTGTCTGAGGTTCAGCCTTGTGTGAATGTCCAAAACTGTCTTGGTTGAAGAGCTAAGCACATACCCTCCATGAATATCCTATAAGTTTCCAAAAATAAGTCCTCTAAAGGGACCAATCTTTTAAGGGAAAAAAAAAGAAAAAGTACTATTTAGACATAGTGCTTTCAATAACACTGAGTTTCTCACCAGACCATTTAAACAAGATTTGGAAAGAGGGAAAGAATGTTCCCAGAAGTTGTAGCATTTCACATATTTCACATTTCACCTTCTGTCTAACTAACTTTTATTAGCATGCTGGAAACAGCTGTCAAATCAATGCTTGGATTTTCTGAACTGCTTCCCTAAATCAGTTAATCTTCCAGTGCAGTGTAAAAGCCCTGGTATTAATGGATTTTATACTAAACTCTGGTGGATCAAACATCTGATACATAGAAAACAACCACAATTTACAGCATCATAGAATCATAGAATCATGGAATGGAACACATTTGGAAAGGACCTCAAAGATCACCCAGTTTCAACTCCCTTCCATGGGCAGGGTCGCCAATCACTAGATCCGGCTACCCAGAGCCACATCCAGCCTTGCTTTGAATGCCTCCAGTGATGGGGCATCCATAACCTCTCTGGACAACCTGTTCCAGTGCATCACCACCCTCTGAGTGAAAAACTTCCTCCTAACATCTAACCTAAATCTCCCCGGTCTTTGTTTAAAACCATAAGAATTTATGGGGGGGATCAGAGGAGCTCTTTCAATTAAATTACAGTTGTATGAGAAGTGGATGTTCCCATATTATTAGTTCTGCCCTTGTCTAGGAATTGCAGTTCCTACAGCAGCACACTGGGGTAGAGTGTGGATCCACATCAGAGCACACTCACTTAAATGTCCACATTTAGTTTGGATTACTTTCAACAGTGACTTAAGATCACTAGAATCAATCAGGTATGTTCATACTTTTTCTGACAAAGCCTTGGATTAGTTGGGCAGTACTTTCAAGGTGAAATGAGCTATTCCAGGAGAAAAAAGTTGCAGCATTGATTGTAGGTGAATCTTGACAGCCTTATAGCCATGTTACATCACTAGGAAGGTGTGAATTGCGCTCAGTAGTGCATATGATGAGCAGCACTTCCAGTTAAACTTTCTCCTCAGTATGACCCAGTTAAAAATAGTAGGAGCTAGGGAGAGACATGCAATCAAGTTCCTACTGTTGTAAAGCACATCAGACAAGGCTTTAAAACCATGGACATCCACTTTTTTGGAGCACTATACTGTTGAGTGGCACTGTTGCACAAATGATGTCAAAACAGTTTCATATACATAAAGAGTATTTAGCATTAGAGTAGCTCAGAGTTGGAAGGAAAGGACAGGGAAGGGAGGAGGGGAGTAGAGAGAGGAAAAGGGAAGAGAAATAGAGAAAAGGAGAAAGAGAGAGAGAGAGAGAGAGAAAGAGGGGACGTATGAGAGAGGAAGAGGGAAGCAAGCTGTTTCTCCATAGTCAGAAAGGAAAAGCATCACAGAGACCTCACCTAAATGCTCTCACTAATGCAGCAGTTAGCAATAGCAGAGATGCCAACATCAGCATACTTTTCTCATCAGTACCTTCCATTGTTATTTGCTCAAAGTCCCAGTTACTTGTTTCAGTCTACAATGCTGTTAGCACTGGTTGGAATGTGCTAATGAAGTTTAAGTGTTGCATATCCATTGGTCATTACAGGAATGTCTATCCTGCATCCTGCAGGCCACATGCAACACAGCATAGCTTTCAATGTACCACCCCCCACCCTCTCAGATCATTGAATTGAATTATTGCCAATGGCAGGTTTTCCTCAAAAGTATGGATGCTGATTATGGGGACGTCGTTTCCTTTTCTGAAGGAAGATTATTAAGCTGGGGTAAAAAGTCTTTATGATTTGCAAATGCAAATCAAGTCCTTTAGGAAATCAGAAAGAAAATTTGTGCCAGAATACAAAATTAAAAATGGCTCACAGATTTACTGCTTTTGGTGGATTTGACAGCTCATTTAAATGAGTTAAACATGCATCTGCAAGGTGAAAATCACATTATCTCTATATGTTTCTGATAGTATCATCATTTAATATGAAATTTTAATTATGGCTAGCTTATGTTATGGTAAATAATTTCCTGTGCTTTGATACATTAAAGAAACACTGTCCTGTAGCAGTGAAAAAAATGTAGCTGTGCTTCTCATTTTAAGACAGAAATTTGGGAATAGGTTACAAGATTCCCAAAAATATCATCAACTTTTTGTATATTTGCAACTCTGTTTTCAGGCAGCATAAACACATTACCTGCAAATTTTCACATGGAATGTATAGAGTTGCGATCACACATTCAGTTCAAAGAAAAATTTGGTCATGTCTCTTTGTCAGACTTTCATAAGCTTCTCTTGCCAGAGGAAAATATGCCCCATTTCACAGTAATATCTTGCTCATGTCATCACTTTTTGGTGGGATGTACAGTTATGATCAATTATTATCATGGATGAAGCACAGGAAGAGTAATATTTCATCAAAATTCTCTGACAAACACTTCGAGGACACACTGGGAATGGCAACCACTGCCCTTGAACCAGCCTGATGCATTAGTTTCAAAGAAAAAAAACAAATATTCCACTAGGTTTATGTTTTTGTTACTCTGTTGTTTGTTTGTTTGTTTGTTTTTATGTTGTACTAAAAGATACATAAAAACAATACGTTTTGTTACTTACATATGTTAACTTTATTATATATTTTATATGCTGTCCAAGACAACTCCTATTCACTAAATGTAGCTCCAGGCAAGCCAAAATGTTGGACAACCATGGGTTATTATGTTCCTGTTCACAAGTACTACTGGTCAATATTTATCTTTTATTTAAATGACTGTGACCTACTTTGCTATGCATTGCTTCTTCTCTCTCTCTTCTATAAACTAAAACCATCAAAACAATAGGTAAAGGGTGTGTGTGTGGTGGGGGGAAGGTGGATGTGAAATTCTTACATCATAACCTCCTATGAAAACTCTTGACACTGACATACAAGGTCCTTGAGACCAAAGATACCAGAATAACACAAGGGGAAAATACACCCATAGTGAGTCTAGAGAAACTATGACATGACTGGAGGAATATGGTATTAGTAAGACTGAGATAGCAAGGCACCTAAGGTACTGTATGAAAGCACCATGATGCTGAATGTCTCCTTGAAAGCAAAACAGGATTAGCAGAGACACTATTACTTTGTGATTTCTTTTGTGAGAAATTCTCGCTTAATAGCGTGAAGAGAACCATGGAATACAAATACAAATAAGCAAGTGGATTTGAAGCATACCTTTTCTTCTCTGAAAAAAAGTAATAATAAACAAACTCACAGGCATACATCTGTGAGGTGCTGCAGATTAAAAAGTGTCTTGGAGAAGCAATCATTAATATTTATAATGAATCACAGCAACAGTTGCCAAAGGATGAAGGGAAACCACAGGAAATTTTAAACTCACAATATAACAATTTGGGGTTATAAGAATAACAAGTTTGCATATGAAAGCAAAATGTATTAGTTTACTGAAATTATTGTGATATATATTCCTCCACAGTTCCAGTATTCCTACACTTGGAGAGGGAAGACTTTTTTTAAACAAACCTTGCTCTGAGACATGATAGGTTTTGGTGACTTGGGAAATCAATATACACTATCATGAGACAAGTCCAGCAAAATAAATCAATAATTTAATCTAAAATAGAGTCATCTAAAATAGAGTCAGAATGAGTCTACAGACTAAGCTTTCAAAGGAAAAACTAGTGTTTAATGTAGGATTTCATCCATACAACCTGGCAGTAAGAAATGTAAAATTGTTTCATCTTTCCTACAGGAAAGAAAATAGTTTCTTGTTACAGACACAGATAGTGATTGCTCGGATTACATTTCCCCAGCAGAGGGGATATTCCCGTATATAAAATGTTTGATGAAGTAAACTTTACGTAGAAGCTTTACAAACGGAAACTGCCTAACAGTTTCTACTACTTAAAAGAGTGGGAAAAAAAAAAAAAAAAGAAGTTCTAGAATTAGGTTGTTAAAGAGCAACAAAGAAAATGGACCCTTCCTCTTGCTGGCAGCAGCTATTGCATACAACACTTAAGTCTCAGGGTCCATTTTATTCATAAGAAATTCAGTACCATTTAAAAGGCTAGTTCTTCTTTAGAAAACTCTCATTTCTATTCAAGCATTTCATGGTAACTAATGAAAAGTCATGCACTGGCTTTCCACCTTGGAAATAAGTTAAGAACATTGGCAGAGAAATGTGCTTTTATATTGCTTGACATTCTCCTGCCTTAAAAATTTACATACATTATGTTCATGCAGCCTGCTTCAGGCAAGCATGTCCCTATCAAAGAACCATAGTTCTTTCTTTATTCTGTAGATGTGCTTTGCCTGCAGCATATCTTCTCTCTGCACTCAGAGTTCTGACTTCCCCAACCACACGTTTGGCTCCAGAAAGGGAGAACAGGCTCCAGAAGAGATCAACGCTAAGATGGTCAGTGCGAGTTTCTTATTCCCCTTCAACAGTGACAAATTATATCACACTGTATGTCTGAGAGGAACAATACAGAGCACTTCTTGAATCATATTTTGTTTGGAGTTAGGGTCAAGCAGAAGCCAAATTAAACAGATCAATGTGGCAAGAACTACTCCAGTAATGAGCTGCTGTGACATGATCTTTCCTTTGGAGAAATTTCAAGCAAAAACAATTTTAGTGTCTGGCTGAAATGAGTACCTTGGTCATCACACCATTTTCTTTGTTTCTGGGAAACCATGAACATTACCTTAAATACCTTAGAAATAAGCAGAAGTAAATGCAGGACAAATGTGCAATTAAGAGATATGGACATAATCACGCTTTTATGACCACAAATGATAGGAAATATGGGTTGTAATGACAGTAATTTTAAACAGATGGGCTTGATTTATTTTTCTGCAAATGATACACCTGAAATATTTGAAAAATACAATATAATTCTACATTTTCAAAGTCACCAGTAAATACTACTCATGCGTTGACACTCAGATAGGTAAATGAGTGCTTTACAGGTACAGTGATAGAAGCAAAGTAACATCTTAAATGTTTGCAGATATGATATCTGTAAACCAGAAAAATGCTGCTCCATTCTTGACAGCTATAAATATGAAAATATTTAAACACATGTTCAGGATAAAATATAACCAGAGAAGCATTTGTCACCTTCATTACAAACCTTAAGATGCACTTCCACTCATTTAATTTCCTATAAAAAAAGAGGACATTTTCAAATAACTTGAAATTAATTCAAGTATGTGTGTCCTGTTGGTATCAGTGAACACTTTACTGGTAGGTCCCTCTGTGCCATATGAAAATGGCTGCTCCACTGTCAGAGTCTCAGAACTGACCATATTTCATCACAAAGAACATCCCAAAGTGTCTACAACAAGTAATATCTCAATACCCCATGATCTGATAAATTTTTAATCTAGTGAGATGGAAATATCCTATGAAAATCTTTGTTAAAGCAATAGTAAGTGAACAAACAGTAAATTAAAGATTCATATCTAATAGCATAAAACATAAAACTCAAATAAAATACAAACATCACTGAAGGCAGAAAATCAGCAGGCTGTGAACATCGTCACTGGAAAACTATGTCACATCTGGCCAGAGATTGTTTTTAAAGATAAGGATAATCTAGAGGCAATATGCAAAAACACAAATGAACATCCCATCTGTACACAGTTATCTACATGCAATGACCTACATTTATTCCACTGTGCACATATGTACACATACAAAAACCCTGGATACAGGAATGTTAGGGCTTCAAAATCAGATGGTTAAATAGACTAGCATCAACCATATGGGTAATTTTGGGTAATCATAATGAACACCACATGACATACATTTACATGACAGTATAGAAGCTCACATATTCCTTATGCCTATAGAGGGGAATGGAAGTAATGATTGATTGCTGTTGTATTTTTTGAGAAACTTGTGTCACTAGGTACATAGAGAAATAGAATTTAAATGATTTGTCTTCCTGTTTAATGATCAGTTTAATGCCAATCATTTGACATGCGCTGATGTGTTGCATGCCAATCAAACTTTCCACTGAAGAGGGGAATCATTCACAGACTTTCTCTCTGCTACTTCTCTTCCCAGTATCTAAACACTGATTACATACACATGGATTTTCAGACAGTATTACTGCCCTAATTTACAGATCTGAACTTAATTATTCATGAAGAGAACAAAAAGTAGACACTAATTTTCAAAGTCTGATTCAAGTTGCATATTGGTTGAATTACTGGAATTTTTATCCTTATGCAGAAATAAGTACACATAATATATCCAGTACACTCCTTTTCAGGCATAGGGCCTCCCACATGATCCAAAGATGGTCTTCACTCTCCATCTTTTTTTTCAATGATCTTTCAGATGTTCTGAATTTAGACTTTTAAATGTAATGATATACAAACTTGGAGTTCAACTGACAAACAGCCATAAAGAGCTGAATGCAGCTCAGAAGTGCCCATAGTATCCTGTGTTGCTGAGGAATACACAGTCACATTCTGTACTATTTGGAGTTTCCTAACAGCTGTAAATCTCCTTGCTAAATATATCAAAATATACTTCTGTCCTGTGTTTCCCACTGTGTTCTAGTTGGGAAAAAAATAAAAATAGACATAAGAATTGAAAGACTGCCAGAGATCTGTATTTCACTGCACTGCTTTTCTGCAGAACTTCTAATGATAGTTAAGTCTCCTACATGTTTTCACTAAAGACTGGTGAGTAAGCAAGATAACAGTACAGAGGTGCATATTCATGTTACATGATGAATAGAACCTTTATATTTTATCTTATTTCCTGTATACTAATCAACCAACTAAACAGTAGATCACCTAAAGCAAACCACAGTACCTGTGAACTGTTTTAAAATCATCAGGCAGCTTTCACCATGATTTTAAATTCTGCAGGAACACCCAGTGATAACAATGATACTCGTTAATAAAATTATTGTTAACTGATCTAAATTAGACTGCTGAACTGTGATTGCACAGATAGGCTTTTTTGTCCATTTTGCACCACGTGTCATGATACAAGAAAGATTCACTCATGGAAGGGGACAGACTCTTAAGCAGAGTCTGTGGTGACAGAAAAGGGGAACTGGTTTCAAGCTTAAAGAGCATGGATTAGGGTTGGATATAGAGAAGAAGTCTTTCACAGAGAGGGTGGTGAGGCACCAGAACAGGTTGCCCAGAGATTTGCAGGATGCCCCATTCCTGGAGACTTTCAAGGTGAGGCTGAATCAGGTCCTGGGCAACCTGATCTAGCTGTGGATGTCCCTGTTTTATTACTGGGGAGTTGGTCTAGATGACCTTTAAAGTCCCTTCCAACTCTAAGGATTCTACGGTACCTGACATTCACTAAAAATGGTTTCTAACAAGGTAATCACGGTCAGTTCACTACAAAAACAGACTTTTGTATTTTCCATGTAAATATCAATCTAACAGGAAATACTGCCAGGTTGTATATAACTGGAGCTGCAAATTGCTGTTAAATGCAGGCAAATCTCATATATCTATGTTGTCCAAGTCAGTACCACAGGCTAATAAATAGTGTTGTTCTAGGGTGTTTTTTACTATGGCAAAGTTAAAAACTTAGTATTTATTCATTCAATTTCTATTTAAAATAAGAAATGAAATTTTTCATCTATTTCCATCTATGCAGTGAAGACTTCCATAGAATGCATCAAGGAGGATATCTTCACTCATGTGCTGTCCATGGGACAGCTTCATCTTCCACTTCAGTAGATTCCACTTGAGTGGTCAGCTACTCAAGCACAAGGAAGAACCGGCTTGGAATATGATGGTCAAGGGCAGCTTTGACTGCAGGGAATGCAGGGTGGATCCTGGGCACATGAGTAATGTAAGTAGCAGAGAACTTTGTATGAAGGTACAGGGAAGACAAATCTAGACTGTTCTTGAAGGTGTTCGATGATATGCTGAGAGACAGGAGTCACGAGTTAACACAATACAAATTCTAGGTAGGCAGATTGGTTATTGAACGATATGGCACAGAGAAAGTGTGGAACCTCTGTCCGTGGTACTGCACAACTCGTCTTTTCTCGGGCATATTTTGGGAGTAGGATTGGAAAAGGTGAACTCCAGAGGACATTTCTTACTGAAGTTATTCTAAAATCTCCAGCTAAAGGCCATGGCATTAAGCAATTGGAGTGAAGCTTGTTCAGGGAACTGTTTGACTGATCTGCTTGGGAGGTTGTTCTTAAGGCAAAAGTACTCAGGTGAGCCGGCTGATCTCCAAGGACAATGTGTAAGAACAATTCATCCCATTCTTACAACTCATTGTCTGTAAGAAAATGAGCATGTAGAGCAGAAGGCCATCTTAGCTAAGCAAAAAAAAAAAAAATCCTAAATTCTTAACTGAGCTAGATAACGACTGGACAGACAAAAGAGGAAAATGCTGCAGCCATCTCCACAAAACAGTAAAAGAATATGAAGAACTACCAACAAGCCAATCTAGCTTGAGAAAGGAGAGGAACAAAACAGAGTGATTACAAGATCTGTGTAATAAAAAAGCTTTCTGGAGATCTTCTGGGCCTGACAGAAAAATGAAGAGTGGGGATAAGAAGGAAGTTAAGAATACGGTAAAAGACAGTCACATTCAAAGACAGGCAAAAGACTGCAACTAGATTGACTTCAAGACATAACCTAAAGAAATTGTGAGTACAAAGATCAAAAGAAAGCCAGAAGCAGAGCAGAATAATTCTTCTAAGGAAACATTAGCTGATTGAGGGAGAGGCCTCCCAAGGCAAAGCAGTTCTTACACGGAATGTCCTGACAAGGTCTTTATAAGCATCCATGAAAGTGCTAATGACACAGCATCCACTCTACAAGATACCCAATGAGCATATGAAAGCCTCATAATCAACTGTAAGGAAACATCTGCAAAGATGCCAATAAAGTCTGTGGGAAAGCCTCTCATATTTCCTGTTGAACTTGAGTCCCAGATGCAGGCAAAGCAATGCTCCACAGCCTTAGTCCAAACATCAGAGTACTGTGATTGTCCCCAGGCTGTCTGGCAGAACACTTTGTCACATGGATTCAAGGAGCTACCACCTACAGCTGCTGAGCCAATTCCACCAGCATTCTCAAGCAGTAAATGCAAAAGAAATCTATTAGTTTTGACTTGTCCTTTGTTAAACTGTGTGCAAAGGTCAGTCATCAAGTTCATTGAGTTGTTTACTCCCACAAAACAGAAAGCTATTTTATTACCAGACATCACTACAATCACACTTCGGAGCTTTTGCAACAGGTACAGTAGAAATAATATAAATAGATGAAGAGATAGTTCAAAATGATTTTTGATGCATTGCTGTCAAAATAAGAAGTTTTGTAAGTTCCCTGAGAATTTTTTACCTAAAGATTCCATAAAGATATATTCTTCCTTTCATTTCTTCAAAGTACTAGAAAAAGGAATTGGTTCAAAACGGTAAGAGCTTAACACATAAATCACTATCTCCATTAATATTTAATGTTTAAATGAAATAAAGGTTTAAAACATTTATTACACTTCCTTTGTTCACAAATGTATCTCAAAGAAACAAGGACAAGAACAAGAAATAATCTGTCACTTGGCTGTCACAAGGATTTTATCCATATTACTATGACTATCTCTAAAAATGTAGCCTACTTGTTAGACAATTAGTGTCAAATCTATCAGCTTCTGATACTGGAGTCTCCCTTATTGCAGAAGAAAAAAGTTATATCCAACAAATGACCTCTCTTTATCCATTGAATATTTAGTCTTAACCAAGCAAGAAGGTCCTGGTATTCAAACTTGGTGTTTTGTCAACTGCAGAGCCAATTTCCAACTTGAGCTTATGTGGACCCTCAAGATGTCACACTTGCTGATCACTTACCCATCTTCATGTCATTTTGGACGTATGTAAGATCTCTTTTCAAAGAAGGAAAATTTTCAAAATCTTCTTCAACAGACATCTCCAGACATTGAAGAGAGACTTAGCATCTGTAAGAACCTTTATCTTCCACCTGATTATATCCAAAACTTTTGGGCTAAGGCTTCTGTGCTGTCTCTGACACACAGGGCTGGTATACCCTCTCTGATCAGATTCTCCATGCATCTAGGCTGGGAAACCATTAAAGGGCAGTGTAATCATGTTTGATTGTTTTTTTTGTTTGTTCGTTTGCTTTTGTTTTTAATTTATATACATTATGGTACTGGCTGAAGGGCAGGAAAGGTGAAGACAGTACTGTGCCCTCCTCCCACTGCTACCTTTGGATGTAGTTGGGCTCTCATCTGAATCAAAAATTGAATCCAAAGTCACGAACTCACTGGTCTACAAGTAGAGCCGTGGCCTAAACTAAGATTTCCAAAATACAAACGAAAACCAAGGTAGTATGAATATTTTTCTGTGGAATAGATTAAGACAATCCAAGAAAAAAAGTGATTCCACCGAGCTGAAAGAAGATTTTCACTTTAATCACCAAATCCCATTCAGGCATTGACAATGGCTGTTCAACAGTAGTGATGTGAGAATACTTGTAGAACAATACTGCTAAACCATCCTGTTTAAATCCATAGTACCAAAAAATAGATAGATAAACAGAATAAATTCAGTCTGTAAAAAATAAAACCATCAATTAAAAAAGATCAATATGTTTGAAGTGTCCATAAAAAGTTTCCATTACACTGGTAGAAATTTGTATTATCCCAAAATCTACATCTCATAACTGTAGCTCAGATGCAAGACTAAAGATTAATCCATGGAGAAATGCAGCCTGGGAGTCAACTTCTTGGCTATTTGTATGTTGACATAACTCAAGTGTGCTTGGGAAATATAATATGCAAGTATTATGGTCTTAGAAAATTGACTTGAAAAAATAGAGTAAAACAGTTTCCTTAAATTCTCCACCAGCAATCTTGTCTAGTTACAAATATATTGGTTTTGAACCAAAAATAGTATTGATGAAGTTTATAATCTATGCAGCATACTCTGCTGGACAAGTCTCTAAGCAACCTCAAATAATTAAACCTGTTTGGAGCAGAGGATTGGGCTATGTTTCTTTCTTTTCTAACCTAAATTATTTTATGATTCTATAAGAAAATACCTATACCCTTTTCATATAAATTTAATCCTACTAAAATTTAATATAAATTCTTGATTTTAGATAAGCATATTCCTCAAAAAGAAACAGCATCAGATGCAATACTTGGACAAACTTCTAGAAGAGATGATTTCAATGTAGGATTTAACTCTCAGTGTGGTGCCATTTAAATGAACTGTTCTCTATTCTGTAGGTGGTATTTACTGTGGGAAGAATATGATGTCATTTTATTTATTAAAACATGAAGTATAAATGTGATAAATCATGCTGGAATCCATACCTTGCATTGCTGGAGTGCTGTTTGGTATGATAAATTGCAACCCATAAAGACAAAATTTTACCCTGAGATGTTTCATATTATTATTCCATGAGAGATTTAGGTTGTTGCTTGGTTATTACCTACCTGTTCATTTGCATTTGAGCCCAAGAAGTTTTAACCCATGATTCTTCTCTACATAAAGCAGATTTTAATAATTATTTAGAAGAAAACTACATCTAGTGGAAATATATTTCAGAAGCTTAGTTGGATTTAACAGTACAAAGGAGATAGAAAATTAACCTGGCCATACGGTTGTAGAAGGCTTATAACACTTCATGTTTGCTGAGAACCCACCCATCTGTACAGTCATTTCGACAAATGGTATGAGCGGCAGGATCACCTTCCTTGCCCTGCTGGCCACATTTCTTTTAATGCAGCCTAGAATATGGCTGTCTTAATCTGACTCATTTAGAATTACACATGTATTTAATTAATCTATGTTTCTTAGCAAATAAACTCTTCCTTTTGCAGCTTGCATTTAAAAAGATTTTGCTAAGATTACACTTAACCTCCTTAGGCATTCATCTTTAACCACACAACTATGAACATCTACTAGGGTTGCCATGAAAGAGATGTCTCCTGTTTTATTCTGTTGGCCCAAGACAGTAGAGATAGATGTTGGTGGTATGGCAGTAGAGGCTGAACCTTCCTGTCACTATTCAATTACATTTTTTTGTCATGTAACAGATGGTAGCAGAGGGGCAGTCTCACAAAATGGCATATGACATGTATCATACTGCATAATGGCTTAAAGGTAGAGGAAACCTTTAAGGCATTATCTGTTCTATGTGTAACTGATGAATGTAGAAGGAGATGCACTCTCATTTACCTAATAGCATTAATTCTCAGTGCAGTGTTACTTTTTGGGAGCAATGTTCTGATGCCTGTGCTGAGACTGCTGAAAGACAGGACAGCCTGAAAGCTTCTGTGTTCAAAAGCTAATGTACACAGTCAAAACATAACAAACTATTAGGAAAATATTCATACTTTCAGATTACTGAGCAACAAAAATCATTCCTTCGTCCCTGAAAGGTGTTGGAACAACTTGTTCTGGACACCCTAGCCAAACAATTGGAAGAGAAGAAGGTAATCAGGATAGTCAACATGTATTCACTATGGATAAATCGTGCTTCCCCAACCTGATAGCCTTCTAAGATGTCATGACCAGCTGGGTAGACAGAAGCAGAGCAGTGGTTGTTGTGTACATAGAATTCAGCAAGGCATTTGAGACCATCTTGTTATGAAACAGCTGGGAGGACTGGCTGGTACACCATAAGGCTGTGCCACCATTCAGCAAGATCTGGACAAGCTGGAGAGTTGGGCAGGGAGGAATCTTCTGAGGTTTAATAAGAGCAAGTGTAGACTTTTGCATATGGGGAGGAATAACTGCATGCAGCAGTACAGGTTAGGGGATGACCTCCTGGAGAGGAGCTCCACGAAGGAAGAAATGGGTGTTCTGGCAGACAACAGGTTGCAGTTTGCTATCATCCACTAGGTACTCATTGGCTTAGAGAGCAGAATTCAGTCTTTACAACTTTATCATAAGAGAATACTTCCAAACTTCAGAAAAAAAAAAAAACGCACAAGACTTAGGGCAAAAGAGTTGCCAGGTTGTTCAAGCAGCAATCACTTTGCAAACCACAGACATTAAAAAAAAAATAAAAATCACATAAGCGCTTAACATTTGAACTGTGCATATACCAAAGAACAAATTGCAAACTTTAACAGCTAGTGTACAGTCTGTAGCTGTTCTCAGGAAAAAGTTAGTACAAATGCTTCTGCAATTGTGTCACAAATTGACATCATTCATTGACCCTAATACCTATATTTTCATCTGTCTGCTACAATCTGTTTTTCCATAGCAAATATGTTGCAGAAGGAATGCTTAGTAACTAACTGTTCTCTGCAGTCCATGCTTCTGTAATTGTATGTTTGGTTTCGAGACAGGTTGCAAATGTGGCACTCAATTACACAGCAACGAAAAATGTGGCAGTACATGAGAGTTGCGTTGACATTGCATGGCATGGAAATGGTACTAAGACTGCATGTGTCACATATTAGTATGTTTCTAAATACACTTTTAAATATTAATTAATCATAGCAGAAATATTCCCATTTGCTCCCAGATCACAAAGGAAAACACAGGTTTTCATGTGAGTACCCTTTTGCCAAACCTCAGCTTAAAACAAAAATACGATAAACTTGTTGATGGGAATGTCCTGTGATTCAGCAACAGTATTTTTTCACTATATTGGATTTTTGAGACTTATACCAAGCAGTCCAGTCCAAACTAACATTGGACTTGAAGAAGCTTTATAAGAAACTCCTCCAGCTTACCTTTATGTTAAATGCAGAATTTGTCAAAAACTGTAAAAAAAAGAAAAAAAAAGAAGTTTTTCAAACTTTGCTTCAGATTAAGGTGTTTGGTTTTGTAGTTGTTCTTCTGAATTAAGGACAATTTTCTGATTGAGCTTGTCCATCACATCATACACTAAGCATTTTCATCTCTTGGTGATCATTCAAATTCCGATCGCACAGCATGCCTTGGGGAGCACAGTCAAGTGTTTGCTGGGGCCAGTAATGAGCGCTCATCTGAATCATTTGTATTACCACTTCCACCAGAGGAGTGTGACATTTTGAAATGACTTGAATTAATAAAACTAACTTACCAATGTTTAGAGTTCTGAGGCATTCTGTGAAGACAGAATTTAAAGTAGTAGAGTTTAAAAGAATTTTATTGAAGTATTTTTATTTCTACTTCCTCATTCTCATTATTATAAGGTAAGCCATCATTTGACAATAATGTAAATGATACAGTGCTAAGGCATTAATTTTGAAGATAAAGAAAATGATTATTTTAACCTATTATACTGTTACATTTTCTTCTAGCTTCATAGCATGTTTATAATAATTTCCATTGTGTTCAGTATTAAGAGAAATTTTTAAATTCCTGGAATAAATAATAATGTTTGCACAATTTCTTTATCTTAGAGATGAGGGAGGCCGATGAACAATTTAAATTTAGTTCAGTCCTCTAATTTTTGTGTGAATCCACCTCTGTTTAAGACACAAATGAATAAATGAGCTTGTAATTGGTTGATTTCTTAACCTGAGGACAGAGGCAATATTTTAGCTCTGTACACCAGGACAGAAAAAAAGCAATATTACAACATGTATTTTAATGTATAAATACACCTATTTTTATGCTGATTTTTTAATTACAGTCTGATGAACTTACATTAGAAATGTGCATCCTTATTCAATATCATTCAAAGGATAGTCCCTTTATGCCTCCATATATTTTATACATAATGCACCTAAAATACTGTATTTGTTTTGATCAAAATCTTGAGTTAACTCTCTGTTTTATATCAGTAAATTTATTCCTTCGGTCTCAACACAGTTAAAAATACAGTCTGACTGCCCTCATTTCACATTTATGATATTCCTCTCATCTGCTTTGATTTACATAAAAGAACCTTTATTAAAGGAAAATCTGAATCTACTGAATTAATACATAAGTCAAATTTTCAACCAGTCTGGTTCCTGCATTTTGATGACTTAAAATGCATTTTTTATGAAGTCCCAGGGTAATTAAAAACAAAATTCAACAACTGTGTCTTACAAACAGTCCTTGCTTCAATTGCAAGTAAGGTGAGCAGAACAAAATCTATCACACAGTAACCCTCTTCTATCTCAGAATCATTAGGGAGCTTTTACTAAAAGTATCAGACAAAGGTGGCACTGCGGTAAAAATGAGTCAAAAGATGAAGACTAACAGCAGAAAAAATGTTCTGAGGATATATCAGAGAGGAGTTTGTACTACGTTCTCATTACTTACCACTGTTATTTGTGTGCATTTAGACTTTCCAAATGCAAAGCACAAGAATGACTTTCTCTACAAATAGTCTGCACTGATGCTTTCGTGCTTAGTTGTGCTTTCTTTATGTTGTGTTGGCAAAATTAAGACAAAAAGAGCCTCTGTCAGTCACTGCCTGAAAGTAAAGTCCACAATCTGACATCCTTCATAGGACACCCTTATGTGCTAAAAAATAGGATCAGTTTCCAGTGTATTGTCACTTGCTTTGTTTTCTTCTCACCCAATCACTTTTTGTTTAATTAAAGGAACAAACAAAACAGAACAACAACAGCAACAACAAAAAAACAACCAAGAAATACCTAAGGATATACTTGTGCTAGTGCTCTCAATGCAGATGTTCCCTGAGACAACATAGTCACTTGGCCTACTTGTGTGCATGCCTAGAGGTGGACATCCTTGCTAATAACACGTGGTCTATTTCCAGTCATTGGTTTTTGTCACCACTGGCAGGCTAAATAAAAACAATGTGCACCTTTAATGCACACACAGTTTTAGTGCATGTTGAGGAAACTTTTTATTACACCTTACTCCCATTTGATCTCCACAAATCTTCCCTGGAGGGAAATGTCAGGGACGTTCTTCATGCTGTACATGCTCCATCCACAGCCTGTAGAGCAGCCAAGCTGCCCAAAGGCAGCTCCATGTGATTAAGTGGTATAATAAGCCCATGTATTCTGGCATTCAGGCACTTCTGGAGCTCTTAAGTGTTTGACTTTCCATCATCTCATTCCTTTAATACACTCTACGTGTATGTACCATACAATCCAGTATTACTGCTCTGCAGGAATGGAAAAACACATCAAGCCCAGATGCTACAGAGCAGTTTTTAATCTCTTTTTTTTTTAGAGAAAATGTATTAAACTCTATGATACCCAAGTGCTGAGAAGAAAATGAGGATTTCTTTCCCGAGGTTTTGCGAATATTTTTTGTGAACAGATAGTTACAGCTGGACACATGACATCTCAGAACATGATATTTCATCAGCCTTGTTCAACTGAGGCTCAAGAGTATGAATCACATTACCAACAGACTGGAATTTATATGAAATGTATCAATAAGCAGTGCGTTCACATCACGACTGCTCACCAGAAAGCTTGTACTCTCAATGATGAACTACAGTTTTCCTATCAGTACATCAAAATCTGGAGCCACTCAGCATTATATCATTTGATGCCAGACGTCCGTTAACACATTTAGAGACATGGCACACACTTCCAGCATACTGTAATAGCTAATAGATAATTTTTTCCTAGTCTCTCTTCAAAGTTAATGATATAGATACTAACTGAACTCAATAAACCAGGAATACAAGACCAGCTTCTTAAAGCAACTATTTGGCTTAATGTATACATGACTAGTATACAAAAAGGAAATTAATTTTTAATGTTTTGTGACAACATTTTTCTTTGGGTAACTTCATGGAATTAAGCAGCTATAATGTTAATTTTGGAACAAAATTAACACTAACAGAATGAAATAAGTTACCTAAATAAAGTAGCAACATCAGAAAGAAAAGTGGCAACTGTGATTGAAATCATGCTTTTTATGTTATTTCAGCTCCAAAATTGCTGTCTGTATGTCATACTCTGCCAAGACTGTGATTTATTTAAAAGTGAATGTAGGTTATATGTTGATTTTATTTAAATAGTCATGATGATGATGATGATGATGATGATGAAGAAGATGATGATGATGATGATGATGATGATGATGATGGTGATGGTGATGATGAGATACTGATGATGAAAACAACATTAACATCAGACTTTTCTCATAACTATTTTTTAGCTCTGTTACTACAGCAGTTCTCTTGACAAGTGGTTACTGGGATGTAAAGTGATACATCTTGTCACCAGTTGCATCCAGTTCCCCAAATATAATTTCTATAGAACTTCATGGTCAAATGTCTTTTTCCGAAATGTATTTCCCAAACTGTGTTGTAGTGCCTCCTCCACAAAGTTGTACTGATTCCTGTGCTGTTGCATCAGAATTCAGATTTGCTGCTGGAATAGGAGCAACTTATAATTTTAAAAATCAGGCTTTAGTGAGTATAGTAAAAAGGGGGTGAGAAAAATCATTCCTCAGTTCTGAAGAACTTTCAGAGTGTCAGCCATGATATCAAAAGCATTCAGGAATAAGATACAGTCCTTATACTTTTATTTCAGAGATGTCAAGCAAAGACAGTGTGGGGCACCTTTGCAAGAGATTAGGGCAGGTAGAGTTCAGACACAGTACTGCGGATCATGGGGCTCTGCCTAGTACTTTAAGGGCATGGAGGAGTCTGTCGTTGGCACACACTGGACATGGGAGGTGGGTTTTAGGATGGCAGCAGGAGTTTTGATGTGGGAGCAGAAATTATACAAGGTTTTACTTCTGATTTTCTTAAAACTTCAATTTGTCTTCAGTTCAGGTCTATACAGATTGGCCAGTACAGTAGTAAATAAATGATTCATGACCTTACAATACTCATTTGAAGTTTTTTGCATCTGCAGACCTGTTTAGTTGTGAATATAAATCATCTAGTTTACAATCATGCATGCTTCCTGCACATGGCCCAGCGTATGCAGGGCCAAAACCCTGACTTAAGAAAACAAAAAATAGCTCTTTTCTTTTTATTATTTTAAGTAATCCAAACAAATTGTATTTTTCTTTAAGAACAGAATAGCTGGATCACCTTCTTTTGCCATTGTCAGAATATGATACTCTTCAGCCAAGAAAACTAACTTCTACATGCTCTTGAGGATACTTTTATCCCAGCCATGTGTTTAGGAGCTTGACAATACAGCCATGTCTGCATGCCACGTCTGCTTCACACAGCAGACTGCCAACTCCAACTTGAATCTGCACATTATGCTTCCAGTCTTCCTCCACTAATACAGAGACGGGAGCACTTTATTTGACCTGATAATCAGTCAATGTCAGTGATCAAAGTGAAACTAGGAGGACATTGGTAAGGCAGTATCTCTGAAATTTGTCAGTATCTTTTCGCTAAAAGATTAAAGGTAAATATTAACACCCCAACCTTCTGACTTTCAGTATTCACTATTACAAATATCTGGGTTAAAACAGCAATTCTGTAGAACAGAATTTTCAAAACATACTGAGAAGACTGCAAAATATGTTGGATTTTCCTTTCATTCTTCTAGTTTGTAGTTCGTTTGTTTTCTCTTGTAATAAATACATACAGAACTGACAGATCCCATTATCTTACATTCTTATTACTTGTATCACAATAAAATAAAATAAAATAAAATAAAATAAAATAAAATAAAATAAAATAAAGTAAAATAAAATAAAATAAAATAAAATAAAATAAAATAAAATAAAATTTTTAGGAAAGAACCTAATGCTTTTTACCAAACTCTGTCTTTCCTAAGTGGTAACAAAACCTTGAAAAAAAAATAATATTGAAACATAACCAAAAAAAAAAACCAAAAAATGAGCAAAGCCACATACCCAGAAATTATGCTGCACTGCCAATATCAACAACATGGTATTCACTTTATGCATAAACTTGGAAAGTGCATTTTCCTTCTCAGAAATTAATTGTGAGAAATCAGGATCTAACCATTGATGAGCAAGGCTTTCAACTGAGCACTGGATTTTTTAATTTGTGTGTGCTCCCACAGTACCTCTAGGGACTTGTATGTTCAAGTTGCTGATTCTTCTGTATGGATTAAACATCCTGGGCAGACAACAGGGATGCCGCAGAATCATTGCTCTTAATGAGACACTGTAATGCCTATTGGAAATCAAATTGCCAGTGGAATTAGGAAAGAAACAGCCCAACTACAGAATCAAAATGCAGAGGATAATGAGGGCACAAAATATTCAAACCATAACGATCAAGAAAACTAAAGTCCAAATTTGCAGAAGGAAAAAAATTGTTATATTTTTAAATGTCTTTGCCTTTAAAAAATAAGAAAAGTCTGTTAAAAACACTGAACCAGAAAAGAAAAAAAGGTATTATTATCTTTTTTACATCATTTGAAATTTATTGACAGAAGGCCTTTCCCTTGCACAGTTCATCTTGTTTTACCTTCCAATAAATGGGCTGAGGGGATGATGACCTGGATCTGCAATATTCAATTCAATTCATTTGCTAGAAGAAAATAAAAATAAAAAATAGCAGAAACATCAGCTGTTCAAATACCACCTGATGGAACAAAAGGAGAAATGCTCATAGCCTGTAGTTTGACATGGTACTACAGACTATTTTTCTTTTTAGTAGGAGGACTGATACTCAGGGAAAAAATGAGAAAGAAAGCACTTGAGAATGCAAAAAATCATTGTTTTATAACATTAAAGACAGTTAATAATTTTTTTTAGGTAGATTTGGCATTTCTTTTAGTACATGATCAAAATATCTGAAATATTGACACTTAATGTTGCTCTAAGACTTTTGTAGAATGTATTGAGCTGCTGTCATTTGAGTAATCAAGCTCTGACAAATTATTTATGAAGTAAAAAGTATGTGAGTAATGCATAAATGTAAGAAGTTATAATTTTGACAATCAGAGGCCAGAACAGATGAGGTAACATCAAATGTCTCCACTTCAGTCTCTGGACAGTACTGTGACTTACGTCAGCTATAGACCTGGATGTCTATTTGAAATAGTCTGAATATCTCTTTTCCTTGAATATATATATATTTTTAGGTTTTCAATGGGTTTTTCTGCAAATCCAGTAGTACTAGGTCACAGGTAATGCCCTGAAGCCTTTCTACTTACACCTCCCTCTAACGCTTGTAACTCACTGTAATCAAAGGAAACAGAAGGACAAAAAGAAACTTTAATTCCTGGGTTAAGTCAAAAGGGAGAAGCTAATTGAGAGTTTGTTTGTAAGAAAGTTCTAGAACATGAGTGCTTTAATACAATAAATATCCTATTGGTAGTACAGATTACCTCTTGGATCTTCATACTCCAAATTAGGACATTATCATTTAAGTTAATAATTGCTCTAATTTGGAATATGTTTAGGGGTATAATTAGTGACCATTAATCAAAGAGAGGGGTGAAAAAAAAGAAAGTAAAAACAAAACCAAATCCGATTGCAGTGAGAGAAGTCTTTTTACAGAGTCATTCCATTCCTGTCTAGCTCTGGAACACTCTTCACCCAACTTCTTTCTCTTCCTTCTTGCTGGAGCCTTATACTAGCATGTTGGACTGCAGCACTGGCTTCTCCTACCTAAAGGAACAGCAATATTTGTTTAGAACTCCTGTCTGCTCTAACTACGTGTGGAATGGAAATGATGGAGTATTCAGTATCAGCACACAAAAACTCCAAGTATAACTATTCAATCAGCATTTACTCAGAATTCCTTTCAATACAACTTAAAGGCTATCTAGGATAGATAGCTAGGACTCATAAAATGAAGCATGAATAGCAACAACAAAACACTGATATAATGTGGGCAAATGATGTGCAAGCACTGTCAAGAATCTCTGCAATTGGATCCTTGTTCTCACCTGAAAGAACGCTGCTGATATTCCTTCCATACTGCTCTAATTGGAATTTAGACACTGCAAGGGGAAATAGCTTCCTGAACAAAAAAATCAACACACTAGAAATGAAATAGAGTTTTGAAAGAAAGAGATGCAGATTTATTTTTACTATAAAGGTGAAATGATTGAATTTGAACCTGAATAGGTTCTAGCACGCTGTCAGTAATCACAATACCAGAACAAATGGGTTTGAATACAACCTGCACAAAAATACGCAGAATACCAAATAGAAGTGTACACCCATGTCAGTAATTTCTATTTAAGGCATATATATGTGTGTATAAGTGTGGAGAGTTTCAGTCAACAAGGAAAGCAGGGAAGAACACACCCTATATTGATGGCTATGTAATAGGAAGCCACAAATCTGGAACGTCACCGAAGTACATTTGAAACCGAAATAGTGTTCTGAGCCACAAGGACACTGAGTTGTTTTCCACAAGAGGACATAAAGCTGCTCAGCATTTTATAAACGTACATAAGGAGTGAATATAAAACAGGCACTAATTACAGCTGGCAATTGATTTTTCTGACTTTCTGCTGCTTTCTCAATATTTGTCATGCTGTCCCCCAATCACATCAGAGTCACAACCAATTCAAAGTTCAGTTGAAGCACATATGTAAATCTAATTATGTCAGATTCTTTTCCAACTTTCTCCCAGTTTCTTGGGCAGGTTGTAAAACTTACAGCTTAGAGATCCAGAATCACAGAAGTAGTTTAAGACACAGAATATTCAGGTTGCCTTTCTGTATCTTCATCAATCTTTACATGAATTCATTTTGATAATACAGAGATGACTGAAGTATTGAGTCAAACTTGCATAACACAGAAACTTCTACTTACGCTACAGAACTACAGAAAAATATATTTTTAAAAACAAAAGACAATTTTACAGCTTCAATACAAAATATTGATATGTCTTGTGAACATAGAAAATGTAACAGAACAACAAATAACATTCAATATTTATGCATAAGTAGTGTTTTCCTCAGGGTCTCTGTCTACAAGATGAATACTTCCTGTGACCACTGACTCCTCTTGAGCTGATGTGTTCTCCAGCTGCTTATTTGTGCAATATGGAATGTGGCCACAAAAATACATGTAAATCCATGGGTTGGTGCAGCTATTTAAATTGCCAAGAAGCATGATAATGGTGAATGCTGATCCTGGAATGAAATAGTTAAAGGAGTAATAGAGTAAATAAAACATTTACAGAACCACAGAATCGTACATTCATACAGGTAACATTTTCACTGCCTGATGCTTTCTGGTGTAACTATTCATATCTTAAAGTTACAGTAATATGGGGAAATCCTCGTACATTCAATGCAGTTTGTAATTGTGTGAGTTACAAAGCATACTGTATGCTTTTCAGAGTTAAATAATTCCATATAGCTCTTTGTTTGGCGTAGCTGCTTTAAATTTAGCATCAACTGCTAACCTGCTACACTGGTAGAGGCAAACAGAGATATAGATATTGACATAAATCCATGTAGAGTAACACCCACATTCACACAGAAAGAATTCTGAAAGATCAATGTTTTTTTGTTTTTGTTTTTTTTAATCTATATATCAATTTTATATCTATATATCTTTGAGTTTTCAGAAGATGAACTTAAAGTCACATACAGAGTCTGCCTTTCACAAAGAGGTAATTGTACAAGTCTGACAAGATTAATTCTGTTTCAGCATGGTATTCTTTGATATCTCCCCTACCCTTGCTTGTTTGCTTTATAAAGAGCTATTCCACAACTTAAAATTGTTTTATAATGCAACACAGATATATCATAAAAATATTTTCAATATTAAAGTTAAAAATCAGATTTCTTATAACATCATTGCTCCATACTCTAAGAAATGCTTATTTTATTACTCTGAATAATTAACTATTACTTTTCACCTCAAGAGCCCAAAATGCTGCTGCTATGATAGCCAAAGCCTCTAAAAGTCTCAAGTCCTGCCAGAGCATTACTTTCACTGTGCTGTTTATTAATCTTTGCATCATTCATCACTCAAAACACACAGACAAAACATCTGCTTACATGATGTTTTCATCACATAACATGTGAAGTTCTGTATATGTAAATCAGCATAGTAGGTAAACAACACATAAATCATACTCAAATACTATTTTAACTTTTACACAAAAGCAAAGTCCACATATGAAGCAATGTAGCAATGAGCTAGTCTGCCACAAAGCTATTAAAAAGGATGGAGAGTTTCTTACCTTCAGTAATGCCACTGGGGAACCACACAGACCACAGCTGTGCAATGAAGAATGGTGACCAACAGAGAACGTATGCAACAACTGTCACCACTGTCATTTTTACAGTCTTGATCATAGCCTTTGAAATACAGTTCACACTGCTGGCTCGGGATGGCAGGACTTGTTTCTGATTCGTTACTTCATATTCATTCTGTTTTTTCACGTATATATTTCTTTTGATTATTTTACAAATCTTAACCTGGCACGTGATAAGGATGGTCGAGGGAATGAAGAATATGACTATAAAAATCCAAGTCACATATGCCTTCGGGCCCCATGGTTGAATAAATTCAGCCCAACATTCAAAGATACCTGGAGATATTTCAGTCTTAGAAAAGATAAATACCTGTGGTAGGCTAAGAATCAAGGATATAGACCAGCTGGTGCAAATGGGAATGTTCCACAGAGCTCTCTTCTTTTGGAAAGTGACCATAGGGTAGCAAACTGCTTGATATCTGTCCACCGTCATGACCACTATCATATAAGTAGAGGCAAACATGCCTAGCAGTTGTAGATACTTGATAATTCTGCACAAGAAATCTGGCCCTATGAAAACATCTGTAATATCCCATATGAGTTGAGGCAGCACTTGGAAAAAAGCCACCACTAAGTCAGCTATGCTGAGGTGCAGCATGAATACATACATCCTAGAGAGCTTCTTTCTTCTTCTCCACAGCACCAGAATGAGAATAAAATTGCCCACAGACGCTGTCAGAAATATCACCCCCAGTACAGCAATCTCTACTTGAGCTAATTGCTCATCTCTTTCCGGTCTTCCAACAGGATCTGACTTATTTGTCAAACTCAGGAATCTGTGAGGAGGACTTTCAGTCTGATGTGTGCTATCCTGCATAGGAAATGAAAAATTCTTCATAGTGCACAGAAGCTACTCCCAGTAGCTGCTACTTGAGACTCAGGATGAAAGCTGTGAAGTGCCAGCCAGCAATAAACCAGCACAGTTTCAGGATATCTTCAAACAAATCTCCTCCTGCTTGTGCAAACTAAAGCAGTGGACTTGTGTCTCAATGAAATTCTGCCTCTTGCTGGAGTGCAAAAAGCCTTTATATAGGCTCTGAGTGGAGCCTTATGTAACTCCAGAGTCATCAAGTAGGCTGCCGGTACCCGAGCCAATAGCAGCACGAGCCACACAAGTGGGCGAAAGACATAAATAAAGGGAGAACTTCACAGGCTCTACATAATTAAATTACTCACTTCAGTCAAAAGCTTAACTTGTAAATAGCTGTGGCCAAAATCATGCTTAAATGATATTACTCTTGGGAGCGCATTCAAATATTTTTTATTCAATGCAGAAGTGTGTGCTTCAGCTTAATCAGAAGGAATGTTTGTACGTAGACGGAAAGTTAGGCCCCTG
Organism: Odontophorus gujanensis; assembly: GCA_013399175.1. Lineage (NCBI taxonomy): Eukaryota > Metazoa > Chordata > Aves > Galliformes > Odontophoridae > Odontophorus > Odontophorus gujanensis. The sequence goes on along the minus strand of VXAB01008223.1, from coordinate 668,548 downwards.
AGCTCAGATGCATCGTAACTGCAGTCCCCTGGGTTCCTGGGGCAAGAACACATCCTAAATGCAGCAGAGACACATAAATACATTTTTCCAAAGTGGTTTGTTTTGTTTTGTTTGTTTGAGTCACCTGATTCTGAAAGGAAAAAAAAAAAAACTTTTAATGCCCCAAAAAAAAAGCTTTTTTTTTAAGAAATGGAGGTTTAGGTGGGGTTTTTTTNNNNAAAAAAAAAAAAAGCTTTAACTGCCCTAAAAATAATGCTTTTATTTCAAGAACTGGAGCTTTAGGTGGGTTTTTTTTTCCTCAGTAAAATAAAAAATAACACATGTAAAATAGATTACTTTAATGGGATCATGAGTCTACTCAGAATTTAATATGAAAAGAAGTGAAAATTCAGTGGAAAATTAAACTGACTAAAAGGTCTTCACAATAAAATACTTTTCTATGGTGTCTATTCAACAACAGTGTTAAAGGCTGAGAGTCATTTTTCACAATCTAATCCTTTTTATTTTTGTGCAGTGAGTTGTATCACAACCATAAGTGTGTCGTTATTCTTTCAGTGTAACTTTTGCATATTGGTAGTGGCAGATAAGAATAACAATATTGATTTAATTTCATTTGTTCTCCCCTAGTCTGTCCTCCCAATCACAAAAAGATGGATTTAATAAAAAGAATTAATTTAACATGAAAGATAACACATATTTGTACACAAACTTGTCTGAAGATAGAGCGCTTGTATCCTTTTGGATAAGGTCAGAAGAGTAGTAATTTGAAGCTTTGCTGAAGAGGAAACTGATTAGGTCATAATTCTGTCCATGCTACATGAAGAGCACACTATACTTAGACACTGTAGTACCTCTATCCTGATTTATCATTGTGATCAAGACGGTGCTATAAAAGCAGCTGGGGAATCACGTGAACAGATTTACATCTCTTTGGCACTGATGTTTTCATCAACAGTCGGGTAGGGCAAAATGCACAAACAGGATGCTGAAAGACTCCAAAGGTTTGTAGACACAGTGCCATTTCTTTTTTCTCCGTCTCTTTTCCCCTTCCATCCCTCCACGGGACTGACACTGATACCTCAAGCAAGGGTAAGCTTATGAGAGCAGACAAAAGACAAGCAGAACAATCTCCATAAATTTTACCATTGACAGCAGCTATTAGTATCCACAGCCCAGATTTGTCCGAAAACTGCTGCAGCTGCCTGAGTCTCTAACAGCTTCTCCCTATCATCATGTTGCAAAGACTATTAATCATAACCTCTTAATCTAATACACCTTATAATTTTTTCCCCATTGGATGGTTGTCTGTAACACACTCAGATTCCAAAAGATGCTTCTTTCTATTTTCTACCCAGTCCTTAATAGATCCCAAGTAGTGGGATGCAGCATGACAAGACAGTAAGGAAACAAATACTTTTGTCTTTATCCTCCACTCAGTAACTTTCAGAAGACCACAGTCTGAGAATGTCAGTCAATTCTTCTGGTTGCAAACACTGCTGCAGAGCAGGCTGGCTGATCTTTAACTCTGCCTTTAGGTGAAGACAAAATTTCAGGTGTGTGCTCCAAAATCATTTATCCTGACCTTACTCCATCAGTTAACAAAAATAAACCAGGCATGCTTTTTGTTGTTCTAGTAGGCTGAGTAAACACCTACATCTAGACAGGGTTAGAACTAAGTGGATTGAAACATGAACATGATGAATAGAAAATAAAGCACAGGGTTGGGTAAAGAAGATAAATTCACACTTCGTGATCTGAAAAATTATCAAGGAATTATGTCTAAAAATACTAGAATATAAAACACAAGTCACTTCTGGGATGGCATTGGAAGACTAGACAGAATATAGTACCATTTGTACAATTTTCACAATGCATTATGTATGAGTAGACATATTTTGAGCAAATATGCTTTTTCACCTACACCTAGGACAACAAGAACCCTAGAATCACAAAGGTCTTCGGAGGTTTACATGTGGCCTCAGCACCCAGAGCCTGGGCTGCACACATGCTGCAATAGGTGTCAGACCCAGAATGTGGACAAGAGCTGAAGGGCAAGCACACTGCAACACATAACCTTTGTCATGTTTATAGAAAGGGAGAGGCCCTACTTGTACAAATTGTCCTAGTGATGTAAGACTCCACTCCATCTTGCATATAATTAGTTCAATATATGTTAATGGTTTCATAACTTTATAATCGCGCCTTTTCCAGTCTTTTCAGCCACACTAGCTGACATTTAGGATAATGTTATACAGAAATTGATCCCACTCTGGGAATATAACTGTCTGAGTAAAGAAAAACAGAATAACAGATGAAAATGTTTAAGCAGTCTTAGCCATTCTTTTACTCAGATAGTTCTTCCTCCTCTTGCCCAGCTTTTTTTCATTCCCAACCATATCTGTCCAAGTTAAATTCTTTCACGAAGTTATTTACTTTCTGTAGAGTGGGAAGGGACATTGTAACCAACTTCTGAATTTCTCAGTGTGGGCTCTCATCTAATGTTTGTGAGGTAGTTGAGAGGGATTCAGCACACAGATAAGACACTTAAATGTAGGTGTCTGCTCAGAATTGCAGAATCACATGGTTGCTTAGCCTGGAGGGCCTTTTTTCCAACCTCTTGCTCAAAGCAGGATCAACACTGTGTTCAGACTAGTTAGCAGTTGTCCAGTCACACCTTGAAAACCTCCAAAAACAGGGATCCCACAACACTCCTGGGTAATCTGTTCCAAATACTTACTAATTGTCATAGTGGAAAAGCTTTTCTTCTGTCTCTGCTCTGCTGGGCCTTAAACTTAAATCTTGCGCTTTGTGCTGGTGAATGTTATGATGCAGACGACATTCTAGCTTGTGAGAAGATATATGATTGCTACACAAAAGAAAAGGCCTCATGATGTGGAAGGAAAGAGGAACCTCTTAGCAGACAGGATGGATGCAGCATGCTAGAGGAAGATCTTTCCAGCACTGCACAAAAGCGGTGTTCCCAGAACCTGAGTAGATTTGATTTGCTCACTTCCTATATATATATTTTTTATCTTCTAAGCCTCAGAACACCTCCATGGCCCCATGCCAAGCTCCCTTAAGCTCATCAATATATTCCTGTACGGGGACTCCAAAACTGGTGGCAGCATAAAGAGTGCTGAGTAAAGGGGAATAACTTTTTCCTGACCTATGGACTACATGTGAGGTATGTACCTCCATTCTCATCACATCCTAAATAAATAAATAAATAGAAATTAAGCCTTCACTTCAGTGCTTAAACATAGGTTTTGAGTACTCTTTGAGTTGCCCTAGTGACACTGCCCACGATTTATTTAGAATCATAGAATTGTTTGAGTGGGAAGGGCCATTTAAAGGTCATCTAGTCCAATTCTGCACTAAACAGGGGCATGTACAGATAGACCAGCTTGTTCAGATACCTGTCCAACCTGACCTTGAATGTCTCCAGGGATGGGGCATCCAACACCTCACTACGCTTATTTGTAATTTTTTGTCCATATATCCAACCTAAATCTCCCGTGTTAGTTTGAAACCGTTTCCCCTTGTCCTGTCACCACAGACCCTGCTAAAGAGTCTGCCCCCTTCCTTCCTGTAGCTCCCTTTTAGATACTGAAAGGCCACTATCACGTCACCTCAGAGCTCTCTTCTCCAGGATGAACAGCCCCAGCTCTCTCAGCCTGTCCTCATAGGGGAGGTGTTTCATCTCTTGGATTGCTTTTGTGGCCCTCTTCTGGGCGCACTCCAACAGGTCCTCTCCTGTACTGAGGACTCCACATATGGATGCAGTACTCCAGGAGAGGTGTCTCACCAGCACAGAATAGAGGGGCAAGATCACCCCATTCACCCTGCTGGCTACGCTTCTTTTGATGCAATTCAGGATACAGCTGGCATTCTGAGCTGTGAGAGCACATTGCTGGCTCATGTTCAGCTTACCTTCCACCAGTACTCTCAAATACTTTCCAGCAGGGCTGTTTAATATTCTTTCATTTCCCAGCTTGTTTTAGCAGTGGGGTTGCCATGACCCATGTACAGGACCTTGCACTTGGATTTGTTGAACCTCATCAGGTTCTCCTGGGCTCAATACTTGAACCTATCTGGGTCTCTCTGGATGGCATCCCATCTCTCAAGCATACTGACTGCATCCCACAGCTTGGGATGCCATCCACAAACTTGCTGAGGGTGCACTTGATCTCACTGTTGATGTCACTTATGAAGATATTAAAGAACATCAGTCTCAGTAGAGATCCCTGATAGACACCATTCATCACTGATGTCTATTCAGCCATTGACAGTAGCAACAAAAATGCTTCTAAAAATCATCAGTTGTTTCAACTCATGATAGGCATGAAATACAATTTGTTATTAAATAAAACTTTTGAATACAATACATTTCCATTCCTTTATTTTGGATTGCATAAATTAATTCTAAAACCTTACTGTTTAAGCAAAGATCAAGTGGAAAACACTGCTGTCTGCTTTTGACGTAAGAAACCTGAGTCTGTCTCTTTTACCCACAAGATTCTGTAGATCTGAAGAGCTAGTAGATAACTGCTACTGAATTCATCAAGTCATGAAAACCATTTCAATAAGAAAAGCAAAATTTTGCATAGTTGGCTAGATCTTTAACAGAATTTTGAAGAAATAAAAAAATATTTCCTTAAATAAATACATACACACCAATAGCAAAAATGTAACTTATCTTTGGTGTTGTATAATTGCTAGCAGATGGATTATTTCATGAGTACTCTGTCAGGATTCAGGCTGAAATACGGATGCATTTCCAACACGGTAGATTCACATTTTTCAGTATAAAAATACAGTTAATTTCCAGATACAGCATGTAAACAACTTTGTTGTAAGTCATTTTCAGTGAACTAGAATTATAATCACCATTTTGCTGGTGTATTGGTACAACTTTGTACAGTTCCAGTTTCTTAAAAAAAAATCCTGACACTAATTCACTATTTATATTAATGTACATGGTTATTTGAACAAGGAATAAAGTCATACTCCAAAACTATATAGTTAGGAAGTTATTAGAGAGGACCTATGGAAGTAAAGCAGCCTCAAATGCTACAGTTAACCTCAAATTTTAAAGACACAGAAAAAACATATTGAAGACAGTATTGCAGGCAGCACATGTACAATCATTCAAAAAAGACAGCTAATAATGCTGTTGTCACAACACAATAAGACCCAAAATGATGAATTGTGTCAATAACTCCATTCTTCAGAAGGAACTGAGCTTTGATTTGGACAAAAGAACTTTTTATAAGAAGCAGAACTCTTGGGAAACACCAAAGTCAGTAAGTCTGGACAATTCAAATTCTTATCAATATTCAATCCAGACCTACATTAAACTATCATAAATTTTCAAATTAACATTATAATAAACGTGGGATGACATCCTGTCCTGCTAAACATGTATATATACAGAAAGTGGAAATTAAACCCTTCTATGATCATCAAGCTCTTAGTTGTATGCACACCTATGTTTTGGATGTACACCTGTGTGCACACACGTGCAGATGTATGTGTGTGAAAAAGCTGCTCCCTGTACACACAGTTCAGATGCCTTTCACCTCCTGTGAAATTATGTTCAGAGTACTATGCAAACTGTGTATCTGAAGGAAGGGGGAGTTACTTCACTAAGATTAATAGCTACATAACAAATCCAGCTTTATATACTCAAAATGTTGGACTGCAACACATCAAATTACTATAATTACTCTTAGGCAATATTTTGGACCAAGACTCCCATAAACTAAGTGCAGGAGGAATTAGCTCCAGGCATTAAAGCTGGAGAAAAACAATAGGTATTGGTCCCCTCTGACTCGTAACTAGATTATTACAGGTACTCAACACAGAACAGTAAAGTCATCTACGTAAATTACTACGTGACTCTTTTTAATCCCTAAGGATGTTATGTGCAAGAGAATAACTTTTTAACCTTTTCCAGTAAACTTAAAACTTTATTATTCACCAGTGCTGACTTCATTCTTTGTGCATGTTTCTGATTTCAGAGCTGTTACTGACAGCAGGGGGTGAAAGTCCCACTTGGCCTGAAGACAAAGTTTGCTAGATTCACATACTTGAATTATGGTGGTAAAATTATTTTCCACAGACTATAGATCATTCTCTAAATAATAGAAAAAACCTTAATAAGCTGTGCTTAACTGCACGATACTGAGTTTTTGCTGGTATTTTTATAACTTTCATCAGGCTACTTTATATTGAGACATAAATAAATCTTTATAATCTAGGTATGTACGCTTCTTCCAAAATGTGTCTTTTTAATTTGCAGCATTCCAGGCAGTCTGGATAGCTCATTAAGATACTGAATGGCATGCCAGTTCATCTGCCACCAGAGAAGGATACCCACAGGAGCCTCACTGAGGCTCTGGGCAGAGCTAACAGAAGTGGTGAAATAATGTGTAACTTAGGAGAAGGAGGTCTGGCTTAGTGATTGAACAGTTCTGAAGAATAATGACATGTACTCCTTCAACAGATGAGAAGCTACAAATAGAGTTTTTGAACACAGGGACAAATGCTAAGAGGGAACCTGGCACAATACCTCAAGACCTGGTACAAGGGTCAGACTTACCTCAGTGCTTAAAATAAAGACAAAGTAAACAGCAATGAGTCAAGTTGCTCAGACAACATTGAATAAGCAATAGCAGACAACAAGGACAGTGAATTAATTCCAGAACACCTGAAAGAACTGTGTGTTTTGACCTCTTCCATTCTTGCCAAGAATTTTGTCTGATACGTACACAATTATATCCTCAGCCAGATGCTGCAATAATGAGATTCACATCTTCCAGCTCTTGCATGCTGAAAGATAACTGAGCAACTATTAATGTAATCACAGAGGGCTGAAAAGGAATTGTAATATGACCTCTAGCACGAATCTGAATTTAAAATTCTAAGTAACCTACTGCATTCATAATTACTATGTAATTATTTGATTAATACATTCTTATATTTAGCAGCTAGGTTTCTAGAATGCACAAAGGCCCTGACCAAGGCCAGAGACGATTGACTATGGGCTGTGGAGGAGCAGGAAATCAAGGCTAACTGTAAGGAATTTTAAGTAGCAATAGAATCCAATACCCCAATGTAAGGATCCAAGTTCCTTTATTTTATGTGGGAAGCAGGAAACTGCTTGGAAGTAGCAGAGCATATAAATGAATTGAAAGGGACATGGAGGAAACCCCAGATCTAGATTCTAATTGAGTCTTAACTCCCAACTAGGGTCTGGTGTCTTCATCCACTGAAAATGCAGAGCCTGTAATTCTAAAGGTGTCTTAGAACCATGGAACATGTTGGGACTCATCTAGATCTTTTACACTGGGTGAGAATATGGAGGTCTGTGGGTAGGGAGAGAAGAAACAGCAGGAAAAAGAGAAAAGAATATTTGTCATTGACAATATATAGTGTAGAACTATTCTGAACAGAATATTTGACCAGGTGATGCAAGAAGACAGTTCAGTGCTACTTTGATCCTTAGGAAGTTTAAATACATGTTTCCAGTTCTATAAGAAAACATACTGCCCCTTGATGTATTTGCAATGCAAAGCATAAAATGCTTTCTTCTTCTCCTGTTGAAACTATACAGAAAAGAAGTTTCATGCAACCAAGACATGGAAACCATAGGTGATGCTTAAAGCTCCCTTCCAACTCTAAACGTTCTATGACTGTCTGAAAATTGGACATAGCTCTACATTCTTGTGGATAAAGCACTCGCACGGGAAGGAGAAGGACAGGCCACACTCTGGTGTTTGGTCCTGTATGTACTTTTTATATCAAAAACTACTGCAAAGTGAGAAGAATCTGAAAAAATCTGATCAGAAGGTATGGTCATCTTTGTAAGTGACTTCCCAACTATGAGATAGAAAAGTCATGTGTACTTTTGAACTTACCTTCTGTATCAGTACATTTACTTCTGTAATTCAGAAAACCTTGATAGAAAAGATTCAATGACAATAATTTGCATCTTTTCTGGTTATAGCTCATCTGGTTGCCTGCACTGCACAGTGTTTCACTGAAGGGAGCCAGGCTGGTACAGAATCTGTGCAGCCACAGTAGCAGCACAAAGAGGGAAACATCAGGTTTGATTCTGTGCAACCTGTTATGTTTCTAGTATTGTATATGCACATCGAGGTTTAACAGCAGCAAAGGATGTGCTGGCTACCAGTTCTATAAATACACCACACATCTATGCATAATAAGCAAAGCAAATTTCTGCACAGTAATTCAAGACTGTTTTGTTAGCTAACAGAAACTCGTGCATGCACAGAGAGTAAATGTTGCATCCATGGTGCAGCCAGCATCCCAGAGCCTGCAACAGGCAAAGTAACGTGGTGCTGCATGTCAATGGATTCACATTTTGAGGGATGATTCAGTGCAGATGTACCCTCAGTGACTATGACCCTCCTGATAAATGAAGTGTCAAACACTTCTTTTGGAACATGCAACTGAGAGAAGAATCGGGTAGCCCAAATATTACTGCCCAAAATCTTACTGGCTGATTAGATGACGACATAACTCATGTTTAGTACTATGATTTCTATGAAATCGACCTGCCTCCTTAATACGTGTTACTTCTCTATTACTTTCTGAAATTCATTAGCAGCAAGGTGCAAAGCTACACAACTACGAGACTACTGGGCAAAGATAGCTGCCTCTGAAAGATTTTCTTCAATTTTATTTGTTTAAGCCCTTTTTAGGGCTTAAAGAATTTCAGTCATTCTTTGAAAAGAGAAAAATATAAAAGGGAAATAACTGAGACAAATAAAACAATCAGAAATTAATGTCAAAATGTTTCATTTGATTATTTGTAGTGTTTGTGCCAAAAAAACCCCACACATCCAAATGAAAGGAGGTATCCAAGCTGCCAGAAGTATGTGGCCAATAGTCCTCATTCTCATTCATTTGAGAACAGTGTATGCTTATTCAAGTTGCAAATTAATTTTTCAATACTGTATCCGCAAGAACAAGGAAATATTTTCCCATTTTTGTCTGCCATCTAGTGTTAAAAGGCAGAATACCTGCGTTTTGTATTTAGAAAGCTCAAAAACCTTGGGAGCACTACGCAGCTTCTGTCTGTTATACTACATTGATGAAAAAGGAACTTAACTGAAGATGTTGATTTAAGCAATTATCTCACATACCATTATTAGCAGAATACTGGTCTACCAACTCATGTTATTTTGCCCTAGAGATCTGAAATTCTTGTGTTTGTTCCATAGTTCATGTGTCTTGATTGTTCTGTGCTTCCAGGACACATTGCACAATCAAAAGGGGGAGTAAAAAGCAAAAAAACACCTACAAATGCTCAGAAGAAATATGTGCTTATAATATCTTGATATTACGTGCACAATGAAAGTATATGAAAATATGTTTTTCAGAAATAACAGCTCACCCCTGGAAGTTGATTAGGTTAAATTAATCTAAGTTGAAGACAGTGGTCTCTGTAACTGCAATAGCATCACTATCTAAAGGATTACTCAGCCTGTGGGTGTATGGAGATTGCAACTGTGGCTTCATAGGATTCAGTAATACAAAGAGACACCAAGGCTTTATCTTCTAAAAATTTCTGTTTATCACAGACCACAACATTTACACCACTAGCAAGTACGCTGTGATTAGTAAGGTGAATATCTATAGATATGCAAGCTATTACACATATTACAGGAAGCAAACACATACACAATAGAAAATAAGGGTATAATACTAATAACTAAATAGTAGCTACAATTAAGAACAGTAGAAAGGCAATTAGAGGTAGAAAAATTGCTACTATAGCAGCAGATAGAGATTAGCATTATAGGTTCTACAAACTTACCAGTAATGCTATGGCACTGAATATACTTCTTATAGATTACAAACTTAACAAAGCTGTAAAAATATATTTATGATAGGTTGCACTTAACAAGAATATACTTAGATTGATTACATGGGAAGGCTGCTCTGAAAGTAATTGCTCCTATTTTAATATCTTGGCTCACGATGTCAAAGGCAGATAGTTGTGGTACTGGAAGTAGAGGTTGAACCTTCCTGCCAATATTCTGTTCCATTTTGTTGCCATGTAACAGATGGCAGCAGAGGGGGAGCCTGACAAAATTGGATTTGACATGGAAGTGTATATGTCAAAGATTTCCTCCACGTGGAAAAAAAATGCTCCCATTGACATTCATTGACACTTACCAAACAGCTATGGAGAACTAACAGTGGATGTGAGCACAGTGAGGCAGTGGGTGGTGAGTTTTAGCACTGGCAACAGCATCGTGAAAGACAAGACATGTTTTGGACAGCCACACATAGCTGTCACAGCATGAAATGAGAAGTGTCTCCATCAGCTATCGTGTGATTCAGCAGATTACAGTCAGAGAATGTAAGCTTCAATACACTGGAAACATAAGTGGCAATGCTGGGATATTGCAAAGTTTACAATAGGTGGATCCCACAAGTGCTCACACAGGAACAGAAAGAATACATGAAGCTTTTCAGGACTCATCTGAATCAGTACAAGGCTGAAGGCGGCAGTTTCCTGGATTGCCTCACTACAAGACATGGTGCCACCACTATGAACTGGTGTCATAGTGGCAATGTGTGAATTCCCCCTCAAAGAAAAACTTCAAGGCAGAACCCTCAGCTGGCAAAGAGATAGGCAGTCTTTTGCAATAGAAAGGGGGTGATCCTTCTGGATTTCCTGGAACCTGTACAGATCAGCAGCTCTGACCACTACATCACAATACCAACTAAGATGAACATTCAAACTTGCCAAGTCAGACCAGAGAAGAAGAGAGCCTTTCTCTTGCAACATAATAATACCAGATTACATACCAATTTAAAGACCATTTCCAATCTTGTCTGGACTGTCCTACCACACCTACCATATAGTCTGAATTTAGTGCCTTCTGACTTACATCTGTTTGAGACAATGAAAGATGGACTTAATGACAGCAACATGGATTTTTAATCATCCACTTCATCCAGTTCTGATTTTTATAACTCCAACATTAGTGTGTGTATGGGAGCTGTTGAATCACAGCCTGAACCACTGATTGATCACCTGAGGTGAGCACTGAGTCAGCCGCAGGAGCACAGGTGAAGGCAATGCACCTGTGTGACCAGAAGGGGTGGAGTCTGGCTCCACCTCTCCCAAACCCATTTAAGGGCTGACCACCACTGGGAAAGGTTCTCTTGTTGGAGATCCCTCCCTTGTGGAGTCCTGGGTGAGCCTCAACCATCAGCAACAGGTGAGTCTTTCTTTATTTACTGGTTTTCTGTATATCAACCAGGTAAACCATGCCAAATATACCATCCACCTTCATTCATTCCTGAGAATGCTGCTCCTTTGGGTTATTCACCCTACAGCGTGTCTGTTGTTATACTATATGTAAAAGTTTTGTATGTGGTAAACCAAATAACCCAGCTTCAACCACTTAAAACATACAAGATAGCACAGAACAAATAGCAACACTTCACTGTTAACTTACTATGGATCTGTAAGTGCATAAATTATCAATATACTATTAATGGAATGCAGGTAAGGGGTGGCCATACCATCATTCTGTGAAGCTAAGATCAATTGACTATAATCATGGCATGGAGTGTGATGGCATGATTCCCCCAGCCTGCCACAATCTGACCACTAACCCTGCTCAGGCAAGGACCATCACTGGCTCCAGTGATATGACTGGTGCTGACAGCTGAACTAGAATTAAAGTGGATCTGTGGGAGATAGCTCGCATCCACCAAATATGGCTGGTTTGTAAATATGACTAGTAGTCAATCATCTCTCTCTGTAAATAGGGGACAGACCAGAGTCTGCAGAGATCTCCGTGCATGGCAGTGGGTTGCAAGTCATGATCTCCTTTGTGAGCAGAGACTCAGCTCAAGGCTATTCCTCAAGGTCAAGAGATTCATTATCTACGATAGGTACTTGATAAGTGATTAATAGTCAGTTTCTTGGAACTTCTTTCAAGATTGCACACATAATTCTTTAGACATAAACTGCTGGCCAGAGGTCAACTAAATGTCAGAGGGTCTCCATGACAGTTTTGTGTAACCCTGTTCTCTGTTCAGCACGTAATCAAGTGATCTTACCATCACAAATCTTGTTATGTAAACTTTGTTGAATCACTACTTCATAGAAATAAAATATGTGCACGTTCTCTGTTGACTGAATATGAGTCAGCAGTATGCCCAGGGTGCCAAGAAGGCCAATAGTATCCCAGCTTGTATCAGAAACAGTGTAATCAGCAGAACAAGGGAGATTATTGTCCCTCCATACCTGCACTTGTGAGGCCGCACCTCAAGTACTGTGTTCAGTTTTGGGCCCTTCACTACAAAGAAGACATTGAAGCCCTGGAGTGTATCCAGAGAAGTGCAAGAAAGCTGTGAAGGATCTGGAGCATGTCTTATGAGAAGCAACTGAGTGAACTGGGCTTCTTCAATCTGGAGAAGAAGAGGCTTGGGGGAGACCTTATTGCTCTCTACAACTGCCAGAAAGGAGAATGTAGCAAGGTCAGACTCTTCTCCCAGGTAACAGCAATAGGATGAGAGGGAATAGTTTTAAGCTGCACTGGGGTAGGTTCAGGTTGGACATCAGGAAAAATTTCTACCCAGAAACAGTGGTAAGGCATTTGAATAGGCTGCTAGGGAGGTGGTGAAGTCACCATCCTTGGAGGTGCTCAAAGAAAAGAGTAGATGTGGCACAGAGGGACATGGTTCAGTGGGCATTGCAGTGATGGGTTGATGGCCAGACTAGATGATCTTAGTGGTCTTTCCAACTTTCATGATTATGTGATTCTATGAAAGACAAGGCTGAATTGGTGAAACATTAGAAAAGGTGCAGATGCAGAATTTGTGTCTGGGAATATATGAAACTATCCCTTTTTGTCCAGTGTTTTTAAGTTGTTTTTTTTTTTTTGCCAAGTTGTGTGGTTGTTCTGCAAAGCTGATGAATCATGGGTCCTTGAACATGTTTAGGCAATGGGTTTGGCCATGCTCAGGGAGACCTGTAGGCAAGAATGTGTTTGCAATCATTCCTGAAATGTGAAATCCCTGAATCTCTTCCTTAGAAGAGATGCACACATCTCAGTGGTAAAATGGATGCCTGAGTTGGCACAGAAAGGCTTATGGGAAAACGTGTGACTGTTCAGGAAAGTGCTATGTACAGATAGAAGGGATCTGTAGCAACTTTCACTATACTATTTGTGAAAGAATAGCAGGATGTGCACCAGCAATATAAGGCTTAAGGGGGCAGAACCTACTTCTTACTGAAGTTGTTGGTCTTCTTTTGTCTATCCTTTCTTGCTATGAGAATGCAATCCCGCTTAAAGCCAGCTCAGAATGTTGCCTCAGATGGGCGAATGGTTCTTATGAGATCCACCTCCACTCACCACCAGGCAAACAAACATGGAGTTTCAGGGTGTGCACCAGAGCAGATACAGCCAGAGAGGCTGCTATTGCTAACATTGCTAGCAGAGAAACTACTCCTGTACCATAGCCAAAAATATATCAGAACTGTGATGCTCTTGCAACACAATGGTAAGTGGCCTTTACATACAAAATGTCATAAAACAACAGGCTTCCTGCAGAGCTGTGTCTGGCACTTCAGGCAGAAGCCATGACTGGGTCACCTGCATCACAAATAGTGTGGCCAGCAGAACTAGGGAAGTGATGTTCCCATTGTATGTGGCATTGGTGAGACTGCACCTCACATACTGTGCTCAGTTTTGGGCCTCTCACTACAAATAGGGTATTGAGTTCCTTGAACATATGCAGAAAGAGCAATGAAGCTGGAAAAGAGACTAGAAAACTGGAGCGACTGATGGAACTGGGGCTGTTTATTCTGTAAAAGAGGAAGCTGAAATACTCATAGCTCTCTACAACTATCTGAAATGAGGTTGCAGCAAGGAGTGTTTGTCTCATTTCTCAGACAACAGTGACAGAACATGAGGAAATGGTCTCAAATGGAACCAGATGAAGCTTTGACCAGACGCTGAAAGGAATTAGGAAGAATGGGGTCAGGCAGTGGAAAAAGCTGCCAAGGTAAGTGGAAAGGGTCAGGTTGGGTGTTAGGAACTAAGGCTCTTCACCAGAGGGTGTTGAGCACGGAGCACGGTCACAGCACTCCAGGGCAGCGGTCACAGCACTGAGTGCTGGAGTTCATGGAGAGCTTGGACAACGCTCTCAGACACAGGCTTTGAATGCCGAGTGGACCCTGCTGGGATCAGTGATCCTCGTGGGTCCCTTCCAATTTGGGATGCTCTCTGACTCAGCAAACATTCCTGAGCTGGGGATGTCCTGTCAGCAGCTGAATCTGTTTTGACTTTGATACTAATTACAGTGTGCAACAAACATACATACTCCCAGGGCGGAGAAAACACCAGGTAAGGAAATAAATGTTGCTTTTTAATTTCTGAGAAAGATCAGAAGCAAGGGACAGGACCCCACCCACAAACAAAACTCTCTCTCTCTCTTTCAGGACCAGGGTGAGGAGCCCATCACCCCACGGTGACATCACACCTCCTGCAATCAGTGCCGCGCACTTAAGCAACGCCTGCAAAATTACACTTAAGCCAGGTGGAAAGACTGGACTCTGCCTCTCCACCTCACAGCCCCAACGCCTCCACAAGCTGCCTGAGGAGAGGGCGAAGAACGGGCCGCGCCGCCACCTCCCACGCCAGCCTCAGCACTTCCGGGCTGTGCGATCCGAGCCGTGCCTCAGCTCACGTCGCCCGCCAGCCGCAGGTCGCGCGCATGCGCCGTCCCCCCCCCCCCNCCCCCCCCCACAGCATCAACATTGCCGCGCGAGGCCTACGTCACACCGCCCGCCCTCAGCCGCCGCCTGTGGGAGGGGGAGAATATCACTCCCAGCTGTTTCCGGCGCGCTGGGTGTGGTGCATGCGCACTCAGGCAGCTCCCGGTTGGCGGTGGTTGTTGTCACCGCCGCCCTACTCAGCCGGGAGGCGCCCGGTGAGCCACGGCGGCCGTGTCGATCGTGAGGGCGGCGGGTCCCACCTGGCGGGCCTGGGCAGCGGGACTGACAGGTACCCACCGCCGCCGGCGGGGCCGCCTCGCTGCCGGACACTCGGGGGTGGGGGCGGGCCGGGCCTCGCCGCCCTCTGACGCGGCGCTCACGAAATCGTTTCCGCGAAGTGGTGAAGGTACAAACAAAGTACGCCCAACTCCTCCCCGCCTGTATCAGCCCCGGGTCGGTGGCTTGCGGTAGCTCTGGAGCGGACGCGGCGTGAGGGGACCGTGAGTAGCAACCGTGGGCCTGCAGCTGGGCCCGCCTCGCCCCGCCTGTGGCTTTTCGTAGCCCTTGGGCCGGCGGTCGCCGTGTGCCGTTGAGGTAAATGATGACTCGCAGCTCGCGAGTCCGTGCGACTCGTGAGTACTGTGTAAGGCCTCATGGAAGGTTGTGAATTGCTCGTAGAATGAGAGTTATGTGCTGTCCTGGCTTTAGGATGGGGTTGCTTCGTGGAACCTAACACTAATTTCAGTTTTATGTGGACTTGACCAAAGCATTGGTGCGCTTTCTTTGCACAAAATCATTTGACAAAGAAGGTGCAGATTTCTGCCTATGGGAAGGACAGGCAACAACTTTATGTGCCACTAACTGATTTCACTAAGGGTTGCGTGTTGCTGAAGGTGGACTTTAGCTTTTAAAGAATGTTAGGACTGTTAGTTGTTGGGACTTTACTACCAAGTGTCCTGAGCACTAGCTGTCACCGCCATAAGATTATTTCTCTGCCATTACTGGAGCAGTAAATAAGCTATATCAACTTTAGACAACTGAGCTTCTAGTGTAACTTGCTGTTTGTCTGATGTTTCCATTATTTTTTTTCCTTTTTTCCAGGTAACACCACAATTTGAGCCTTATTTATTGAAATACATTTTCTGGGATGAAGTAGGCAAACAACATAGGAGAGGTTTAATTTATAAGTAATGACAGTTCATTTGTCTTTAGATGCATATTTATTCTTTGTCGTTAACCCCAAAAGTCTTTGGTGGAAGCAAAGGAACAAGTACTTCTGTTTGTATAAACCTAAAGTCTGCTGGAGGATAAGTCATGCCATTCATCATAGAGTTTTTCATACCGGCGAGCCTCAGTGTAAATGGGCCAGAAGCAGAACATTGTGGTATAACAAACACATTTTCAGTCATGACTTTTTGTATTACAGAGTTTCTAAACTTCTAACTTCTTCTTCCAAAGGACTTACAAAAGTGAACAATCGCATGTCACGAATTAAGAATACTATAGAATCTGTTTCAAAGGCGGTGTCTGGCACTCACAGTGAACTGGTTTCACGGATAGCTCGCTTAAAGTCACACTCAGGTAGTCTAGGAAAAGATACTAAATGTAATGCAGATGAAAATAACCCCAGTGTGAATCTGGAAAGTGGTAAACAAGCCTCAGGTGCCAGAACTCAGGAGGATTGCAACAGAGGCCTGGCTGCCAAGAAATCCAGTAACACAAATGAAAATGTGGAGTTTGTGTTAAACAGTACAAGTGGCATTAATCAAGATACTCCAGAAGATTCAGCATCTGATAAAAAACACCTTTTTCATATAAGCTACCTTTCTACAAGTTTTGGAGAGACTTATAACTTTGTAGCTGATCATATCAACTGGTACTTCCATAATAATTCTGTTATGGATCAAGAGAAGAAGAGGAATGCTTTGTTACAGGGCTCTAAAGGTGAAGCAAAGCTAGATTCATCAGAGAATACTGTAATTAGTGAAGAAAAGACTGTGAACTCAGCAGCTAATTCAGCTCCTGAAACAGAGACTCAGGGTGCTAAGTCAAATACTACTCTTCCAGTTTCCCCTAAAAAAACTATTGCAAACTTTCTTTCATATCCCAGTAACAGTGTACAAGCTTTTGTAGACAGTTACATCGGTGGTTTGGTTCCCAAGTTAAGATCGGATACAAAAGTTGCTGCTCAGGAAAAGAGTAGACAACTAGAACAAGAAGGGTCTGAGAAGGATGAGGAGGAACAAGTCAAGGAGACTAAGATTGCTGAAGAAAGGGAAAAGCATCTGTCTCTTCAGAGAGAAAAGGCAAGTCTTTCAGTGTTATTTTTACACATCTGTTGTTTCTGCGTGTATTTTTAGCTGTGTATGTATTCGTGTGTACGTACAGTGTGTGTATATGGGTCATCTCTATATGCATTATGAGTAGATCTAGCTATTTATTCTTGTAGTAGTTATAGTAATGTTATGCTTTTTCATGACCTGCATACTGTAATTTTGGAGTTGTCCTGAAAATATGCCCATTAGAAGTACTGATACCAGTTTGTTAACTGCTTTGTTCCTGTGAGTGTTCTTATTTTCTGGTAAGCAAAGTCTGTTATTTCTAAGAAGTCTGTGTGTTCTGTAGCAGTCCTGTAGTACAACATGCTGTCCAGGACTTCTGTGAAATCTTAAAATAACCTTCTGCAGTTAGTCATGACAATTTGCACGTGCCTTAATTTAGCTCCATGTTCTTTGTACAACTTTTATCTGTTTTAGATCATAGCAAGAGTGAGTATTGATAACAGGACTCGAGCTTTAGTTCAAGCCCTACGAAGATCCTCTAATCGAAGAGTCTGTATCAGCAGAGTTGAAGAACTGACTTACCATCTTCTGGAATTTCCAGAGAGCAGAGGAGTTGCAATTAAGGTGCAAATAATTATACTTAAACAAGCAATAAGTATCTCTTAGAGGAATTCTTGTAAAGTTTTCTTTACTGCTTTTGTGGGCTAGGCAGATTTTCTACTTGTAACAACTGTGGTGTGAATACCTTTTTTTCAAAGCTGTTTCTTTAGCTGGTTCAACCAGATCTCTGCAAGCTATCAGTAATTTAGCTTAAGACTCTTAGGATTGTTATGTTTAATTTAGAAGCATACAGCATCGTCACGTGGATAGATAATATAGTTTATTCTAGTGGTAGGTGATGGTTGTACACAGTGTTCTGTTTTGCAATTGGCCAGAAGGGAATGTACGGTACAGTTGATCTGTGTGTACAATAGTTGTGATGCTTCTTTACATGTTCCCTTCAGAGACAGAGGACAGGACTGGAGCGTAGCCATCAAATAATAAGTTTGAGTAATCTAGTTCTACTTGTTTTCTTTCCTGCATGCAGTGAGAGGACAGGAGGTAGGTGGTAGACTATTCCAGCAGGACTAACTAAATCACAGTGCTGCAGTCCCATGTCTTTTCCCACCAGCCACAGCTTATGTGAACTGCAAAACTGGTGCAGTGAAGTTCTAGCCAGATGAATTACCCTGTCTGGGCACAGGTCAAGCACGCACATGAATAATTATGAATTGTTTTATTATGAGTATGCTTGCTACTTCCACCTTGATTGTAATCCTAAATATCTTTGTGGTGATAATTCCAGATGTGAAGATTAGTCAGTGTGAGGAAGAATTTTAACTTTTGTTTTGATATTCATGTACTGCTTCAGATGCACTTCCTACTTTGTCACAGAGTGATTTTTAACCAGCAAAATCTGTACTTTTAGCTATACACTGTTATGCTCAGTACTTAAGTTTCTATTTGGCAAACATGACAATGTCAGTAAAACTAAATTGGTAAAATAAAGCAACTAAAATACCAGTAAATATATGAGATTCAAATTTCAGCTTGATTTTTGGATTGATAGCTGACTATTTTAACAATAATGAGTATACATCTTAATATTGGAGGCATTTCTTCCCCTTGTTAAATATAGAGATGGGTTTAAAGAAACTTTCCTCTAATTAATATTCAGCTGTTACCCTAAAATGCAAAACTAGTAAATTTGAGTGTGAATTTTTTTCAGTGTAAGCATCTTGACAAATACAAAGTTATTTCATTCCAACTGTAGGAAAAGATAATCCCATGCCTACTGCGATTGAGGCAAGCAAATGATGAAAGTCTTCAGGCTGCTGTTAGAGAAACTTTAGCAATAATTGGATATACAGATCCGGTGAAAGGCTGGGGAATTCGAGTCCTTGCTATTGATGGAGGAGGAACAAGGTGAAACTTTTATATACTGTTTTTTCTTTTTTTTTCCTCTCCTGGAAATAGAATTGCAGTTTCTCGTTAATTTTTTTGTGCCGAAGCATACAGCTTCCTGGTTTACAGTTATGTTACATTTGACTATTCAAGTTGTAGTTACTTGCTTCTGTGTATGTTTGTGCTTAAACTTCCATTAACATATATACCCCAAGTCCTTAGTTACCTGTGCTCTAATTTTGCATTAATTTTTGTAGCTACCAAGATTTGTAGAGATTAGCATCACAGTCATGTGCATTAAATTTAAAATCTTGTTTACTGAAAGCTGTGTTTTGAGATGTATTTAAAGAAATGTTTTTAGCAAATAATTACTGGTTGATTAATCTTCTTCATTAGAGAGAGGAGGTCCATTGAGGGACCTTAATTTTAGAAACCGGTAACTATATCTATACTGTGAAAATGAAACAAGTCTAGAGAGTAAGCCTGAGCACTGACTACTGTCAGTTCTGTGGCTTAATTAGTAGTGTTCAACTGGTTTTATACAGAGCTGAACAGTGCTCTTCAGCACAGCCCAGGTTAGGGTTAGAGGTAGCATGTAATGGGGCTGTCCTCAGCAGAATGTGTTGCCAAGGTAGTGCTTGCTTTAGTGCTTCTTCTGCCTTAAGCAGTTCTTTAGCATTGGATTGGAAAGGATTGATATCAGTGTGTTTTAATTCCCTGAAATATTCTCAGTACTTAATTTTGTAGATATCAGTTACAGTTAAACAAAGGTAGATTTAATTAAGTTTACATAAAATAAAACTACCATTTTATATTGAATGTGTTGTTTTTTTTGTCTGTATTTCAGGGGTTTAGTTGCACTTCAAACACTACGGAAACTAGAAGAGCTTACTGGAAAACCAGTTCATCATCTTTTTGACTACATTTGTGGTGTAAGCACAGGTAATTGTTAATCCACAAGTTGGAATTTTGTTATGAATACAGTATGAAAATCTGAAATTAGGTGTAGATTTTGATAATTTGTCAGGTAGTGTAAGCTGGGAAAGTGCAGATATAACTTCTAAAGGCTTTCTTTTTCTGGTTCTTGTGCATTAGAAATCGTGGGTGATTCATGAGATACTTCCTAATTAAGCCTTAAGAGAAGGCTGAGAGGGAGGCTCTTTCAGCTAATATGAAAATACAGAGGAAATGAAGCAAGACTCTTCTTGAACGTACATAGTGATGGGGAAAAGTTGACAGAGATAAATTGGAATATGGGAAATTACAATTAGGTTAAGGAATCACATTTTCCTTGCAAAGATGATTGGACACTAGGAAGAATTGCCTGGACAGACTGGAATATCCATTCTTGGAGATACTTGAAACTCAGATGACAAATTCTGAACAACGTGTTCTAGTTGCATCAGTTGTACCAGGAGTTTGGACTTGGACCTCTAGAGATTCCTCCCATCCTTAGTATTACTCTGTGACTCAGTTGCTTCACCCTAGGAGGCAAGAAACTCTAAAGATAAGTTTCTTTTATAAAGATCATCATCACTTCAGGATGTTATGATAAACTAGTTACAGTGCATCTCTGCTTTGTAACTTGAGAGGTGCGTTCAATTAAGTTTCTTTAGAAACCCAAATTCTTTTTTCTTTTTTGCTTATCCTTCACTACATTTCAGTTCTGAAGTATATTAAACTGGTCACTATGAATAATCACATTGTCTGTGTTTTCAAAGATGGGAACTGCTTAGTAGGATCAAAACAGAGAAGGGAAGGGTGTTTATCTACTGGTCAGAATTTGCTTGTAGGCTGCCTGTTTTTACCTTAACAAGATTTTTTTTTTTTGGAGACTAATAACCTTATTTAGTAGTGGAAAGTTATTTCTTTTTGAATAATTAGGAAAGTTCCGTTAGTGAAACTGTCACCTTCAATTATGATAATGATAGTTCATCTCTGATAGAGAGGCTTAGTATTCTTACTTGTTACAATCCCACTACTCTGTAACTGCTAGTAATTGCTTAACACATTCTTTTAAGCTTTGCTTCCATTAGCAAGTTTTTGTCTGCACTAGTCTCAGGTGCAACAGGTGGCAGTGCATGGCTGAGAGAGATTGTGTTTGTCAGATAAGAGGGGTATATCTTATGTTACAGATCTTTTTTTCTGCTGCTGTGCTCATTTCTCTTACTATCCTATGACTGTGTGTCCTTTGAGGGTTAGGTTTTGCTGCAAATTCAATATCACAGAGTTTGTCTTTGTAGATAACTTTTAGTTCTGTACAGTGACTATGGGGTGTAAGTGTGGGGTGATTATGGGGTGTGTGTAAGTATTACTTAACCACCCCCTGCATACTTAACCCACTTGCCTGTTGCTGAACATAAGATCTGGATCTGGGAGTACCAGAAAATGTTCAAGCCTGTGAAATACAATAAAGACCACTGAATGTTATTTTATTTTTTATATGGAAAACAGGGTTAATGCAAATTGTATACTGAGTTTGTGCTGTATAAAAGTCCAAAGCAAGAAGTACTATTGCTCTGTGAACTGAGCTACTGGGAATTCTGTGTGTTTATCACAGAGCTGTGGACTGTGGCATCCTTTCATATGTGGACACAGCACTTAACTTGTTCAGGACTTCTTACCTGAATATTTGCTTGTATTCTCTTCTTGCATTCTGCAGTTTCCAAATGCATCAGTCAGAGATGCTTCTCAATAATCAAGCACTTATAATTCAGTCACATGGAGCAGTTTAGAACATCAAGAATATGTGATCAGGCCAAGTGCATGCTAACATTTTTTCGTGTGTGGATCCCCTCCAAGAATGTTAATAAAACTTTTCCCTAAATCTTCATGTTGCACTAATAAATAATGCATTCTGAAGTGCTTTATGGTGGATTGGATTGTTGATGTGCTCTGATGCACTGGAAAACAGTATGCTTAGAGAATCACTCATTTTACTACTGAGACATCTGAATTGTAGTACTCTGTGATCACCATTTTTGGGTATATATGAAGTTTGCATAAGGGCTTCATAATGATCTCCAAAAATCTTCTGAAGTTAAGAACACTATATGGCTAGTTCCCCTATACATTCTCCTGGCCTTTATGGATTTGTAGGTTAGGAGCCTCCTGAAACTAAGTTGGCATTTCTGTAAGTGGTTTGGGTTTTTTTCCCCATGTTTTCTTTCTAGTTTTAAAATGCTTTTTGAACGCTTTTCTTGTGGAAGAAGTACGCTTTCAGGAAAACTCGTAAATAAGTCAAGACATGGTATTACAGAGTTGGAATTGACCTTAGGAACCTATCTCATTTCCCAAGAGATGAATAAGCTATGTCTGTTTCACTGCTGACAGTTGTCAGATTTTGTATTGTAGCAGATGTCTTCAGAAATCTTGTTCTAGTGCTCTGTTGTCATTAGACAACAACATTTCCAAAAGGTAATGTCAGTCATCCTTTTGCAGTTCAAATGTTTTTCCCCATGTCTTAAGTCCCCAGGGACATGGATGGCATTGTTTCCTTTCTCTTTGAAGCAGTCTGTGGTGCATTTAAAGGCTTGTATCATTTATTTGGGTTTTCCTTATAGATTACCTTCATACATGGTGTATTGTTTGGTCCCTCTTAGGAGCAGATACAGTGCTTCAGCTGGTGTCTTACTGGTGCTGAATAAGGAAGGAATGCTTCTGTTTTTCTCTGGGATCAGTGATCCTCGTGGTGTCCTATTAGCCTGCTGTATGCTCATGTTCTTCAAGATATTCTCCTTAGCCTCTCAGGTTTTGTTTTTTATTCTTTTCTCTAAAATATTGGCAGCCAAGGCTGACGTGGTAGCTGGAGTATAAAGGTCTGTGATAAGAGGCCAGAATGTGGCAGAAGCGTTAGATGTTTTTCCATCGGTCATCAGGTAGAGCCTAGACTACACCTTTCATTTTTGACTTTACTCTCCTGAGAGTGTCTTGTTACCATCCATCAGGTTTCAGCAAAGCCCTTTAATGGGTAACTCAACTGACAGTATCTATTGCCATTTGTGTTCTAACAGACTGTGGCTTTTGATGGTGTTTCTCAGGTGGTAATGGAGAAAATGTTTTTGCATTTGGTATTCTGCAACTGTGCTTTTTGGATACTGTTTTTTCCTACAAAGTTTTTCTTTTTTTTTATGGCACACACTAGATGGCAGTGTATATGAGTAGAATATTCAGTTGGAAGAGACCTTCAAAGATTAAGTCTTACTGCCTGACCACTACAAGGTCAACCAAATGTTAGAGCGTAGTGGTGTAACACAAATGTCTCTTCAACACTGTCAAGCCTGGGGCATCAGTCACCTTCTGAGGAAGCTGTTCCAGTGTTAGACCACTGGCACAGTAAGTACGTTTTTCTTAACATCCAGTCTACGCCTCCTCTTGCACAGCTTTGTGCCATTGCTATGTGTCCTGTCATTGGTTCCCAGGAGAAGAAACTGCCATCTTTCCCTGCATTTCCTCTCCTCAGGGAGCTGCAAGGAGCAGTAAGGTCACCTATGAGACTCCTTCCCAGACTAGATGTGCCAGGAGTTCTCAGCGTCTCCTCGTAGGACATGTCTTGCCACCCTTTTAGCAATTCTGTTACCCTCCTCTGGAAGCTTTCAAGGACCTTAATATTTTTTCATTATGAAGACCAGAACTGCACACACTATGGTGAAGCTGTATCAGTGCTAAACGTAGTGGGAAAATTGTCTCTGCTGGTGTGCTCTGCAGTATTTAATACATCCCCAAAATGCACTTTTTCTTCTTGGCTGCCAGGGTGCACTGCTAGCTCATACTGAGCTTGCTGTAACCAGCACCCCGAGGTCCCTTCCTGCTGAGCTGCTCTCCATCCACTCTTCTCCCAGGCTGTGTGGTGTTAGTCCATTCAGGTGCAGCAACTGCCATTTTACTTTGTTGAACTGATGCCCTGGTGACCACCCAATGCTCTGTTCTATCTAGATCCTTCCGCAAGGCTTCTGTCAATGATTAAATATAAAGGGTTGCAACCAAATATATTCCAAAATAATCAAAGCTCCCTCCTGCCAGAATTTGCTAGAAGTTGTTTTTAATGAATCAAGGAGTTTGTAAGATAGCAAGTAATGCTCCAAGTGTTTTTAAGTACTACAGCACAGACTATTCCTACACATTTCTCTTTCCAAATAAAACAGTGGATTTAAACTGCTTTCTGACATATATGTTTTGGCAGAGATGAAATCGACAAAACAGAATAGCCTTTGTCAGCATCCAAAAAACTGTTTTTTAAAATAGACTCTTCCTATCTTCTAGCTATTCTTTTAAAACATTTTTTTATTTTTTTTACCATGAATTTGGTGTTAGGAATGTCAGTTGATTGCCCTTCTGTTAACCTATGAATATCTGTTTTGAGAATGTTATGGTAATTAGTAATCCATTGCTATAACCTCATTATGTTCAATACTTAACTTTTCAAAATATTTCTTTTCAGGAGCTATATTAGCTTTTATGTTGGGGTTATTCCATATCCCTCTGGATGATTGTGAAGAATTATATCACAAGTTGGGATCAGATGTTTTTAAGCAGAACGTTATTGTTGGAACAGTCAAAATGGGCTGGAGCCATGCATTTTATGACAGTGATGTGTGGGAGAAAATGCTCAAGTAAGTTGTTTTTTTTTTTTTTTTTAAAGAAATATAATTTATTGTTACAAGTCTGACCTTCATTTTTGTTATTGCAAATTTTTAAAAGCAAAAGTATTAGTGTATATAGTCTCATTCATTTGAAATTGTTGTTTTAGTACTGAACAGAACATTGAAAGCCTTTAATGTAATTTTTTTCAGGATTGGAGTAAGCTTTTAGTGCACTGATTTCTGATTATATTTCTGAATGCTTGCCAACTACTTGATCTGACTCGTTATGGATCTGCATCAAATTTTACTAGCCACCTGCTATGCTTGCTTTTTTTTTTGCAAACAGATATAATAAGAACTGAAATAATAAGTTGCAATAGTGATATTAAATCTTAGTGCACTATTGAGGGGTTTTAACCATTTCCCATTCCTATAAAATAGTAAGAACTTCTCAGAATTGGATTGGAAAAAATATTAATTATGTTGAAGTTGGCAGTGTGAAGGTATATACAAATGTGTTGACAAATATTTGGGGAAAAAAATTATTGGAAGAAATAATTATTTACTACATTTTGTTATTTTCATTCATGTGTATTCATATTGATAGTTCAGTTCTGTAAAATTTGTAGTGTAAACTGGCACTGCTACTGAAAGAGAAATGACTTGATACAAAGTAAGATGTAAAATGGTAAAAAGCTTCTCTGGATAAGTAACAACAAGTTTCTGATAAAGGCCTGTGCTTCCCAAGTTGTAAGCATCTCACTGCTTTGCTGAAGAGAGGCTTCCAAGCATTTTTCTTTGTGCTTTTGCATGTTTTTAGGAATGAATTTGTTGATAAAATCAATATCATCAGATCTCTCAGAAGAGAAAAATGAGCTTCTCTTTTGCTCAGAGAATAGACTTGATCTCTGGAGGTCCCTTCCAACCCCTATGATTCTGCGATTCTGTAAATTAGGACTTTGCAAAATACTGTCACATGAACTAATTTTTGTAAACTTTAATTAAAAAGTAAAACTTCTTTGCAGCTACATATAACACAAGGGAAGTAAAGCATGCTACTCATGTACAGTACACAAAAACAAGGCAATTATATTATTCATAGATTAGATTAAAAATTAAAATACTGAGCATAAAATCTTATCATAGAATCATAGAATGGCTTAGGTTGAAAGGGACTTCAAGGTTCATAAAGTTTCAACTCCTCTACCACAGAGAGGCTTGCTAGCTGCTAGATCAAGTACTAAATCAGATTGCCCGGGGCCCCATCCTGGTGTTAAACACCTCCAGGAACTGGACATCCACAACCTCTCTGGGCAACTTGTTCCAGCACCTCAGCTCTCTCAGTTAAAACTTCCCCATGACATCTAACGGAAGGGATATCTAGAATAGTTTAAAACTATTCCCCCTCTTCCTGTCACTAACTTCTCTTGTAAAATGTTGATTTTTCTCACATTTATAAAATTCTTTTCAGTTTTGGAAGGCTGCATTGAGGTCTCCCCGCAACCGTTTCTTTTTCAGCCTTGAACAAACCCAGTTCCTTCAGATTATCCTCACAGGAGAGGTGCTATAGCCCTTGGATCATCATCTTGGCCTTCCTGTGGATGCTCTGCAAATGCTGTGTTGGAGGCCCCAGACTTGCATGCAGTGCTCCAGCTGGGGCTTCGTGAAGGCAGAACAGAGGGACAGTTGTCTCCACTGCTGGCCAACCCTCTTCTGATGGAATGCAGGATATAGTTGGTCTTTGGGCTGCAAGCACACACTGCTGGCTCATGTTAAGTTTTTAATCAACTACAACCCCTAAGTCCTTCTCAACAGAACTACTCACGAGTTCTTTCCCAGTTTGTATACGTCTGGGATTACCTTGACCCAGCTGCAAAACCTTGCACTTTGCTTTGTTGAACCTCATTAGGTTCAGAAGGGCCCACCTTTTGAGTTTATGAAGGTCCCCCCAGATGGCATATCTTCCTTCTGCTGTTATCAGCCAGGTTGCTCAGCTTGGTGTCGTGAGCAAACTTGCTGAAAGTGCACTTAATCCCACCATATATGTCTTTAATAAGAATGTTAAGGAGTATCAGACCCAGGGTGGACCCTTGGGTGACACTACTCATTCCGAGCCTTCATGGATGTAGAACCATTGACCACAACCCTCTGGCTGTGAGCTTCCAACCAATTTCTTATCCCCGGAATAGTTCACCCTTCAAATCCTTCTCTCTCCAATTTAGAGATAAGAGTGTATTAGGGGACCATCTCAAAGGCCTTGCAGAAGTAGGTAGATGGCATCAGTTTCCTTCCCTTTGTCCTTAAATGTTATCACTCTATTATGAAGGTAACTAGATTGATCATCCACTCATGCCTTGTATGCCTTGATGTGTCTTCCAGGAGGATCTGTTCCACGATCTTCAGTGATGAGGCTTGCTAGCTTTTAGTTTCCTGGGTCCCCCTTCCTCCTTTTCTTGTAAATAAGAGTGCTATTTCCCTTTTTCCAGACCCCAGCAACTTTGCCTGACAGCAACAACTTTTCAAATATAACGGAGAGCAACGCAGCAACCACCTCTGTCTGCTCCCTTAGGATCCTGGGATACCTGTGATCCAACCCCATGGGCTTGTATGCATTCAGCGTTATGAGCCAGACTGGGACTTGCTCCACTCTTATAGTGGGTGGGGGAGTTTGTTCTTCCAGTTCTTGCACAGAGACTCAAGTTCAGGGATGTGGGGATGATCTTGGCTGCTGGTGAAGACTGAGGCAAAGAACTCATTTAGTACCTCAGCTTTCTCTGTTGTAGCCAGTTCTCCTTTCCCATTTACCAGGGGAGGTATGCTCTCTTTGGCCTGTCTTTTCTGAGCTATGTACCTGTAGAACCCCTTCTTGTTGTTTTTAACATCCCTTGCCAAGTTCAGTTCCATCTGTGCTTCAACTTTCCTAATTCTATCTCTGCAAGTTTGAACAACATCTCTGTATTCTTCTTGAGTAACACGTCCTTGCTTCCACTGTCTGTACTTGCCCTTCTTTTCCTTCAGTTTGATCAGCAGGTCCTTGCCAAGCCATGTTTCCTGTCTTCCCTGCCTGCTTTCTTACTTTGAGGGATGGAGAGCTCTTCTGCTCTCAGAAAGGCATCCTTAAAGAGTAGCCAACTTTGTTCCACTCCTTTGTCTCTAAGGACTTTTTTCCCAGGGGAAGTCATATTGACTGATGACTATTAACCCAATTTTGCAATGTTGAAGGGAGATGCTATGTCTACACAACATTTCATCCAGAAAGTAATCTTGCTGAAAATAATCAACTAATGCTGCATTCATTCATGAGGCATATTACAATATAAGTTCAATTTCTGAAAATAACAACTGATTTTTCTTAAGTTCTTATTCAGTGTTGGAGGATATTAATTTTCCTACATATGTTAGTTTTATCCTATTGATTCCTTCCATTACAGTTTGAAGAATGATTCTAACCATTTATTTTCATTACTTTGTGAAGAAAATCATACTTGTGTATCAGTTTGCATAATGCAGTATTGAACTGCATTTGCAAGGAGCACGTGGCATATTGTTCTTGTTTTTCTGTTTTATTTTAATGTTTACATGAACTTCAAATTATGTTTGAGCACTCGCTCTATAGGCTTTTACACCTTTACTGTAAGCAAACACAAGTCAGAGTTGCAAGAGATTATTATCTAGCATGCTGATAGCCTCCAGTGTCTAGTACCTGGTTCCAGTACCTGGGAGGTTATGTTCTCATTAGTGACCAGAATATAAAATATAAAAAAAATTGTCTATAAAATGAATGCTAAACGCAAACTGAATTATTGTTATGGAAAATATTCTTCTAAATCATGAAGGATAGCACATTTATTTTCTTAGTTTTTGTTCTCAAAATGGAAAGCATTTATTCCTATGGGGCTTCTTGATGAGGTTGCTGATTTTTTGGATTATTAAATGCAGCCAAGTACTTGGTTTTGCTCTCATAAAGTAGTTGAGTAATCATGATGATTTTTGGTTATGCGATGTAACATTTTGGTTATGTGAGTAGCTGAATCAAGACCTCAGTCACTCTTCAAACTCGTTTGCGACATCCTAGGAATGATGAAGCGTTTGTCTGTTGAAATTAACTGCAAAAACCTGATTGTTGAAGTGAAATCCAAGCATTTTTTCTTCTAAATGCAAAATTCTTATAAGGGGTTATAAAAACATGTCTTTTGTTCATGATAAAACTCATGGAGTGTTTTCATTTTTGTGTTTATTTGTAGAGAAAAAATGGGCTCAAATCTAATGATTGAAACTGCAAGAAATTCCAAATGTCCAAAGGTAAGTCCAGCGTTCTAATGTAAGTACTAATTGTATATCCCATGAGTACCTGTTAAGAGTTCTTCAAGTATTATCAGGAGAAGAATATTGTATAAAAAAACAAGAGTACTGATAAGCTCTGCAAGCATCTGCATAAGATAACCTATGCTTGTAAAGAAATTCTTTAGAAGGTTAAATTTCTCTGGCAGATTCTCATGGTTTTAGTTAAAACATCTTCTAACTTACAGTATTAGGTTTGTAAGCAGAAAAATGGTTAATGCCTCTATGTTCAGATGGGGGCTGGTGATAGCCCCCAGGGATCTGGTCCATCTTGGGATCAGTATGCTTTAACATCTTTATCAATGACATAGGTGATGGGATTGAGTGCACCCACTGCAGATTTGGAGACAATGCCAACTTGAGTATTACTTTTGAGGTGATATGACGCAAGGGAGGGATGCCATCCTAAGGGACCTTGACAAACTTGAGATGTAGACCCATGTAAAACTAATGAGGTTCAACAAAACCAAGTGAGAAGTGTTGCACTTGAGTCAGTGCAGTCTCGAATGTATACAGACTGGGAGAAGAACCACTGAGAGGTAATTCTGCCCAGAAGCACCTGGGGGTCCTGGTGGATGAAAAACTGGACATGAGCCAACAGTGTGCACTTGCAACCTGAAAGGCCAACAGTATCCTGGGCTGCATCAAAAAACATGTGCAGGGTAGGAGAGGTGATTGTATCTCTCTCTACTCTGCCTTCATGAGGCCCCATCTGGAGTACTGTGTCTGAATCTGAGGCAAAGAAAAGCATGGAGCTTTTGAAGCGGGTCCAGAAGGATGACCATGAGGATGATCAGAGGGCTGGAGCACCCCTTGTGTGAAGACAGGCTGATGGAGCTGGGCTTGTTCACTGGGAAAGAGAAGGCTCTGAGGAAACCTTGTTATGGCCTTGCAGTATTTAAAGGGAGAGGTGAAACATGAGAAAAATCAACTTTTTACCTAGTGATACTGCAAGGGGGAATGGTTTCAAACTAATGGAAGAGAGATTTAGATTAGATGTCAGGGTGAAGTTTTTGACTGAGAGGGTAGTGAGGTGCTAGAGCATGTTGTCCAGAGGTGCTGTGGATGCCCTGTCTCTGAAGGTGTTCAAGACCAGGCTGGATGGGGCACTGAAGAACTCAGTCTAGTGCTTGATCTAGAGGTCGGTAACCCTGCCTGCGGTGTGGGAGTTGGAACTAGTTGATCTTTGGGGTTGCTTCCAGCCCAAGCCATTCAACGAAATACTTATGTCAACTTCCTTAAGTTTTGCAGAGGTAACTTTCAGTAGAGGAGAATTATAGTGTCTGAAGACCTCATTGTGTCAAATGTGGTATCTTTCTCTGTGCAGTAAGAGAAAGGAGCCTCTATTCATTTCCAGAAGTGAATAGAGATCTCTCCAAGCTGCTCCAGATAACCAGGTTTTCTTCAGTCTTGTTTGTTGGCTGTGAGGTCTCTACTCTTCCTCTGCCTGACAGGCCTCAATTAATTGAAGGGACGTTATATACAGAAACAGCATGCAAGATGAGAAAGCATGGCTATTTTATTTTTGGTGAAGGATAGGGTGTGAAATAAAAAAGAGAAATATAATAGTGTATATTTCAGAACAATCTGTAATTAACAGGTGCTTTGGTGTCATAGGACTATATTCAATGCTTTACTGTTAAATGGAAGATATTCACATTTTTCTAAACATAGAAACACGTGCTTGACTGACTGCGTTCCTAGTCCATGTCTAAAAGAAGGACATAAAAAGGATGGAGTGGTATGTTACTTTCTGAGAGAGAAGCTATCCTGCATTGACTTGAAAGTTATCTTTGAACTGGGATTTTGGCCCCATTCCATGTTCTTCAGTAATAAAATGTGACTATAAATAGAATTGAAGCTAGATGTTCATAGTAATCACTTCGTAGTGCTTGCACCCTTTACAAGGCCAGTAAAATCAAATTAAAATACACAGTTGTGTAAACTGTGCTGCTATTAAATTCCTAAAGGGATGTTTTTTTTTGCAAATTGTGCTCAGCATTTTACAAGTTACACTTCAAGAAATTAAATTTGAGTTCTAAAAAATAAAAAATAATAAAATCTCAAGCATTGATTCAGTAGGGTTTTTTAGTTAAAATTTTCTAAGTATTTTTTTTCCTTAAAGCCTGTAGTAGTGCTTAGAACCTGGCCCTCCTTTTGACAAGACAGAAGTATTCCTCTGTCAAATAGTGGAATGTGATCATGCATACAGTTTCCTTCTGTCTTTTCACATAGAAGTAATACTTGTTTTCTTTTTTAATTTTTTTTTACAAAGGTGAGCTTACTGTAGATGATATGACTTATTTGAGGAATGGAAATGAATACAGTGATATCACAGCGTCAGCTGCAAGTAATGCTGGTGCTGAGTAGTGTTTCACAGGGAAAAAAACCCTACTCTATAATAAACAGTACACAAAATAGAATTGAACACCCACTTGTCTGCTGTAGGGTATTGTTCTAAACAGTGTCAGGCAGACTGGCTGCATCATCACTAAAAGGTCTTGCATATTCTAATGCTTATCCATAATTACAGTTACACCCACCTCATGTGATTATATCTGGAAAATATGCTGAATTTTGCATTTTTTTTAATGGAAATACAGCGTTGACTTTATGTGACTTGAAGATGTTTCAGTATCCTTCCAAAAATAAAAAAGGGAACAAACTTTGAAAGAAAATCTTTCAGAGATTATTCTTTTTTGAAAGAGATTCTTTCTGTAGTCCTCTAATTCCAGTTGCAATGTTAGGTAATTATTTTCCAGGAGAGATTATTGATGTGTCATATATGTATTTCATGCCATGGTTATGTTGTTGGATACCAACCTGTGGGGATTGTACTTGGTTCTCTTGCACTTCTTGCATTTTTTAAGGTTGATCTTTTAAAGCACATTGAAGAAATTGAATTTTGATGACGTGGTATTTCAAACAAAACGTACAGGGATATTTTTTCTACATATTTAGCAAACATGGAGAGTATTGGGTTGGCATGTTTTCTGTAGCACTAACATTAAGTCATTCATAAGTGTGAAACTTTTTAGTTGCCTAGCTTTCTGTCTAAATATTGGTGGATAGATATTGGTAGAAATAAAATAGAAACAATGAGAGATTTAAAAAGACATTCTCTTTAGGGAGGTTGTGTTGTTCTGTTGGTGTTTTTTTTACTTTAAAATTTAAATAGACATTTAAAAAGTTAGTAAACGTGCACTCAGCATAGTTCCTGATTAAGTGTTGAATGTATTGAATTTTTTATGTTTGGAAATTTGCCCTTATCTATTATAACTTGATTTTCTTTCTTTTAATTCACTAGGTAGCTGCAGTAAGCACCATTGTAAACAGAGGAACACCGCTGAAAGCATTTGTTTTTAGAAACTACAATCACTTCCCTGGTGTTAAGTCTCATTACATGGGAGGCTGCCAGTATAAGCTATGGCAGGCCATTAGAGCATCATCTGCTGCACCAGGGTACTTCCAGGAATATGTTTTGGGCAATGATCTTCATCAGGTAAGCTGAAGTCTGATCATTGAGTAAGTATTTTCCAGCATTATACCTGGAAAAATCAGAACTAATCGAATACCTTTGTAGCAGAAAGAAACTCCTGGGGCAGTCAGGAGCAAGGAAGGAAACTTCTTTGATGTGTATAGCCTTTACAGAACTGGAGAATGGTATTGGCTTAAAAATCTTAGGCTTCCTGATACGTATTTCAGTTCTTCTACTGTTCCTTTCTTCTCTGCCTGGAAGGGAACTTTATATGAGTTGTAAATGGCCTTGGACTTCCTGCTTACAACTGGTATTTCATTCAGTACTACTTCACTAGGTGAATGGTATGGCTCAAAGTGTGAAAATTTCAAATTGCACGTTTCAGTGCTCCTTTTTATTACTAAAGGACTTGTTTATGATCTACTTTTACTTCCTTCTTCTGATAGCTTATTAAGTTCTACACTGATTCTCGAAAGTTCAAAAACCAAAAGAAATAAGAGATGCTCTGGCAGTAAGATTAAATTCAGAGGACAACTGCAAAAGAAATTCACTTGAGTACAAAATAATACATCCTAATAACAGTGAATGCTATTTTATTGTATTACAGCTTCTTTTGGTGACCATTAGTGGTAAAGGGAGAGGAAAATTAACCTTTTACATACATTCATTTTTTTTAAAAAACTTCGTTATTGTCCTCCAGTGCCCCTTGATTGTTTGTTCTATAACTCTGAATTTGAAAGAATCCTTTTTACAGCATATATTTATTTAGAAGTAGTAGTGCTTATTTTGGAAAAGCTGAAATGACTGTGAAGGATGACTGAATCCAAGACCTTGAGCAAAGACAGTATAGGATTGCTGTCTTTCTAAAGAAAGCATCTATTATATTTCCATCATATTAGTTCACATGATGGCATTAGTCTTAACTAATGGAAAGCAATGCTGGCATGTCTGTGTGAAGTGTACCATAATTAAGCACAAATATACCTGAATCACATCCAGAATTTATTGTAGTGTTCATTAAAATACTATAGAATCTCATCAGCATTGTCATATGCATAAGTAATAATGGAGTTTAAGACTAACAAATAATATGCTAAGAGTCAATAAACAGAAGCATTGATAGAAAGGCAAAACAGGTAGAATGTAATGTGAAAAATCACTGTACTTAGTCTGTAATAGTCCTGTAAAGAAACTGAAAGCAAGTCTGCACATTTTCTGCCTAGTTTGAGCTCTCCTGCTTTACTAATGGTATTAGGAGAGGGTAAAAATACTTGAGAAGACTGTAGGCCATGGTTTGGAAACTCACAGAGCAGTGTGAGTGCAACGTACTAGGGTTTGAGGGTATCTAACATTTCATACAGATTTATTTTTCCAGTGCTCAGTTTCTTGTTCTGTAGTGTACACAGTTGCAGTTGCTGAGGTTTCTGGAAAGGCCAATGGGGAGGTCTGTTGTAGACCTTACCTGTTTCTTTTAGTGTAAGGTAACTTTTCAGTGTGTAATGTACTTAAATTCATCCAATCTGAGTGAGTTATCTAATTTTAAACATTAATTAACAGAGGTTGTTCATATTGGCGATTTTGTGTGTGCATTCCAAGAACATCAAATGCTCATTAAATGTAATGATGGAAAATGTGGTAACAAAAGGTAAGCTTTATTTCAAAATAACACTTGTAAGGAGCTGACGTAATTACATTCAGATATGTAAAAATTTTGTAAGTTGTGGGTAGTGTTCTCATGAAGGGCAGGATAGTCTTAATGTGTCAGCCAAAAAGTACTTTTATTTTCTTCATATTATGTTTTTTCCTTTCTATTTAGGGCCTTTTAGTGTTTTTGGTTTTGCTTTTTTTCTTTTGTATGCTACATCTGGTCATCCCCAAAGCATTTTAATCAAATACTGCCTGAAATAAGCAAATAAGTCGCTTTAACTTTTTGTAGAGCTAAAAAGGGAGTGGCACATCAGATATTTTGAAATCTTGAAACGTGGTTATCTTCCACCTGTCCAAGCAGAACTGGAAAGAGAGCTGGTTTAGTCTTTGGAGCTGCTCCAAGCTGCTCCTTAACTACTTGATCGGTCAGGGTTAAGCTATGCAAGGCACTTTTCTTCCTCTTCTCACCATCCTACCCCCCCTCTTTCCTTGAACTGAGAGCACATCAAAGTCTGCCTGTGCTCCTATATGAAGAATAGCTGTATAATATGGTTTTGAACTTCTGCAAAGTACTTAACTGCCAGACTTGAGTGAAATGTATTATGGTGAATAGCAGTACTGCCTATGTTCACTTGAAGTCCATTTTACCAAACTAAAGAATGTAATTATGATTAATAATATTAGAGATCAGGTCCAATGTTCTCAGATGTATACAGCTAGAATGACATCTAGTTCACTTTCCTTACCTAGAGGTCTTTAAACAAAGCCCTTCCACGTGATCATACCAACACTGCCTCACAAACTCGATGTTCTTTCCTTAAATCACTCTATTTGATGTATTTGGATTGTTAAAGAGCTTGCTTAATTCTTAAGGCTGTAGATTTTGTATTCTCTTTCCAGGGAGTTGTTCACCTTGGTAAACTGTGAATTAAATATGTTTTCAGTATTAAAACAGTTTATTGTAGAAGTACTAGATTTTAGGTTTACTATTTGTTCTTTTGTCTCATCTGAAAATCTGTATTCTTTCCAAGCATGGTACCTTAATAGTCTTGAATTTTCAGGTTCTTCTAATTTGTTGTCTTCTGTCTTTCAAACCTTACTGATTTTCTTTCCCAGATTACATTTTTCTTAGCATGTGGGATGTGCTTGTTTTTTAATAGACAGCAGGCTAGCAAGGTACTATATGGCAAATGCTATGTAACTATTTGCATGCAGATTTGTATCTCAGATATAATTTGCATCAGCACACATTCGAGCTACCTTGAATTACCTTGTTTTGGTCCTGAGGGAAGAGCATCCATGTCTTCAGGAAACTGTTACATACATGTTTTTGAACGTAGTGGTACTGCAGTGGAAAATGTAAGATGATCAAGGGGATTCATTTCTATTAAGTATCCAAGATGAATTGAAAGCTATGTATGCAGAAATATTTCTAAATGGAGTACTGAGTTCAGTAATATTCCTTATTTAAAATAGCTTTGTTGCTAATATTTCAGCTTCATGACTTTTTTCAAATAGGTTAATTTAACCCTTAATTATAGCTCTTGTTAAGTATCAGTAGCTGTTGACAAGCATCATTATTGTGTGCACTGTAAGCTGTAACTGGCCAAGAACTGTAACGTGATGTATCGTGTATGATGCTATCATAGCTTACATGGAAATGCTTATTCTGTTTATCACTTGAAGCCTGCCCACAAACAGACGAGGCTGCTTTTGATCTACAGAAATAAATGAAACACACCATTGTTGGGCAGTAGCACCATGATTGTTTTTTTTAATTCATCAATGCAGTATGCAGTCAGTGTATGCCAAAGGCCTTGGCACTGCAGTACAGTGTAAGAAATATGGTCTTTTGTGTTTTTTTTAAATCAGTTGGGAACTTGTATTAATTTATCAACATAATCTTCTCTGAACACAAACTATGCTAGTTTAACCTTTACGTAAACTGCTTCTGCAATGCTCCTGTTTCTGCATGATTCCAAAAAATGGAGGAGACCAAAAAATGTGAAAAAACACTTGTAAAAAAGTCTTTGAAAACTCAGAATGATATAATCAATGAGATCTGTTTCTCAGCTTTGAAGTTTGGGACTCTAAAGGATTTTTGTATCCATACCAGGCTTTGTATTGGCTTATCACTCAATTGTGTGTTTAAAATTGAATGAAGGGCATTCTGTCAGCTATTTGACTTCAGATGTGTGGAAATACTGATTTGACAATGGAAACAGTGGATTTTTTTTTTTCATAGTCAGTTCTGCATATTCTCTTATTTTATCTTGCCTTTGTTAAAACTGACGTCTTTCTCAGGGTGCATGAAAAAGCTGGATGAGAGCTATGTGTATGGCTGAGGTTAATTCTTAAAGATTGTGTCTAACTCTAGCTGTATGTGCTGTAATCATGCCTGAGCTGAACTGTGGCTTTTCACTTTAGCACTCATGTTTCCATACATACATATATTTATATATGCATGTATTTGTGTGCACACACTTGTGCCCTTTCTCTGGGAACATTCCAGTCTGACTTCCTGTATTAGTCACTGTAAATGTTTGAGAGGATTGTAGTGTTTTAATTTATTAATAAGTTAATAAATTATTTCTATAACTCTTCTGATATAACTGCTGAAAGATATTTCTAGGTGCCTGAGTGCTTTGTTTTTATTTGAGCAGTTGATAACTTGATACCAGATTTATTAAATTTCCACAAAAAATAAGCAGTTCAAAAAAGACAAATAGCAATATTTTCATTCAGGTCAATTGTGCCATGCTATCTTGTTCCACTCTGTCAAGAAGGGAAAACAGTGCAGCTGTTGGTAGATGAGGGGAGGAGGATTAATATTCTTTGTGGTTCAAAAGAGGAAGACATTAACATTCAAAGGGATTTAATCCCTGTAACATGCTTCTCCAGAAACCGTGCAAGTCGAGAGAGACCAAGTCATGATGTCACAGTATTGGAGCTGTATTGCCACAGATCAGCTTTTTGATATTAAAATCTATTTAAGAAGCGCAGAGGATCTCTTAAGCTTTCTCCAGGCCTGCTACAAACCAGTGTTTATTTTTTCCCCTGCTCCTCACAGAGGGATTCTTTTCTTCCACAGTTTAAAAAGCATTTCCTTTTTAGCTATTTATCAGTGTCATTTCAGTAGACAGTGCAGTATGCTGAGCAAATTGCCAATTAATTAATAGAACAATTTGAGATTTAACAATCATTATGCACGCTTCACTTACTTGATTTTACTGTAAAATTGAAACTTGTACCACAGGACTAATTAGGGCATTGAGAGGATGGGAAGAAACTTCACAAAACCATATATATTTTTTTTCTCAAAATAAATTATACTCTTCAACACAACATTTTCTTGTAGTACATTCCCATGATTTCACTGCTTTGTTACAATTAATCGAATAAAGCACTAGTGCTGACTTACACTAGTGTTCAAATAATATTTTCCAGACCACCTTTGAGTAAGATCAGAGACTGAAGTGGTTAAGAAACAGGCAGCTAATCTGTTAGTTGAGCTTTAGTAATCCAAGAGTAACAGTAAATATGGTGAGAATATGACCTAGAAATAAAAATACGTATACAATAATATAATATGTAACTAAAATTTCATGTTTCACCTCAGTAGAGGGGGAGGAAAAAAAGCATTTTTCTCGTATTCTTCAGGCTTCTCCTTTCCTTTTAGTTGAGGGTAAAACTGCAGACATTTCATTTTTGTAGCTTGTTATGGGAGAGGCCTTCAGAAGTGATTCGCTTAATAGATCCCACCCTAATTGGTTTTACATGGTAGCTTTTAAAATTAGATGCAAGGGTACTTCCCAGGCTCTAAGAAGACATAGAATATAGGTCACATTGGAGTTCCTTTCATTCTTAGGATATGCCACGGTGATCAACATGCACCAGAGCTTATACAGACTGTGCTTTAATAGGTGTATCTTGTTCTTACAATGATAGAAACAAATATTTCTTTGTTTCTCTGTCTACTTGTTGCCATACACATTTCATTCACTACATGGGTATATGCAGTTCTTTTTCTCCTGCAGGTTCTGTGGGTTTGCTGAGCAGCTCTTAAGGTGAACAGCCAAGGGGCAGCTTAGCAGCCTTCATGAAAATGCTGTGTTTACTGCAGCCATGTTACTTTGCAGAGCAGACTGCTTACAGGAGTCCCAGCAGGGACTTGCTAAATGACTTGTTTAGTGAAGATTTGTTTGGTGAAAGGAGATCGAGGGTGTGTTTGGTTTAGGCATTTAATTTGGAAGCGTTACGATGTGCAGCTGCCATGATTCAGGGTGGTACTTTGGTACTGTAAATGTAAATTTTTCTGAGTGCTTATATGAAAAAGAAAAAAAAAATAGTAACTTCCAAAGGAACTATATCAGATCTCACTAATTTTTTATTTTTTTTATTTTTATTTTTTACTTTCTCAGTCCATGTGTCATTATTAACACAGTTTACCAGCTACTATTTGCTATAACTAAATCTTGTAAAATCAGGGGAGAGTGGTATAATAAAAAAAAAAATTTAGAGCTGAGGCAATTCAGTAGTGTGTACAGTCTGTCTGGGTTGCTGCTCTCAAGTCCTGCCATCACTGGCCATCATAAAGGACTATTTTCTGTCGGTTATACCTGTGGTTTTTATTTCAAGTTGTACATCTGTTTAATACAGACTTGACAGAAACCTTATTTCCTTAGGAAATAGCCTTGTGATGGTCACTGTGGAGGACAGCCTAAGAAAGTGTTGTTGCTATTGATGCAGTTACCTCTTCCTTTAAGGAAAGCTTGTTTATGATATATGGTAGCCCGATGCGTGTTGCAAGTAATCACTTCATGCTTTGTCACATGCCATCCACTCTGATTTGCATTCTTCACTGTGGTTTACTTTAGGAAACTGCCCTCTTTTTGTCATGGATGTAGGTCTTAGTACCACAATGGTGATAGCTTTCACCCTATATAGAAAATGTGCATGGATTGCATTGGTTAACAGTAAGTATATTCATATTAGTTGAATAGGGTACAATGCCTAAGCCCTGTTTCCTGTGCTGAGCTTTTCTTTTAGCGCTATAGATTAATCCATGCACTAATTTTGCAAATCCCAAGCAGGCTGGAGATCTCTTTAATGATTCTCTACCTCGCAGTTTTTCTTCTACTGAGTGTTTGCTCAACTGTGTCTTTAGTAGGGTACTCTTTTATATATTTTTGTCTAATTTTTGAGAATTATTTCAGCTGGCATTTCCTCACAGGAGAAAAATAGGAGAGAACAGATCAAAACAGCTTCCCTTGGGTCAAATCCAGTCGTCTGTCATCACTGCCAGCTACATTATAGACTGTAGTTCATAAACATGTAAAGCTGCCTTTGCTTGCTACCCTTGTAGAAGGTTATTTTGAGAAGGGTATTTCACAGAATCACGGCCAGAAAATTTCTGATTTTGTTTATTCATAGCTGTTCATAGTGGATATGAGTTCTCTTTGTGCCTGTGCTGTTTTCCAGTTTAACTTTTTTTACTGCTATTTACAATCCTTCTCCAAAATTGGTGATACAGACACTGAGCAGTTCATATCCAAATGCTGAGCCCTTCATGTCAATTATCTCCAGTAATTAGTTCACTTTTTGTTAAATTTTGTCCACTTTAAGATCAAATTCTGTAGTTATGAACCTGTTTTGTTTCATTTTCAATGCAATGAAATCTAATATTTGCATCACAAAGAGTAAAACTGTATTAAATAACAGAAGTAATTTGAGTAGGTTTCTTTAAAAAAATTAATGGACTAATTTCATTTGACTTTACAGTATGAAGGTAGAACTCCTCTCTAATGCTGCCTGTGCTTCACAAACACAACAGGGAGAACAGAAGCTGGGATGTGTATTTGGGGCCAGTGTAGATTCAACTATGACCCAGCTTTTTTTCCTTAGATTGCACACTGTGATCCTTTCTTGATTGCTGTTGGGGAACCACATTTTAAATTCTTTCATTCATTGCTTAATTAACGTGATTAAATGTGGTACACAGCTTACGCTCTTAATTGAACATCCAACTATATATTTCATTGTCCAATAATTCTTTCTAGCACATCTTCACCAATACAATGTAAGTACATTTTTTGTGTCAGCCATAAAAAACATTAATTCAGTAATGTTTTCAGAGCAGCTGGTCGTTTTCTGTGAATTAATGACTTGCTGGGATGAGTTAATAATTTAAGATAATCACCTAGTGCTGTACCTCAGCCAACCACTCATTCTAAAGAAAATGTCAAGAGCAAACATGGCTAATGTAGAGGAAAATAACGTGAAATATGTTATTAAATATTTAATAGCAGCAGTAGCAATTGGTAGCTCTCAGAAGCATTTTGCATATTTGTGTGTATGTAAATGATGCTGTATGGCATTGCCAATTTTTAGCAAGATAAGTACTGTATGGGAGAACAGTTACACTGAAAATCAGACAGTAAACTTTCAATCTTTATTAGATACTTTCTATATTTTATGTGATGTGATCTCAGTATAGGGTGTTCCTTTTTCAACTGATGTAGTAGAAGTACAAATGTAGCTTTTAATTTTTTTTAGTTTTTTACTAATCAAAGTCAGAAATAATGGAAATATTTATATCATTGTCATTTAATAATGCAAATACAGATGCATTACATTTTCTGCACGAGTGCCTTCCAAAGAGTTTTTGTTGGCCAATTCAAGTGAATTCTGTTTTTCGCTCCAAACTGGAGCAGTCGTTTGTCACAGTTCGTGTTTGTTGTTCCAGTGTAAAAAAATAACTTGATAGCCTTATAGAACTCTGAGCAGGAGACATTTACATGAGGAATATTAAAAGGAGCATCTGAATTCCATTCAGAATTTTGTTCTTAAATTCTTAGAAATTTGGAGTCTCCTTCTCTGGAGACCTTCCAGACCCACCTGGCTGCCTACCTGTGCAACCTGGGCTAGGGAGCTGCTTTGCCAGGGGGTTGGACTCGATGATCTCTGGAGGTCCCTTCCAACCCCTACAGTTCTGTGATGCTGTGAAATCTGCTGTACAGGAGGAATGCATTAGTATTCTCACTCCTGTCTTCTACACTGAGAACATTTGCTGCTGCTCATATAAGCACACTGAGCTGATGTTGCAGAATGATTTGGCAAAGCTTGCTTGTGTATTTAAGGAAACTAGACTAAATGTTTTTAGAATAAGTGTTTCATTTTTTACAAGGACTAATCTCTTACAGTATTGTGGAGAGTCTTTAAATCCTCATTTGAAACAGTAAGCCTTGCTCTTAATCTGCATCTGTTAATTATTTTTATGTGGATTTTAAACACAGAATTTGAAAAATACTGTTCAAAAGTCCCTTCAGAATTTTAGCCTGTGATAGTTTTGTGCTAGTTCTTTTTCCAGTCCTTCCGTAAATACAATGAAAGTAAACAACAGAGCAAGTCTGTAAAAGTGAGCTAAAATGCAAAGCATGTCTGCACAGGCAGCGAGGTGCAATGGTTACTATGGAGCCTGCAAACCCTGCTTCCAAAAATCAGACTTGGCTTTCTTAAGTCATCTCCTCCACCCAGTGCTAGATTATTTTCTTTATGAGGCTAAACATCACTTAAGTGAAACTTAAGGATGCTACATGGAGCAATCAGAAGGCACAACTTGAAGCTGACAAAATTAAGAACACACAATAACCTCTCCATAGTGAAGTGTGATTTGAACTGATTTCTTAACATCTTCAGTTCAAAAACTTTTTAAATAACTGACTCGAATAGCTGAGTGTTCAGCATAATTATTTACACGAGACAGGGGTTTTCAGAAGGTTCTGTGCTTCCAGGCTCCTGAGTGGTCTGGAGTGCTTGTTTTATTTGCTATCTCTGTGTATTTTCAGTCAGATTATGAAATAAATGGGGAACATTTGACAGTATTTAACCATGCCTGCCTTAATGCCTAGAACTGCATGAGTGCGGAATCTTGACCAGAGAGAATTCACTTGAGCATATGCCTACAAAAAGTGCACTTCTGCTGCTTTAAATGAATTGATCCAGTAGTCAAACCACAAGGGACCTCCTCTGTTCTGCAACTGTCAAAATACTTGGAGAAAATATTAACTACAACTTTAGCGCTAACTAACACCGGGCCCTAAAGTATGGTTACACTTGCATTGAGAAGTTCTAGAAAAATCTGTATTGGGTGGAGGAATGTTTCATAAAGTTCACTTGTGAATTGCTTGATAAAATGTTAAGCAAAGCATAACGATTGAATGTTTGCCACTTGGAAAGCCTTTGGCAAAAGGCTGAAAGCCGAGTGCCTGACTTCAGTGCTCTGCTGCAGCAGGCAAGCTTATTTATACATGTATTAAGCTCTGTTTTCAGATTCATTTATTTGATTACCTCCATTATTTTTATCAGATTTAAATAAAAGCCTTCTTCCCTACTGTTAACCTGTATAATGTCACCAGGAATGTTACGTGCCCCTCTCCAGCACTTGCTTGTCCTACTGGCACTTTGTGGTCAGTGTACTGCCTGCCAATTGAGATGGCTTCAGTGTGAAGTGGTTTTGCAAAGTTCAGAGTTTGGTAAGATTTGCCAGTGCACTGACTGTAGCAGCACAGGAAAGGGGTAACTCCATATGTTTGGGAAGTGAAGAAGTTTGCAGTTTCACTGAGGACTAACTGAAGGGGAGGGGATGGTGAAACATAGTCAAGGGCAATCTAAGAATGGAAGAATGAAGCAAATGAGTCTCTGGTCTGCTCTGACTGGTTGCCTGGCACATAGTCAGAGCTCAGACAATTGCATATTTTTGTGGATGTTGATCAGCAATTTTATCATTTAAAGAGTTGCTGTAAGTTGAACTTTCAGCTCATTTCCGAGGTATGCATTATGCGTGAAAAATCCATATTTGCTTTTTTTTTTTTGTTCTTTTTTAAGACTCCAGACTGTACTAGTGTACTTCCATTTTACATAAGAAAGGTTTTTTAAAGTGTTTTA
This sequence comes from Odontophorus gujanensis, assembly GCA_013399175.1. Classification (NCBI taxonomy): domain Eukaryota; kingdom Metazoa; phylum Chordata; class Aves; order Galliformes; family Odontophoridae; genus Odontophorus; species Odontophorus gujanensis. Next base: position 625,555 of record VXAB01008223.1, on the reverse strand, counting down.
CAGCTAAAATAACAAGCATCTAAAAGGTCTCCTATGCTATTTCTTTTAAAGAGAGTAGAACCTTAGGAAAATGAAAGCGAGTGAGGCCCCAGGAGGTTGTGTGGTCCGGCCTCCTGCTCAAAGCAGCATCGTCTTCAAAGATGGGTCAGGTTCCCAGGGCCTCACCAAGCTGAATTTTGAAAATATCCAAGATCAGAGATTCTACAGCTTTGTCTGCACTTTGTTCTGCACTTTTTCAAAAGAGTCTAGCTATGTGAACACTAGCCCTTAGACTGAAGNTGTTAACCTGTATAATGTCACCAGGAATGTTACGTGCCCCTCTCCAGCACTTGCTTGTCCTACTGGCACTTTGTGGTCAGTGTACTGCCTGCCAATTGAGATGGCTTCAGTGTGAAGTGGTTTTGCAAAGTTCAGAGTTTGGTAAGATTTGCCAGTGCACTGACTGTAGCAGCACAGGAAAGGGGTAACTCCATATGTTTGGGAAGTGAAGAAGTTTGCAGTTTCACTGAGGACTAACTGAAGGGGAGGGGATGGTGAAACATAGTCAAGGGCAATCTAAGAATGGAAGAATGAAGCAAATGAGTCTCTGGTCTGCTCTGACTGGTTGCCTGGCACATAGTCAGAGCTCAGACAATTGCATATTTTTGTGGATGTTGATCAGCAATTTTATCATTTAAAGAGTTGCTGTAAGTTGAACTTTCAGCTCATTTCCGAGGTATGCATTATGCGTGAAAAATCCATATTTGCTTTTTTTTTTTTGTTCTTTTTTAAGACTCCAGACTGTACTAGTGTACTTCCATTTTACATAAGAAAGGTTTTTTAAAGTGTTTTACAGCTAAAATAACAAGCATCTAAAAGGTCTCCTATGCTATTTCTTTTAAAGAGAGTAGAACCTTAGGAAAATGAAAGCGAGTGAGGCCCCAGGAGGTTGTGTGGTCCGGCCTCCTGCTCAAAGCAGCATCGTCTTCAAAGATGGGTCAGGTTCCCAGGGCCTCACCAAGCTGAATTTTGAAAATATCCAAGATCAGAGATTCTACAGCTTTGTCTGCACTTTGTTCTGCACTTTTTCAAAAGAGTCTAGCTATGTGAACACTAGCCCTTAGACTGAAGGCTGGGATTAGGCTCCTCTTTTTTCAGGCTAAATAAATCCAGTTCCATGCGTCTTCTCCTATGTTTTGCTCCCAAACCATCTTTGTGGTTCTTTACTGTCCACATCCCATTTCTCCAGTGTCTTGTAACTGAGTGTCCAAAACTAGATGCAGTATTCTCAGTGTGACCTCATGAGTACTGAATTAAAGGGAATAATCACTTCACTTGACTTACTGCTTATGCTTTTAGCCCAATATGCCATTAGTATTCATTCATGCAAATGTATGTTGATAACATATCTAATATACTGTTCACGTTGTCTGTCTTACACACAGTGCTATACCATAGCAGTATAGATAGAAGGGGAAACACGTTCTTCTAGGAACTTAAAAGGTTTGGGGCCCGGCTTCTGAAGCTTATAGTGTAATTAAAACTATCACTTCATATCAACAAGATTTTTGTGATGCTGTATGTGGCATAAAGAAGCTATTTTATTTACGTTATTTGTATTTATACAAAGGCATTAGGAGGGCATAATTAATTATGTTATCTAATGTGGGTGAGTTAAATCTATGCTCTCATGTGCTGTACTTGTAAAAACCTGCACCAGGGCAGTTGACCCACTGTCACAGTCTTCACTGCTGAAATGCAGCACCTGTTGCCTCACTGTGCCTCCACTGGTTGCTTTTCATAAACATTCAGCAAGAGTTGATCAGTGACAATGGGTACCATCTTTTCTACATGGAGGAATTCAGTGACACGTCTTTGCTTCATCTGCACTTCCATGTCAGATGCCATTGTGTCACACTGCCCCTCTGCTGCCATCTGTCACATGGCAACAACATGTAATGGAATATTGGTGGGAAGGTTCAACCTCTACTGCCATACCACCACCGTCTGCCTGCAACTTTGTGGGCCAACAGAGTAAAAGAGGAGGCATTGCTTTCAGAGCAGCCCTCATAAAATACGAGGTGTTGCTTAGGGAACAGACCTCATATGCTTCAGGAAGGACTTTTTGTGCCATTTTATGAAGACAGAGGGAAAAAAACAATTATTTGGAATCAGAAAAGTCAATCTGATTATTTTTAGTCTTTGACTTAATGTGTTTTAATGTTTCTGGAGCTGCAAATCATTAGTTAAATTAGTGCAGTGATTTCTTCACTGAGTCTTCTCAGTCCAGTTTCTATGAGGGCATGCTGAGAGATCTGGGGCTCTTCATCCTGGAGAAAAGAAGGCTCTGGGAGACCTGCTGGAGGTTTTAATATCTAAAGGAGGGTTATAAGAAAGGAAGGGACAGACTATTTAGCCAGTGTCTGTGGTGACAGCACAAGGGAAATGGTTTCACCCTAAACTAGGGGATATTGGGATTGGATATAAGGAAAAAAATATTTTGCAGTGAGGGTGGTGAGGCACTGAAACAGGTGCCCAGAGATGTGGTTGATGCCCCATCCCTGGAGACTTTCAAGGCGTGGCTGGACCAGGCCCTGGGCAACCTGATCTAGCTGTGCTGTCCCTTTTTGTTGCAGGGCAGTTGGATAGATGGGCTTTAAAGGTTCCTCCCAGCTCTAAGGATTCTGTGATTCTACGTTACCTTTCTTTGGCATTTTATTTGTAGATTTGACAAAAACACTGTGGTATTCTGTTATTATCTGCACCCTATATTGTGGTAACACTAAGCTTTCCTGGGAAAAAAAAACATGTTCAATTCAGTTATATTGGCATGTTGAGTGGGTATGATTTGGCAAGCATTTTCTAATCTAGGTTATAAAGAAATAAATATGCACCGTAAAGATAAGAATTAAGATTCAAGATTAAGATTCATGGGGAATTATGTCAAGGACAAAGACATCCTTGTATTTTGTTTTCTGTGTAGAATTAAATTTATACGTAAGCAAGGATAATAGGCACTGAAAAGACTATTCATTTTAGCAGTGTTTTGAGCAAAGTAGACAGTAGTCCGGAGCAGTTCAAAGATCTTTTTGTAAGTTGAAATGGAAGCTTGAGAAACAAAAAAAAAACACCTCTATCTCAGCAATCCTGTTTCTTCAGGAGCTTTTTGTGTAATGCTTATGTCAATATTCATCCATATTTGGTTTCTTTTACATTGATATGGGTTTCTGAATGACTGTAAAAGCACTGCTTTACTGATTAACTACTGTTGTTAATTACAGAAATCTTGAAACCAAAAGTCTCTCTCATGTTCATAGATGCTACTGCTTACATGTCAGAATTGTCTCTTAGTACGCTCCTCCGAAGTTGGCTGTCTTAGAAGCTTGGAAGACAGAAGTACATACTGAAGTAGCAGAGATGTACTAATGAAGTGAGCGAGTTCAATGCAGGGCCACAAAGACGATGAAGAGACTGGAACATCTCATACGAGGGGAGACAGAGAGCAGGGACTGTTCAGCATAGAGAAGAGATGGCTCATGGGGGAGGGGATCTTAGCAATGTGAATAAATAAAGGAAATGTAGAAAAGGGAGTACGCTCAGAAAATACAAGAGGTAACAGCACAAATTAAAACACATTCAGTTCCGCCTGCACAGAATAAAATTGGGAGGGTGCTCAAACACTGAAAGAGATTGCCCAGAGAGGTTTTGAAGTCTTTACATGTGAAGATACTCAGAATCCAACTGGGTATAGCCCTTGGCAGCATGCTGCAGCTGATCCTCCACAAGGAGGGAGTTTGGACTAGAGGATTTCAATAGGTCCCTCCTAATCTAAACTGTTCTCTCACACCCATGGAACTGACCAGAGATTCAAGGTGTCCATAGGCCCAGGAAACTTAGTCATGCAGCTGCTGCGTAGCAACAGAGCAGTTGCACAAAAGCTGGAAATTATGGCCTGTTTCATTGAGATGTTTTTTATAAAAATGCTACTCCAGTTCAGTTTGCAATTGCAAATTTGTTTTATTCTCATCATATATAGTATTAACCTGTACATTTGTTCTTAATTGACAGGATGGAGGCTTGCTTCTAAATAACCCTTCTGCACTGGCAGTTCACGAGTGCAAGTGTCTTTGGCCAGATGTCCCCCTGCAGTGTCTGGTGTCGCTGGGTACAGGCCGATACGAAAGCGCGGGGAAAACGAACGTCACATACACCAGTTTGAAAGCCAAACTCACCAATGTTATCAGCAGTGCAACTGATACAGAAGGTTGGTGTCTTAAGTTGTCTTTGTACTGCGGCTCTTTGATGATTCTTACTATTTGAGTTCAGAGAGCAGTCTGTAGCGTTTTGTTTTTCCCCTTCTCTCTGTCTGACCTACTGAAACTTCTGCCTAACTCATGTAACCCATGGTAAGATTGTATTTGTTTGACTTCATTGGCATCTCTTGTAAAAATGTAACGGTTTCCTACGTCTGTTTTCAATGCAGAAGTCCACACCATGCTGGATGCACTGTTACCACCAGACACTTATTTCAGGTTTAACCCTCTCATGAATGAGGACATACCTCTGGATGAAAGTCGGAAAGAGAAACTCAGTCAGCTGCAGACGGATGGAATTCGCTATTTGGAACGAAATGAAGAAAAACTGAGAAAAGCTGCAAAAATATTAACACAAGAAAAGTCAGCTTTACAGAAATTTCACGACTGGATAAAATTAAAGGCTGATATGTATGAAGGGTTTCCGTTTCTTTCCAAATTGTGAATATGTAATGCATGAAAGTCTGTCAGTGTAAATCTTGTTCCAGAGAACTCATTCAGTACTGTAGAGGAACAGTGTTTATTGTGGGTGAACATCTTTGGAAGCTGTGCATACAGCCCTGGTGCAATTTGGGATGGCCGTTCTGTGCACACTTACTTGATATCAAGTGTTACGGTGTTCATTATTTTGGAACCTTAGGGCTCTTACTGTTGTCCTTATTAACTTTGCTAAAGTCGGTACGGCTGAAAATGATGAAAACAGTGCATTTTTCAATGTATGTACCATACTTATGGTTGGAGCAAGACTTTGTCAGCCAGCAGTTCATGCAGAATAAGTGAATCAATGAAAAATAAAGTCCTCATTCACCTTTCGGTAGGCAGCATAGCTGCTAGGCTCCTGTGTAGCCGGTGAATTTAACAGAAACGTAACATCTTGGAAAAAAAACAACAACAATCTTTGCCTGTGTTAACTGTACTTTGCATTTGAAAGATAACGTCTAAATTCTTGTTTTCAATGGTTTTTGTACATAACTATTCAGGAAAGTGTTTGGATGACTCTAAGTGGCATATTAAATTATGAAGATTCACTGATATTTTTAGGACTTGCTGCCTTTTTTTTCCTGATGACTTCAGATTGCTTTGTTCATTATTTGAAAATAATCAAGCCCCCCAGCTTCACTTGAGCTGCTCTTCTTATCAGAAGGTAAAGGAGATAAAATGTTAGGACGGTTCACTAGTTACACAAGTGAGAAGCTTACTACAGAAGCTTCAGTTTTTGATGCCAAACTTCAGGTGTCAAGAAAAATTGAGCAGTTGGTACCTGAAATAATGAATTATGCATCGCCTTTTCTCGTTCAACTCTCATACATGCACTCTCTTGAAATTATGTTAGAGCTGTGAGGTTTTATTTCCAACTTACTACGATCTTCCTACTCATCCCTTTGCCACTTCTTGCTTACGTTAAGCAAGGTGGTGCGGTGAGCGATGCCGATACTGTACATTAATGAAACATTTTCAACAGCACTCTTAGAAACACTATAACTGCAATGAAATTTGAGTTAGCTGCTGTCACAGGTTGGGCACTGATACAAGTCAAGCACTGCTCTTCTCATGGTGAGGTTTTGCATCTTAGCAGAGAGCTGCATGGAACTATTTGCTGCGTCACATGTCCAGGCTTACCAAAAAGCAGTGATGTCCATGTGGCTTGCTGCCACATTTTGTGACTGTGTGGGAAAATATTTATTTGGGCTAGTTTTCATTCAACGTGAGAAGAAATTTGACCTGTCTGAGTGTTTGGTTTGGTTCTTTACTGAAATGCCCATTGTTTTCTGTGGTGTTCCCTCAGTTCTGGCACTTGCTTGATCAGTGAAGCCAGTAGTTGCCATTAGCACTTAAAAAGCTGAAAAGCCTTCAGTTATTTATGTAATGTTTCCCAATGCAAACAAATTCTAGGTGCATGAGGATTAAAGAAACCTTTATTATCCACCATGTGAGGAAGAGAAAAGAAGAGAAACCGAAAGAAAGTCAAGTTCTGAAGCTACAGCAATTTAAAGATAAGAAGTGAAAGAATGTATGGTTTTAATTCACCAGGGTTTTCTGTTTGTTTTTTTTCTTTCTTGTGTCGTTTGTGTGGTGGTGGTTTTGGTTTTGGCTTTGTTTGTTATTTGTTCCTTTTTTACTGTGAACCAAAACAGTTCCTTGAAATGGGCAATAAAAAGTTTGATGATTTTGATACAACTGTACTTCATACCGGTACAAAAAGGACCGGGATCTCCTGGGAGGAGTCCAGCCAAGGACTACGAAGATGAAAAAGGGCATGGAACCCCTCCCTTATGAGGAGAGGCTGAGAGACCTGGGTCTGTTCAGCCTGGAGAAAAGAAAACTCAGAGGGGATCTGATCCATGTCTGTAAATATCTAAGGAGCGGGAGGCAAAGGGATGAGGCTGGACTCTTCTCAGCAGTGTGTGGTGATAGGTAGAGGGGAAATGGCCACAAATTGAAGCATAGGAAGTTCTGCACAAATGTGTGTGGGAACTCCTTCACAGTGCAGTGACGGAGCACTGGCACAGGCTGCACAGAGAGGTGGTGGAGTCTCCTTCTCTGGAGACATTCCAGACCCACCTGGACGCCTACCTGTGCAACCTGGGCTAGGGAGCTGCTCTGGCACAGGGGTTGGACTCGATGATCTCTGGAGGTCCCTTCCAACCCCTACAATTCTGTGATCCTGTGAACTTCCCTTCTATATTCCAGTTACGAAGAACTGATTCATAGAAAACGAGATCAAGTCTTTCCAATTGGTGTGAGTTTAAGCGTATCAAAAGAAATGTTAACATTCTTTTGATCAAGATGCTTTGCACAGCAGCATGCTGCATTACCTGTATCCAGAATCAGACAATGTGGGATATTCTCTTGTCACAATGGGTGCAATACACTTCCTCCTCTGGGAAAAGGGCAAAGTCAAGGCCTTATCTGTGAGGATTCTAAAGACAATATTATGAATTCCTAAGTCTCCTCTCATAGCTTTTTGGCATTACTATTTATTTAAGAAAGCACCAACAATGAACAAAGTAATAAAATCTCCATTTGAATGAGACCCATGAGCTGCTGGTGTTAGACACTCGGGTCGGTGTATATGCTGATTGCCTTTATTAATAGGAAATAACTATGCAGGTGGAATAGAGTTTCTGTTTTCTGTAATGCAAGGATCATTCTTCATTTGGAAGTCCTCAGAGTACTCTGTTCTTTGCGTGGATAACTTTAACATACTAGAAGTTGATTGAAGAGCGTAAAGCTGTAAAACTACTAGTCTTTTGAATGGGAACAGCATATCTCAAATTAGCTTCACTTACACATCAAGTTATTTCTTCTTTAAGCTTTCCCTACAGATCTGTTAAAAATATGTATAAATACTATGTAAAGCCTTAGACCTCAGCAAAGCTTGAAGTTCACCTCTGGTGTGCAGTAAGGGAAACTGGATTATGAGTTAAATATCTGAGATGAAGTACATGAGCATGAAGGTATGTAATAGCAGCAACAGAACATAAATCTCATAGGAAGGAACGGTTCTCTCTTGGGACCAGACTGAAACAATCATAGTTCTTAAATTGATGAGGCCAATGCTACATAGAAAGAGCAAGAAGTGTCTGTTTAAAGCAGCTTCATTCTGTGAGAAGCTTCTAGGACAGTTTAAACCCTCTGGTTCTTTTTTCATACGCTGCTGTCTGGAGGGGGCAGAAGGAATTCATTCCAGGTCTGGATTTGTGGTGACACTGGGGTTTTCTTGGTTGCTACTGTTCCTTTTCCCCCATCCGTTATTGATGCAACTACATTTTCTTAGGTGTTATTTTTTTTGTTCGTTTGTTTAAGTACACATAAAATAGAGTTGAGCTACAGAGTAATTAATTCAGACTGTTCTAGGCCACTATGTATATAAATTCACAAGATGTGTGTATCCAACCCTTTCAAACTGAATTCTTTGATCCTCAGTACTGCCAGCGCTGCGCTGTCTGTCAGGCACTAATGAGGAGGTTGCACTCCCTCCTGAACCATTTCAAAACATGCAGGTATGAGAGATTCATAGATTCATAGATACATTAGGTTGGAAAGGACCTACAAGATCATCTAGTCCAACCATCCTCCTATCACCATCCCTACACTAAGCTACTAAACTAAATCCCTTAGCACCTCATCTAAACGCTTCTTGAACCGCGCTAGGGATGGTGCCTCAACCTCCTCCCTAGGCAGGCTGTTCCAGTGCCTGACCACTCTTGCAGAGAAAAACTTTTTTTTCTCTACAGATGTATCACTCTGGCTGTAATTAGTTTTTATTTACTTAAAAATACGAGCAGTTTCCAAGGATTCCCACTTATCCCGTTCCTGCATCACAGAGTACAACTATTCACAGCAAGTTTACGGAGGCATTAGATGTGGAATCCCTAACAGAAGAAAATGGAATAGGGAAAGCTGTAGAGGAATCAGAACCGCCCTGACATGGAGAAAGAATCTAAACGAAGGGGGTGAATAGGTAGGCAGCAGGTGGTGCAGCTGTGGATCACGGACCAACATGTTTTAACTAAGCATGGGGATGGACTGGAGAACACAACAGCTGAATCCTTTATGTTTTAAACAGGAGGAATTCAGTGCAGCTCGAGTCTAAGGAGAAAATAGGTTAGAATGAAAGCAGCACCTTTGAAGAACATCGGTGTAAGATCAGCAGTGGAAGGAAGATCACTGTGATGCAGAAAATCGAGTTAAAGGAATCCTGCTGTGGAGAAGTACCCTCAGCAGTGAGATGCATTGTCACTAACAGATGCTGAGTCAGCAAATTCACGGCTCCAAAACCAGGGGTGTGTATGAGTGCACCTCAGGAAATGCCACAGACTGACAGAGAGGAGTCAAAGGGGAATATGAGAACTAAAACTAAACCAGAATATACTGGATAACCGTTCCAGGTGACTCAGTGTGAGAGCAGAAATCAAAGTTGTTCTGCCCAGATGTCCAATCACATCTGAATATGCCAAGTTTGCATCCTGAAAAAAAATAATCAGAAGGCTCGTGCTTTGGTTTAGATGGTGATAATGCCAAATCTCTGTGAAACTGACATAGTATCCTTGTTCTGATTTTGAGGAGCAGGAAGGAGTCCAGCCAAGGAAATGAAAAGGTGAAGATGTAGAATAATCTCCCTTAATGCAGTGTCAAATAGAGAAAATGCCCCTTGGACATGTCTTAGTTCCTAATGATCTATGCAGCAGGAGATAGTAATTGAAAGATGATTCGTTACCAAAGGAAAGAAAGTCAAACTTTCACATGGTGTAATGTGAGGCACTGATTTTAGGTTATTTCCTGTGAGTGGCAATTCAGAACTAATATGAAGATACCAATTGAAAGGTATTCTGTACAGCTATCCTGTAATCTTCAGGAGAAAAGGAATCACCTTCCTTTGGCTCCATTGAGCACCTATCCTCTGGATCCTATAGATAAGCTTAAAGTGTGGAGGCAACAAAGATGATGGGAGATGTCAGTGCTTCCTTTAGTGCCTTCCAGCAGTTGTTCTGTGCTACAATCATAGAATCAAAGAATCTTTAGAGTTGGAAGGGACCTTTAAAGGCCATCTAGTCCCACTCCCCTGCAATGAACAGGGACACCACAATTAGGTCAGGTTGCCCAGGGCCTGATCCAGCCCCACCTTGAAAATCTCCAGGCGTGGCGTATTGACCACATCACAGGACAACCTGTTCCAGTGCCTCACCACCCTCACTGTGAAATAATTTTTCCTTATATTCAAACTAAATCTATCCTCTTTAAGCTTGAAACCATTTCCCCTTGTCCTATCACAACAGACACTGCTAAAAAGTCTGTCCCCGTCTTTCCTGTAACTCCTCTTTGGATATTGAAAGGCCATTACCAGATCACCTCAGAACCTTCTCTTCTCCAGGCTGAACAGCTCCAGCTCTCTCAGCCTGTCCTCTTAGGAGAGATGTTCCATCCCTTGGATCATTTTTGTGGCCCTCCTCTGGATGCGTTCTGATGTGTCCATGTCTCTCCTGTACTGAGGGCTCCACATCTGGATGCAGTACTCCAGGTGAGGTCTCACCAGCACGGAGCGGAAGGGCAGGATCACCTCCCTTGCCCTGCTGGCCACTCTTCTTTTGATGCAGCCCAGGAGACAGTTGGCTTTCTGGGCTGCAAGGGCACATTTCTGGCTCATGTCCAGCTTGCCATCCTTCAAAACACCCAGGTCCTTTTTGTCAGGGCTGTGCTCAATGCTTTCATCCCCCAGTTTGTGCTGGCAGTGAATGTTGCCTCAACGGAGGTGCAAGACCTTGCACCTGGATTTGCTGAACCTCATGAAGTTCTCCTGGGCCCACTGTTCAAGCCTGAGGGTGCACTCAAGCCCACTGTCAGTGTCATGGATGAAAATCTTAAAAGTATTGTCCATGTCTTTCCAATTTGGAGAGAAGTATGTTGTGGGGACCCATGTCAAAGGCCTTACTGAAGTCCAGATATTACATCAGTGGCTTCTCCCTTGTCCATTGCTGCAGTTACACCATCATAAAAGGCCACTAGGTTGACCAAGCAGGATTTGCCCTCCCATATTACCTCCCTGTCTTCCATGTGCCTTGGCATAGCTTCCAGTGGAATCTGCTCCTTCCAACAGGATCTGCTCTATCATCTTCCCTGGCACAGCAGTTTAATGGCTAGATATTGAAGAATAAGCAATGCAGTCTAAAAGAGGTAAACCTAGAAGCTCTGCACCCTATCTGCCTCTATACCAGATTCTCAGAAAAGGCTTTTTAACAATTCCTTCTCATTAGGCCACATAGGTGAAGATCCACCATGTGCAGAGCATTTCATTTATTCATCTTTTAATACAAGACACTTGACAGTGAAGGAGAGATCTGGCATGTGTTCATTTTTCATCAGAGATTAAAATCCCTAATGTGCTGGGTCAACAAGTAGTTCTGATTTTCTTCAATTCTCAGTGTTCTCAAAATCACCAGCGTTTAAAACAAGCATAATCTTTCGTCGCAGAGTTGTGTGAAGGCTTCCTGTTATTGCTTAAGGACTGGACTCCCAGGCACAGCTGTGATAGAAGCCTGTAGCCTTTTACCCATAGCTATATAGGGCAACAAGGCAGAAACACCTTTTTTCACTGCTGTCATATAGCCCAAAAAGTCAAATTTTCAAACCTTGCAGAACTTCTCGATTGGAGGGACAGTTTGATGCTAAAAGTAAGGTATATTCTTAAGCACCATTTAGAAGGGAAAAGAAGTACCAAGTCCCTCCTCCTCAAGTGCAGCAGAAGCAGGGTGAGCAGGACTGCTCCTGGCCCCAGCCCCACCAGCAGCCAAATCCCTGCAGTGCCATCTCAGGGGCTGCTGTCCCACTGCTGCCCTTGCTCATGGCTCAGCTCCTCATCCCCATGCTTGTGGCTGGGTATCTCCTGGTACTGTTCAGTATCTGTGTGCACCTGGCCTGCCTTTTATGAAGACAGTTTTATGATTTTTTTAATAAAGCTGGTAGGCATCACATAAGGGAAACCATTAGCGATTTTCAGTGTGACAATTTAAGAATGAAGCAAGTACTGACACAATCCAGTACTGGTAATGTGTGTTTAATCTTCAGTAGCAGTGCAATTTTGCTTTTTATTTATGATTTAATTTATCACTTTCTTGTAAGACTGTCATCAATGGCTATCTCACCATGCAGTAGCATAAAAGAATACATGCCAGTGCTCTGAATTTTTCACTTTTCAGGAAGAGGCTGTAGCACAGTATCTTCATATAAAGGCACAGAGACAAACAGAACATATTACTGAGATCATTAAAATGCAATGCTTGAGCTCAGCAAACTCAAGATTTTAAGAATGAAAGCTCTCTTGGTTTTGTACGCTGAAAAAGGAGCAGCTTCTTTGTGCTCACACCATTATTTCATTATTGATTGAGACAACAGACCTCACAGTAAGTATTGTAAAGAAACATACTTTCAGAGTGTCCAAAAATGTAGACAGCAAGTTCCCAAAAGTAATTTCTTCAGAACATGACCTGTGTCCACTCCCAGGAATAATCTCAGAAAGACTGCTGTCGCTCCTTGCCTCCTCACTGGCTGCTCTGTAGAAATCAGAAACCCATTGAGTCCTTCTGTACATACGTCTCAACTGAATGCATTTCCAGGCAGGCGGGCCAGGCACTCAGGGAATGCTCTTAATAACAAAACAAGAACACAGGTATTGCAGAGAAAAAAAAAATCAGACATGTAGAGAGCTTAAAAGCCAGGGACAGAGTACTGCTGTCGTCTTACAAGGAATGGCAAACATACCACATACTGCTTAAATGTAGAGTCACAGGATGAAACCATGGGCACTACAAAATCTGACCTTGAAGGATTGCTTTGCAAAGTTTTGGAAGGTGTAAGCATGTCATAACTTCACAGCTTGTGCACTGTGTCCATTCTAGCTGTCTCACTTCTTATTGTGTATTAGATTTAAAGCCCTCAACAAACAAAGTGAACAGAGCTTTGAAAAGTTCTGGTTATAAATACAGCAAGAAAGACAATAAATAACACTTCTTTAGCAGACTGGCTGTTCATGAATTTGCACTAGATATGTCACAAATCCTTGGGAAGAGCTACAGATCAGCAAGGAAAGCTTAGATGAGATTAGCAGGACAAAACATGCTCTGAACAGCTGTTTGTTGTGTAGGTTCATACACACACACACACACACACATATAAATGTATGTTAGAGAAAATAAACAAGCAAGATGAAATATTGCCAGTGCGATGCTGTTCCCATACACTTCATGTCTAGCCTGTATGCCTCAGACTGCCTTTGAGGGAAGCAAGGCTTTTTCCTCATCTATTATGCAGTACTCAGTTTGCTGCAGCCTCCCAGGTAAATGTCAGCTCTTTTCAAAGCAATGCAGCAGCCTCATCATAATGCAACTTCAAACAAGTGTTATTAAAAAACAGAATAGTTTCCAGAACTGTATATACCCAGCATGCTAGATCAAAATCAAAGGACTGCTACCATCTTTTGTCAGCAACCAGTGTGAGTGGTAGACCCAGAAGCAGCATCACTTTGTGCAGTCGCTCCGTACTCAGGCAGCAGTCAGTTATTAGGCAGCCACTCTGCTCCTTCACATTAGAGTGTACTTCATATTAGTAGTCAGTGCTTTCAAAAAGGAAGCTGTACAGAAAAAGATGCCTCTCTTTCCTCCTGGAGATAATGGGGAAGAAGACAGAGATCATTACAATTCGGGACACAATGCCTCTGTTTTCCTCACTCACAATAGCTACTTAGAAAGAAGCAGCTTGTGCATCCAGGCCTCACAAAACAATACCCCATAGTCAAAATACCCTATGGTCACAATAGCCTGCAGCCAGCTAAAACTCACTACAAGTACCAGAAAGAACACTTTCTCAGATTCTCAAACTACTTTGAAATGTCTGATTTTCAATGGAGCTTAGACTGTCAAACACTAAAGGCAATGGGAAAGACTGGAAGTATTGACTATCTCTGCAGAATGTCCTCACTGTGAGTTCTCCATTGCAAAAATGCTTCAAAAGTGTCAAGACCCCAGAACAAATAAACCTCCAGCTGACAGTTCATACCTTGTTCTGGTAACCTTATTCTAGCAGGAGACCTCCTGATGCATGCTCATCTCTTGGCATCAAATGCCCATCCTGCACACAGAGCTATTCATCAAACAGGCATGGAGCTGGTGATAAGCCTTCTGCTTTCTGCCCTGGGTATTTCAAGAGCAGAAGGCTCCCATGACAGCCCTCTGGAGAAATCTGCTCTACAGTGAGACAAGTCAGATTCAGTGTTGGGCTGAGGGCTGTTAAAGCAGGTTTTCAGGGGTACTAAGGAGAGAAGACTGTTTCCTGAGCAAGCAAAAAGAGAAGCATGGGTTCTGCTCTGCTAACCCTACAAGCCCCTTGTATGACTTCTCGTTGTCATCACAAGGTGACATGGGGATAGGTGGGCTGCTATTCCAATTGTGATCCATTGCATGAGGGCACTCTCCTCATGGAGGTGGAAAACCATAATTGGTCCCAAAACGGTGCTAAAATGGGAGCATAAAAGTCTTGTTCCTTGAGAAACGTGGCTCCCAGAACATCAACTGGGTCACTCTACAAAACCCTCAAGCATTCTTTAGATACACACATGGCTCTTCTTGGGTGCTTAGGGGTATCCTAAGGGAAGACAATTTGTGTTCCTTTTTGCAGTGAAGGAATCTGAAACTACAGAGCAGACCCAGAGCCCGCACATAGCAAGAAACAGAACTTCTAATTAGGTGCTCTTAGAGCTTTATTGAAAAAACAGCTCAGAAGAATGTACTTTCTCTATCATGACAGTTCCTGGACAGCTTTTCTTCCCCAGTCACCTAAAAAGAAACAAGACTTTCTTCAGAAGGTAAGTCACCCTGTCACACTGTTTTTGTAAAAACAAACATATCACATCTCATAAATCCTCTCTCCAGAACAGTAAACATCAGATTAGAAAATAAATGAATAGTGTTTATTTTGTAACCTGATGCAGATGTGCTCAAGTAGCTTTGTATAGATAGAGCACGGCAGCCTTCATCTGGCTTCAATTAAATACCTGCTACTCCATGCCTTAGTGTTACCCCATTGGCTACAGTCACATACTGTGAAGGCCACAAAATCACATCATGGGTTCCCTGTGAGTGTCTGGCATCTCTGGGATTTCATTCAGGTATGCATGTCAGAGAAGTGCATCTGATCTCGATGTGCATGTCTCTATCACTACTAAAACATGATGTCATGACAGATGGTGGCAAGCACCCAGCTGTGCACTCAGTCATATCTGTTCCTCAGCTCTGGAGATATCTAACCTCACAGAACTGCACAGAAAAGTCATCTTGCCTTGCTGAAGATCTCCAACAGTATCTGTTGTGAATCGAGGTGTAGGTTTCCTCCCCTAGGGACATAACATAGAAAAACAATTCCATACAAGTTCCAATGGGTGATGCCTCCAGATCTTCCATTTTGCTTTCCCATAAAATATGTTTATTTATTTTTTTTTCTGTGTCATTGTTTCACATTATGAAGAATTCTTTGTTGTTTTTTTTTTAGCTTTGTCCTGTAGAACTCTATATTGAACCTCTGACTCCCCTGTACATCTACTGTTGTGTATTTTAAAGCGCTTTCATTAATGAGCACATGGCTAATGTTGCTGCTATAGACAGTAGTTAAATGGTTTACAGAACAGTCTTTGTGCTCATCCACTTCTCCATTTCTTTCTGGACAAAAGCATACTTTCCTAAGATAGCTCTCTTCATGTTACTTCTTGACTTTGTGCCATAGAACAAAACACGATAAAAGTGTTACAGCAACAGCAAACTCAAAAAGCATTGGCCTCGTCCCTAGTGCTCAAAAATGTCAGTGTCACAGCATTTCTGAAACTCTGAGCTGAGCTCAGATGTTTCTCAGAACAACAGACGAGAGGAGAAATAAGAAAGCCTAGGATGTTTTCAGAGAACATTCTAGATAACAGAAAAATCTACTTGCTTTGAAGGCATACACTGAAATAGTGAACCACAACTTGTGTATGCACTGCAGATATTCATATGGAAACTATTATTGAAGTCCTACATAAAGTGGTTATTTAACATACCTAAGCACGTGAGGAAACTCAAATCTGTTTCTTTCATCCACTGTAGTGAAAAGAGTGAACAAGTGCGTGTACACATACAGAAAAAAATGGACTGTATTCCATACACATTCCATTCCGTACTGTCTTTCTTCTGGCTCCATTTTTGTCACTGTGTTGGATTAAGGCATAAGAAGTCAGTCTCGTGGATCCAGAGATTTCCTTTGCCTCTCCTGAAGCTGGCTGACCCACCTGGCCTCCAGTTCTGGGTGTCTGAGCTCTGTCCTCCACACTAGTGAAAGCCTGTGCCATATCTCCTGTCACCAGATGGGCTAAGCAGCACCAAGGAGCAACAAAAGTGCATTCTTTACCTTTTTAGGCTTGCTTCCACTACGTCTTTATTATTAAGGCAGTGAAAAAATCTAGTGGGTATTACAGACTTTGTGCTCTGTCACTTCAACCATCTGATTTAAGAGTATTTAGCCGGTAACTGTGCTAATACATTTGGCATGTTTTCAAAGTATTCAGGGGAACTCTCATGCTGAAAGTGTTGGACTCCTGAAGCAGTCGGCATCACAGCCAGCAGGAGGTGAATGCGTGTCCTTTTCATTTATTTTAGGGAGTTGCAGCACATAGCTGGGAGATACCCAGACTTCACAATAAATGTTGTATATGACACTAGCTCTTCTAGCAAAGTATAAATCAAGAGTGAGGCAGAGAAAACATTTCCAGCATTCTTCTCATATATTGTGTTATATTCCTCTAGTTTGTGAAAGGAAAATGACACGTTCTTCCTGGAAAAGAATGGAAAATGATGAAGCTCAATGACCATGCTGCAGAAGGCAGAGGACTGGGGGAGAAGAAGCAGAAGAGGATGTAGTGGCGGGTTTGCTTGCTTTACTGAGAAGTGCTATGCTGGTACACTGTAAAATGAAAACAATCAGTCAAAACACAAAAACACAGGCCAGAAGCTAGCCTGCCAATGACAGAATGGCGTAATTAAACACATGCACTTGCGCAACTTTCTATTAGGAATGAGGGGATGAAAGAAAGGTATTCCTCCTACTTATGCTGAGGTTCCCACCTGCAGATACAGCAGGACTTTGTGACCTTGCTGAACCTCAATTTAATCTCCAAAGTAGAGTTACTTCCAACAAGGTGTCAACTGTTGGCACTCTGAACATCTTAGTGTTTCATTTTCAAAACATTTTCTTTTCTTAAATGTATATACGTTACATCTCTTGCAATGCTTGATTGCATCGTTTTTAATTCATTTGTCGTGTTCCATGTCAAATATTTTGAGTATGTTTCCTTCCGAGTACTTCAAAGCATTTTGTCTGAGACAGATTCCTTAACTCTTCTAAACTCCCAACCCATTCCCAGAGGTCCATAAAAGAAGTCTGCACTAGAACATTCCAAGAAATTCTATCTCATCTTCTACGCTCTCCAAAGAGTTCACGATTAGAAATTCCAGGGATCACTGCATCTTATAAACACTATTTGGTGCTGGGACTGTGACAAAGCCTTTGAACTGTTATCTAACTTATTCCCAGTTAAAGCTAAGAATTCTGGCCTAGATTGTTACTGAGGTGACGGGCTGCTGCTGTTCCTCCTACCCTTGGTGCTTTGCCTGACATTCTTAGGGTCAGATCTGTTTTTCTTTCTGTAGTTTGGACTGACAAACACAAAGTGAGAAATTTTTCACATTAAGTAATCATAGTTTCCTAGATCTTTCAAACTACAGTTATTCTGATACGATGACCAATGCAAAAGAATCTAAGAAATATGTTTGGTTATTCAGAAACAGTGTTGATTGTTCACTGGCATCTGTTTTCAGAAGGCTGTAAGGACCATGAGCAGCAAATCATTGATGTCTCTCCTCTGGGAGTCTAGTAGAGCCAGCAAATTTATCCAGAGATTTTCTCACTTGAAAAGCTTCAAGGAATCCAAGCATAAGCCTTTAGGTCAATAGTGTGCTTACAATTTAAAAGCAATCCCACACTCAGAAGATCCAAAAGACTTAGAGAACAAGGTGTATCTTAAGCAGACTAGAAAAGCCATATGGGCATTTTTTCTAGTTCAAGACTAAAGTATAACTTCAAAAAGTCTCAACTGATGTGATTTTTCACCAAACCTTTTGTCTTTTTCTTTTCAATCACTCAGGCAAAAACTTTCCTTCATTGCAAGCCTACATGTGATCAAAATTCATACCCATGTGTTGGGAAAAGGAGCAGACCTTACTCTTTCACCAACTCTACTCCTCTTACTGTCATCTGAAAAGGTCTGAATACATGCGTGTGTGTGTCTGTGTGTGTGTGTCTATCGTTAAGATCTCGGTTTTCTTTCTTGACACTGTACATATGCACAACAAAGTGCATGAATATTTGGTGGACTGGAATAAAGAGTTCAATGAGAGCAATAATAGCAATAGCTCTAATGGTTATTATCAGCCATTTTCCAGAATCTTGGAAATGATTCCTAGCTCATCTCAGTAGTGGAAGACTCTCTTGGCCTGTAGGGTATTTAGCAAAAAGATGAGACAGGTTAAATCATAAGGTTGGGCTTTACTTTAAGCTCCTGCTTTTCAACATGGAGCTACTTAGTATTCTGCACTTCACAAGTCCCTTGGAATAAGATGCCTGGTGTCTGTAGACTTCTGATCTTCGCAGAAGCAGTTTTTCAAGAATTATGAACCATGAATTAGGCCAGCAAGAGATTTTTAAGAGACTCAGCCAATCCTTTCAAATGGAAAAATAAGAACACTGATCATGTACGCAAACCATGTTTGGTGTTTGCAGAAAGTTTAATCTGCAGTGTGAAGGACTTCCTTCCTTTGTTTACATTCCAGATACTTGGATTCTGTTGAAATCAATATCCAACCTCCATCAAGTCGAGTCATTTCATCATGTTGAATGCATCTGTCAAAAATGACTGTAGTTTCCGTAGTACGCTACAGATCCCATTAAATACATATTTCATAAAATCCTTTTTCTCTCATGTTCCTGAAAAGCAACAAAGATCTTCTATGGCCCTTGAGATCACTTTCTGAGAATGGCCAAAAGTACCATCTCTGTATTCTTTGGTATCTTTGTGTGTTTAAAAAGTTCATCTCCCTCTTTTACCTCTCAAAATTGCTCTCTAATGCATTTTTAGAGCACTTCAATCTGATTGATTAAGCTTCACACAAAACCAAGATGGTAACATATTCCTGTAATTACAGTTGTCCAGAGTGTTGGAGGAATATTTTAACTCCTTCTTCAGCCTTTGCTACCCAGCAGCTAAAAAAACAAGTATTTCAAATTAAAATACTGCTGTCACCTCTCCTTCCAAAGGCATTTCACTTTGCATGGAATACATGAGAGAATACTCTGATCATTAGTTAAATTGTCAAGCTGCTGGGAAGAAAGGAGGCCAAAAAAAAAGAAAAAAAAAGACCAAAGGACAAAAAGTGCTGTGAAATATCTGGTGTAGGTATAGTATTAACACATCTCTTCATAAATAGGCAAATATATTAATTACAGAGTTTCTGTGTGCTTTTGTGAGATGTATTTTACATATGTAAGCTTACTTTCTCTCAGTATTTAACTAGCCTGTACAAGGCAGAAGAGCATGAGGAGGGTGGACTGAAAACATCTCATCCTCAGATTCTCCTAGATGCTGTTCTAAGCTTGCTGCCCTGAGAAGTTAAAATTCATTAAGAAAAGTTGACATTCTGCTTCATTCCTTTGCATTCTCATGACCAAATTAATGGAAGACAGGTGAGAGCACTCGTAGCTCCTTCTCTCCATCTACTCCTTGAAGAACAGGACTCACTCCTTGAGTCTGAGCATGTAAGTTGAAGGCTGAAGGAAGTTTCAGCCCTGTGAATCATAGAATCATAGGGGTTGTAAGGGACCTCTAGAGATCATCGTGTCCAACCCCCCTGCCAAAGCAGGCTCCCTACCCCAGGTCGCACAGGTAGGCATCCA
>VXAB01008223.1:521015-605486 GCA_013399175.1 Odontophorus gujanensis | reverse complement strand
CAGCCAGTTCTCAACCCACTTCACTGTCCACTCGTCTATCCCACACTTCCTTAGCTTTGTTATAAGGATGTCATGGGGGACAGTATCAAATGCTTTGCTGAAATCAAGGTAGACTACATCCACCGCCCTCCCCCCATCCATCCAGCCAGTGACAACATCATAGAAGGAAGGAATGGCAGTACAACATGTACAATGCTTAGTTATTTTCTTTTGAGAAAATAGTTCTGAGGCCTAAAATTAAGTATTATTTTTTCAATTCTTGACATTTCTGTATGATTCTCCTGCTGACCTAGTTCTCAACATATTTCATATCAAAACACATCCTTTGTATGGTTTTCTGTGAAGACTGATTTTGTTACTCTATACCAAGCAGTGCAACTTTTAATATTAGACATTATAACTTAAGCTTTTGATATTGTCTTTGGTCTCCTTTCTGCTTAGAAATACATGCATTTTATGCTACCAGAGTAAAGAAATATTAGCTTCAAAAAAGTAAAGTATTTGTCCAGCAGTTAGTATCCTTAGTTTACTATTATGGTACAAGAAGATCTGACTTACCAATAAATGAATCAGATTAATTTCAAAAGGTGTTCAGTTTATGACTGGGAAGGCTTCATAATCTACCAGGTAAGATTAGTCTAACTTGTATTAATCTTAATGTATTCAGCCAGCTATTTCTAAAACGCATCGTGCTACACTGTACTCCACTCACCACTGTAAAACCTCAGACCAAGTGAAACAGTGGCATAACTCACATAAAAATCACATGAATGATATTCAGCTGAGCAAATTTAGAATATTAAAATACAGACATTTACAGCTGAGTGAGACACCCGCTGGTCCTGTTACAGTCAATGGAGAGAAACAGGCATTTCTAGGATGCAACTCAGCTCATCCTAATGTACACATCTAAAATAGGTTACATGAATCACACAGTAGAAGTGTCTATTTCTATTTCTGGTTCCCTTTATGCTCAGTGAAGAGAGCGACTAGCTCAGATGCAGACGTTGACATAGTAGACATCTAAAGTTAGGTGAGATGAACAAGCCAAGATGTCCTTCAATGTCCCTTAAAAAGGTCTGGCCTAGGAACAAAATGTTATAGCTAACGTGAGTCTATTTATCAAACTTCAGAGTGTTTAGGTGGTAAATTCTTCCTGAAAACAGTATGCAAATACTCAGATCATTACAGATAGCTATCACAGACAAGCTTTTCATGTCACAATACTGCGACCACGTGTATCGATTTTGTGTATCAATTAACTGGCTGTATCATGCACCTGATCATTGCTTCCCTAAACAACGACTAAATACTCGACAGATTTTTTCAAATGTGGTGATAGAAAACTAAATGAATCAAGGTTGTTGACAAAGCATCATGAGAATAAAATACTTATTTTGGAAATGCCCATTCATGGATATAATTGTAGCAGGCAAGGTGAGGAGGAATGCTACAAAACAATACGGAATTATGATTCCAGAGATGATGCAAGGCAGCAGTGAATGACTGTGAAAGGTAATAATCCTTCAGCCATACAAATTCTGCTTACATGCTTGTGCAAAAAAACCCACTTATTTTTGCTTGATGCCACCGACCTACTGCCACTGTTGATGGCACTGTTCCACAGCAGTAGAGGCCACCACCAGCAGAAGTAGCTCCTAGCTCTGCTATCTGCTGCATAAACACTACATTTTTATGTAATACTAAATAATACTAGTCATATGGATGCCACCATTTGGAAAATGATGCTGTTGAATATATATATTTGTTTATCACAGTAATTAAAAAAAAAAAGGAATTTAAATTCTATGGGGTATCATGTAACCATAGCAATTGCAACGTTTCAGCTTAATCACACCTCAAGGTAGAGCTGTCTGTTACACCCTTCATGCAATGCTTGAAAACTCTCCATTTATTTGCTTGCTGCAGTCTAACACACCAAGGGGTTTGCCACAGCCCAATTGATTTGTGTTTACAAAATCCATCAGACGTGGTTTCTACCATCCAAATACAAAACAGATCTCCATTTTGACACTTAAAAATAAAACAAATAAAAGACTTTCAAGTCTTTCCCCTTGAAGTGTGCTAAGTTCCTCAGTCCACCTCCTGAAGCTTTGGCTCACCGTGTTCTCCAGAAATCTGGCAGTGATGCAAAAAGATAGCTGAGAAATCACGCTTCTCTCAGCATTTAATGCCCACGTTTTCTTGAAGCCAAAACTGGCTACATATTCTTATGAAACAGCATCTTGTGAAGTGTAGTTAGCCAGTACCCTAACATCAGGCTCTCTGTTTACACATCCTATGGTTCTTACTTAAGTCATAGTGTTTCTGTATTAAATAAATTAGTAATGGGAATTTTATGCAAAGAATAAAAACAGATGAAAATAAAGAACACGTAGGGCTACAGAGTAAATCGAAGCACTTACTTCCCTTTCTTTATAAAAAGGATTTTCTTCACATCCCTCTAATCTTCTTTACATATTCAACAATAATATCTGGCATCAGATTGATAGGAGCCTGCATATCTCCAGAGTCTGAAACAGTAGTGTCTGACTTATTATTCATCCCTTGGATATTTATATGCATGTGCTATATCGTATATAGCATCTGTTATTCATCCGGAGTGCTGTTTTTCATAGGTCAGCTGTTCAGATGTAACTTGACAGCGTCATAATTGGTTCTGTGCACAGAAGCGGCCGGAGCTCCTGGCTGTGGTCCTGCAAACACCCGCGTAGAACTGCACGCATGGGGAGCAGCGCTGCCGAGCTCAATGGGGCTATTCTCGAGCGTAAAATAATACCCTTGTCTCCCGTTTGGGAACTTGCTGAGAACGTCTATTTGCAGCGGCAATGCCGGGCTAAAATAATGCCTCTATTTAANTTTCGGGCGGAGGGGCCGCGGTTTCTCGTGAGTACCGGACCGTCGCCCTCACCCAGCTCCGACGGCGGGGAGCCGAGCGGGACCTGCCCTCCGACCCCCCCCTCTCCCCGGGAGCGCGGCAGGTGCCCGGTGCGTGCACCTGGCGGGTGGGCGGCGGCAGCTCCGGCTGCAGGTGCGGGAAGCGGCCGACGCCGGCGAGCACGGACGCGGTGGGCCCGGCCCGGCGCGGTCCCCGCCCGGTGCCCGCAGGTCGCCATTTCGCGCTCGGTAGCGGCCGGGAGCTGTCTGTGCTGAAGTGCCGGCAGCGGTCGCCGCTCCGCTCCGGCCCCAGGTGAGCCCCGCAGCGCTCCCCGGGCGGAGCGCCTCCTCCCGCTGCTGCTCGCGGGGTGATGGGGAAAGGAGCCCGGCGGTGCGCGGCGTCTGGTGGCGACCGGAGCAGAAAATGGCAACGGGAGCGCGAGCGGCACTGCACCTGCTCCTCCGTTATGGAGTAGTCATGAAGTGAGCGTTCTGCTCAACTTTTCGGCACGGTTGTGTCGGTTCTGAAGTCTGAAATGCGTTTACGCTCGGTCTCGGGTGCCTGGGTTTAGGCGCTATCTGATTAACGAGGGCAAGCTGTTTAAATAGTTAAGCTCGCGGTGTTGCAGCCCTGTCAATAGGGCTGTTCCACGGCGACAAATGCAGCGTGACAAGCGAGCTTGTTCCTTAGCTGGCTGAGTGAGGAGATAAAATAATGGAGAATGTGATGTGTTACCCTGTGGTGAGATCTGCAGATTGTGATCTGTGGTTCTTCTGTTCGTGAATATCCTTTTTATTATTTCTTTGAACCACCCTCCTGCTGAGCCTAGAAGCCAACTGCCTGGGTTTCTGTTCTGCTGTTGTGTGCTTAGAAAAGGTGGATGACATGTGAAAAGAGCTTCACTGACTCTAACAGGTGCAATGTTAATTGTTTTACCTTCTTCCATTATTTAGCGTGGTCAGTGTGGTAGCTTATGGATCATAATTGTATGGGGCTGCACGTGGGGTAGGTCACTGTGCAACACCAGAAGGCAGCTGGGCTTCATGTAGAGTTGGAGAGTTGTGTAGGTGCCAAGGCATGCATCTGCAGGTGTTTCATTGGCAAAGGGTGTCAGCTGGAAGAGAAACTGTATTGTGACATACTGCCTCAAAGCACCCACAGGGTGGAAAGCTGATGTTCTAATTGTTGTCCAACCTGACAATTTGTGTGTATGTGCACTTCCTGCATTCCACGGAATCGTTGGGGTTGGAAGGGATCTCTGGAGAACGTCCACTTCAACCCCCTGCTAAAGCAGGTTCCCTATGGTAGGTTTCTTTAGTTGATGTCTGTCCTTACTTTTGAATATGAATTGCAAAGCAGGAGACTAGAGTTGCTAAAGAACCAAAGTCAGTGGTAATTATTTATCTGGATTTAGAAACACTTCGATGTTCTACTGGGTGTTTAAAAACAGTTGTTGGGCTTTAACAATAAGGTTGGAAAAGCGTGTTTTGAGAATACTGATTTTAAAAGCAAACCCCATCAGGAAATGGCATAGTGGTGAGAGAGCCCAGGATCCATTGAATGAATTTGTATTCTGGATTGTGCAAAGGAGATTTAGNGCGCTGCCGAGCTCAATGGGGCTATTCTCGAGCGTAAAATAATACCCTTGTCTCCCGTTTGGGAACTTGCTGAGAACGTCTATTTGCAGCGGCAATGCCGGGCTAAAATAATGCCTCTATTTAAAACGCCGGCATCGCACGGCGGGGAGCGGGGGGCCCCGCAGCGATCCGCGCCGGGGATCCTCCAGATCCCCCGAAGGGCCGCGGCCAGGACGGCTTCGCGGCCCGCTCCCCCGCGGTACTAACGGCAGCGGGGCGCTGCCCAAGATGGAGGCCGCCGCCCCTCCGCCTCAGGTGCGAGGGACCCGCACATCGCCAGCGCCGGCCCCACTCCCTCCTCCGCTCGCCGCGCGCGCGCGCCAGCGCAGGCGCGCTCCTTCCCCGCCCCCCCGCGGGAGCGCGCCCCGGTACGGCGGGGCGGNGCTCCGGCCCCAGGTGAGCCCCGCAGCGCTCCCCGGGCGGAGCGCCTCCTCCCGCTGCTGCTCGCGGGGTGATGGGGAAAGGAGCCCGGCGGTGCGCGGCGTCTGGTGGCGACCGGAGCAGAAAATGGCAACGGGAGCGCGAGCGGCACTGCACCTGCTCCTCCGTTATGGAGTAGTCATGAAGTGAGCGTTCTGCTCAACTTTTCGGCACGGTTGTGTCGGTTCTGAAGTCTGAAATGCGTTTACGCTCGGTCTCGGGTGCCTGGGTTTAGGCGCTATCTGATTAACGAGGGCAAGCTGTTTAAATAGTTAAGCTCGCGGTGTTGCAGCCCTGTCAATAGGGCTGTTCCACGGCGACAAATGCAGCGTGACAAGCGAGCTTGTTCCTTAGCTGGCTGAGTGAGGAGATAAAATAATGGAGAATGTGATGTGTTACCCTGTGGTGAGATCTGCAGATTGTGATCTGTGGTTCTTCTGTTCGTGAATATCCTTTTTATTATTTCTTTGAACCACCCTCCTGCTGAGCCTAGAAGCCAACTGCCTGGGTTTCTGTTCTGCTGTTGTGTGCTTAGAAAAGGTGGATGACATGTGAAAAGAGCTTCACTGACTCTAACAGGTGCAATGTTAATTGTTTTACCTTCTTCCATTATTTAGCGTGGTCAGTGTGGTAGCTTATGGATCATAATTGTATGGGGCTGCACGTGGGGTAGGTCACTGTGCAACACCAGAAGGCAGCTGGGCTTCATGTAGAGTTGGAGAGTTGTGTAGGTGCCAAGGCATGCATCTGCAGGTGTTTCATTGGCAAAGGGTGTCAGCTGGAAGAGAAACTGTATTGTGACATACTGCCTCAAAGCACCCGCAGGGTGGAAAGCTGATGTTCTAATTGTTGTCCAACCTGACAATTTGTGTGTATGTGCACTTCCTGCATTCCACGGAATCGTTGGGGTTGGAAGGGATCTCTGGAGAACGTCCACTTCAACCCCCTGCTAAAGCAGGTTCCCTATGGTAGGTTTCTTTAGTTGATGTCTGTCCTTACTTTTGAATATGAATTGCAAAGCAGGAGACTAGAGTTGCTAAAGAACCAAAGTCAGTGGTAATTATTTATCTGGATTTAGAAACACTTCGATGTTCTACTGGGTGTTTAAAAACAGTTGTTGGGCTTTAACAATAAGGTTGGAAAAGCGTGTTTTGAGAATACTGATTTTAAAAGCAAACCCCATCAGGAAATGGCATAGTGGTGAGAGAGCCCAGGATCCATTGAATGAATTTGTATTCTGGATTGTGCAAAGGAGATTTAGCTAAAGGAAAGCTGTACAGCTGTGTGTCAGCATCAGATGATGTGGCTGTGTGTACCAGCTGGTGCTAATGATGAGGCTAAAGCCCTCTTCATAACTCAGAGCAAAGCCACAATTAATCATCCTCGTATTAGTACTTTGTTTTGTAATTAGTCTCACTGGTTACAGTAGAAATACTCAAAAGTAATAATGCTTAAGGTGAGGGAGCTCACCCAAATCTTTAGTTATTGTTCCTTATCTTCTTGCAGAAAGGGTAATGTTTATCGCATTCAATGCAGAGCTGGTTTGCAAAAAAGTGATTTTAGCATGGAAATCTGACTTAGTAAAATGGTCTTTATTGTCAGGCATGTAATGAGATAACAGATCCAGTGGTACTTACTCGTATCTTCTAATAACGCCTTGTGCTTTGGTCTTTCTCTGTGGTGCTCAGAAGGGCGGTGGCAGAAGCGTTAATAACTGAATTGCAGTTTCCCAGAGTTAATGAGGCATCTCTCTGACTGACACTCCTTGTTGGTTTGAGGATAACAGTTTCAAACCAGGAAAAGGTAACGCAAGTCTCCCTGTTCTTTTTGCTATGGTGAAGTGCATCTCCATAGTATCTGGATGCAAAACATACTGAGTGTGCTAAGAACTGCGGATTTGTTGGTAGAGCGTTGCACAGCTCACATGGCTCAGTCAGCCTGAAACCCAAATCTGCTGTTTGCAGCTGGGGAGCTGCTGTTCCCTCTTGTTTTATTTGCTTGTCCCAAATCAAACCTTGAGCTACAGTTATTTACCTTCCAATATATCTGAAGAGTGCAGTAGACATATCCAGTGAAAACTGAGTAGTGCAGTTTAATCTTGCCATTCTTTATGAAAAGAGTTTGTAAAATGGGAAGCTGTACAGAGACAGTACATCCCTGTAATGTAAGCCGAGGGAATAATGTAGGAGGCTGTCTGCTGGGCAATATGCAGTGAATCTGATTTTGCCTTCCTGAGTAGGCTGATAGTATTCAAAAAATTCTGTTATACTTTCTCTGCAGTGATAATTTGCTGCATTCTAAATTAGTATGTTTATTGTCTATTCAGTTTAGTATTAAAGGTACTGTTATTGCTATTTCGTATTTATGAATATTGTTTTTTGTTGTTGTTGTTGTTTTTTTAAATACTAAGGAAAATTGAAAAGAGTTAATCTTCAATAATGAGGGTAGCATGATTTGCCTTGAGTTTTGCCCTATTGCCTGCATAGCAGGAAAATATAGTTGCAAGCTGGCTATATTGCTTTCTTCTGAGCTACTGAGGGCTGGCTGGGCTTTCAGTTATTTACCTCCATAGAAAACTGGAAGGAAAAAGTGAACAAAGGAGGTCTGTTTTGCCTGTCCCACTTGCTGGGCTGTTGTCTTTGCCCTTTTCAGTGAAGAAGGGGGTAGAGCTGGGTCAGAGTTGAGGAACACTGAAAAGGAATTCAAGTCTCATATTGAAATGTGAATGATAGCTCAGTTTGAGAGCTGAACGCGCTTGTTTGAGTTGGAGTTTTTCTGTCTGTGGGAGCTGTACCTGACAGCTGGTGATGGACTGGCATGTAGACTGCTTCAAGGTGCAGCTAGATGTGTGCTCAGGCCCTGATTAAGACGGTCAGTAAGCAAGTACATATCTGATGAGACGATTAATACCGGAGATAGCGACACTAGACAGTGTGCAACACTAGACACTCGATTGTGTGAGTGAAGGGCAAGCCCCTGCAGCTGGCACACATTCAGCCTAGCTTGTCTAGCCTAATTGCATTGCAAATACCTCTCTGGATTGCTCAGTAGCTTCTCCCTTCTCGTAAGTGTTGAATGAGTACAGAACTGTTCATCTGGATCATCTATTAACTGTCATAAGAAGCTTTCTATTTTGTTTTGTTTTGCTGTATGAATCAGGGTAAATGTATCTTACTATTCACTTTGTGAATGCGCTGTTTTCCTACACTGTTTTGGTTTTGAAATGGCTCAATTCATAATGTGATTACAGCTTTCCCCTTGTTAACTTTTTTTAGTATGGAAGCATATCAGCTTGAATTATAAAATGTTTCTGTAAGAGCTCACAGTGCCCCCATTCTACTTTAAGCCACCAAACTTTATAGAAAAAGCAGCATTTCATGCAGAGCATCTCAGACGCACAAAAATAGCCAAGCGAGGAGAAAAGGCCAGTTCAACTTATAAGGACGTGATAACTTTAAAAAGCAGATACATTAGAAAGGCTCTAGCTGTCTAGATGGTCAATTAGAGTGCACAGAATTAGCACTGATGTGGTGTCTCCTTGTGTAAGGCTGCTGAATTTGGATGAGGTCTAGTGGGAATGCAGGTGTCCTCGTACTTGGTCTGCGCCATTAGGTGTACGTGACCTTTTAATTTCCTCCGTTTTGCAGTGTGTAATTGTTACTGTTTAACATCTTGTTTGAGGAAAACAAAAATTATCTCGCATAACCAGGAAGTTTTGGATCTGTCTTTGGCTGCATAATAGGCTCCCCTGAACAGTCACCTGAAGTCTTAACATACCACATCCCTTTACAGACTGTTACCGAAGTGTGGGGCTGACAGTGCCTATACATTAATAGGGATATTTTTTATGTCTTTCTGAAGTTTAACTTTCACTTCAAACTTTTTTATCTGGGTTCAGTGTTGAGTTTGTCCAACTTGAGTCTCAGAGCTTATGTGCAGGAGTTGCCTTTTCGGTGTCACAAACCTGTGGAGCTCTGTATACGTGTATGTGGTCAGTTAGTGCAAAAAAATGCACTGTTGTGTAGGAAGTGGGGTTAGGGAACACTTCTGCAGTTGGAGAACAATGCCACAATTAACTGACGTGTGCATAGGCACTGGCTGAGGAAAGTCTTCCAGTTGAATGCTGTAGTGCAGCATAGGCAAAGTAGTAGAAATGGATGAGGTGCTAACTGAGAGGCTGAATGAGGTGATGGAATTTGGAACAAAATCTAGAAGGAGGACCACTGTATCAGTGAAAGGATAAAGAACAAAATGTATTACGGACTTTTTCAGCAGAAAGAAGTGGTAGAAATGAGGGATTTGGGGAAAATATACCACTGGAAGCCTTAGAGGAAAGGTAGCAGTAGAGTAGTCAGAGAACATACGTATAACTTGTGAGCTTATTAAAAGGGATTTAAAAGAGTATTTTCAAATGCCAGATGGTTCAGTTTCATTTTATCAGTAGTCTCACACATTATACAATACCCTCGGTAGCAGGATAGGCAGGCCTCGTTCCCTCTCTGACAGAGTATGTCTAGTAGGACTAGAAAGTGGAGTTGCCTACCTTGCTGCTGTTCACATCCCTAGGTTAATCAAAATACAGGAGGTAACTGATGCCTTCCTCATTCCAATCTCTGAGGAATATAAGGAAGACATAAACATGTAGTGGGCTATTCTTTGGGTGGGATAACAAGGTCTAGTGGGTAGGTTACTGCTGCTTTTGATAAGCTGGAGCCTGCAGGTTCCTTCCCTCAGCCTGCTCCACTTGTGAACCAGTGCTGGGGTCTGTGACAAACTAAATACAACGGGATGCTTAACCCCATTGAGTTCTTGCTTCTCTCTTGAAAACTGAAGATATTTTCTCTTCTTCCTCAGCTTAGCTAAATTTGTATATTTGTTGTGATTGTTACATACTATCAAAATCTGGTTCTTGCCTTGGGTGAGATGAGATGGTAATAGGCTGCGCTAGTTATTTTACTTTTTTTAAATCTGTTCTGACTGTTTGTATATATATAATGTGTGTATATATATGTAGTTTTTACTGAAGCTCAGAAAAGGGAGCTGCGTTCTTTTTCTGTTCCTTTCTTTCAAATCATGTAGGACTTGAGTGAGTTTATAACAAGGGAGAGAAAATAATAGAAATAGAGGCCTATTGTTGTTCTTGTGTCTTAGAGCAGTAAGCTTTGTGTTCTGGGTTCAGCTGCTCTGAAGAGTAGTGTTTGCTATGGCTGGTAAGCCTTTTTCATCTGCCAACAATTTAATAGCTCCTGTGTAATTAGGTGGGTCTTCTTTTTTTATTTTTTTTTTCCCCTAAATCACTTCAGAACACAATGGGAACCTAGTTACAGGTTGTGAATTCATTTTTGAGCAAAATGGAAAGCCAGAGAAGGAAACTGTAATGCCAGCGTCTGTACCATGATGTGATGCACAGTCTTGGGGTTGTGATGTTCTGAGAAATTTGAGGCCTTCTGTTGGGTGCAGAGGGAATCTGCTGCGAGTCATGAGGACCAGGACCTTGTCACCTGTCAAGTTGGACTGCACACGGAGTTTTGACCAGATGTAAAAGATTCCTAATTCTGTTAACTGCAGTGTCTGTGATTGGTCTATGCTCAAGTTCAGAGACTCCAAAAGACGAGGAATATCTTGGCAATGAAGGTGGAAGGGAAGAACATGTTCTTGGTTGGGGTTGTTACAACAGAGGATTCATGGTTATCTGGACTCTTTCTTGTGCAAATGCTATGTTACTCTTGCCTGGGCTTAGGTTTGGTTAAGTTTGTAAGGAATGATGAGGACAGTTACCACTCATATGGTGACCCAGTCCAAGTAATGCTACAAGGGCATCTGTGTGTGTGTGTGAAGGAATTTGCTCTTATCAAAACTGGTTGTACTTTGTTTGACATGCTTTTATCTGCTTTTGTGTAGGTTTTGATTAGATGCTGAATACAACAAACAAAACTAATTTCAGTGGATTATTTTGAATCGTTTTGAAGATTGTCTGTGTGGCTTTTGGCATATCTAATGCCTTTAAAAACATCAAATAATGAGGGAGAGGGATTACCACCTACTGTTTCTCTGAAGATGAAGGTCTAGAGCTGGGAAAGTATTTCGTATAACTTATTCCTGAATGTATAATACCATGAAAATTAGGGATTTGCATGACTGTTCCCCTGTTACATGAAGTAACGTATTTGTTAGAAGAGCAGTGTAAATAACTGGGTGAGATTATCCTTGCCAGTGCAATGTTTTTGTCTGT
Organism: Odontophorus gujanensis; assembly: GCA_013399175.1. NCBI lineage: Eukaryota > Metazoa > Chordata > Aves > Galliformes > Odontophoridae > Odontophorus > Odontophorus gujanensis. Next base: position 594,298 of record VXAB01008223.1, on the reverse strand, counting down.
ATTGATCTTGCGTGATAGACATCATCATAGAAATATCTCTGGTAGTATAAAGCTGGAACTTTGATGTGAACATCCCCATTTAAATATCCAGCAACAAGTTCGAGGTGCCTGAAAACTAACAATGTTAGATCTTGCATGTGGCAATTCTATAAAATGCATTTGTAACTTGGCGGGGGGGGTGTGGAATAAAATCTGGGAAACAGTGAAGTTGATTTTGACCAGCAGAGGGCGAACATATTGTTTACGGAGCACAAAACAAATCCTTAGGAAGGAGATTGTCTATGCGTGTGAAAATACAAGCAAACAGGGAGTGAATGAATAACGTGCTAGATCCATAGAATTTCCTAAGGATTAAACAAACGCTATTATGTTTTGTTCATATAAGATGAAAGTAAACATACCTGCTTAGAACTGCCCTATGGTTGTGCATTCGTGCAGTGGAAGTCAGAAGAAGTCATTAGATCATTGAACCCAGTCACTTTAATTAAAGTGCATTTCCATGTCCGTCATCATTTGAAAACGACAAGTATACCCCTTTCTCAATAGTTTTTCTCTTGCAGTTAAAGAGTAATTATCTCTTCATGTTACTGCAGAGTTTCCCCAATGTTTGCATGTCCTTCTACTGCTTTTTATTAATAATAGTAGTTAGGTCCTTTAGAGCATGTAATTTTGCTTCTTAGAGTACCATGGAGAATATTTAACACTATGGGCCTAAGATTAAATACTTCAATGAAAGCAGCCTTCTTCAGGAATTTTGAACTGTAGTTTGTAGTGAAAGGTGATGTTCAGTCACTTTATATATAGCTTCCTGCTGTAAATGCAGGAGCCTGATTTAAGCATGTCCTGTGTTTGCCTTTACTGTGTCTTGTATGTTCTCAAGTTACAGTGATAGTCTCCTTTCTTGGAATTATTTTTTTTTTTTTCTAAAATCTAGGCTGCTTTTTTTAAGGAAAGCAACGATATTCTTTATTATGTTGTTTCAAACCCACAGTGTTAATTATTCTTTAGAGGCAAATCTTAAGAGCTTTCTTTGTTCTCTGGGGTCTTGATTCTTGTTTCGGGAGTGAAGCATCATCATGATAGCCCTAAATGCTGCCCTAGATTTCTAATTTTTTCTCTGTTGCTTCCAGCAGACACATTTCTCTTAACAGCAGGATTTCTGCAGAAGTTATTTCTGTGACTGTTTACAGATATAATTCTCAAAACTTCAGCTGGAGGAATTTTTCTCCCAGTTAGTTCTAAGATTTTATGTACTTCTTCATAATCTTTACCACTTGGCATTGGAATATGGAAGTTGGTTTTTCATAGCATTCAGAAAGATGTCCTGGCAGATTTGGCAGCATCAAATACTCAAGAGTATCACTGGAATTCATGATTTATTAAGATTTGCATCTTCATAGTTCAGTTGGCTAATGTGTCCTAGCTTTCTTTTATTTTTTACTAGAAGCTGAGAGGCATCCAAAAGTAAACCTGAATTGCTCTGAATAATTGGTCCATTTTTGCACTTGGCTTTTCAGTGTCTTGTTGAAGTTATGAGACTTTAGCTTCACAGGAACTGAATTCTGTTGCTTAAATACTATGACAGGAACACTGCTGCTGAGAACATGCTCTGTAGCTGGAAATGGTTACCAGGATTAATCCAAACATTAGTATTAGTAGATTAGTCTTTGTGTTTACTATATAAAAGAAACAAAATGTAAGCAAATATATTGTCTTCTATGAAGTTGAGATTCTGTCTTCAGAATAAAGGCTTTGTTTCTTTTCCCCCTCAGTTTGAAAGGCACACCACAGCTTGCTGTGAAAGAGGTTTCATACAGTGAGCTGAAGTAAATAGCACCTTCCCTTTTATTATTTTAGATGGGGAAGTTTCAAATTAAAAACTACTATGCACCTTCCCAGCTTGACTATTAATAAGGGCATGAACTAGAATGGAGAAGATAAGGATGAGGAAGTCCTGAAACCCTAAGAAGATTTGGAAAATAACGAAGTGAGAGGAGATGAAACAAAGGCAGTAGGTCTCTTGAACTACTTGCAAATAGCTGTTGATAGAATGGAGTTACAATTGCTTGTTTACTACAAAACATCAGGTTACTGTTTCAAGGAATGAAGGTTGAAACTGTGAAATACTGTATGGACTGGCAAATAATTAAGCTAGAAAATTAAACGCTACAAGAAATGATGTGTCTTCATTGTTCTCATGAAGATTGAACACCTATTTGTTCTCTTGTTGCTCACTAGATGAAAAATGATATTTCACTGCTGGTATTGTGGTCTAGACTCCTGTGATTATTCTACATTCTCAGGATAAATTGTTCTTTTTATATGAAAAAGCATAGAATAAGTGAAGACAGGAAGTAGAGGGCAGGTATATGTGGAAACAAAGTTAATTTTGTCGATTAAGTGTTATCAAATATCTCTTGCTTAACCCAGAAACTTTTCTTCCTTCCTGTCTGGTAAACTCCCATAATCAAATTGAATGTAGGGTGTACGTCTAGGTAGGGGTATAACCTACTGAAGGAAAGGACTGTTTGTATGTAGGAAAACTGGATCAAAATTAAATATAAGAAAACAGTGGGTATTTCAGAGCAATTTGTAATGTTTTTGTTATTTTCTAGAGTTATTTTTTTGTTTCTCCCAAATGCAAGATCATGGAACTCTTTAGGTGCATGCGGATAGATCAGATAAGGCACAAGCATGAACAAGTATATTCTTATTCAGTTTAGTTAAGGTACATGTTTGGTTTTTTTAAACAAGCTAGGGATATCATTGCTTAGTCTGTCAAAGCAAAAAGAGCTGTGAGCGGATGCAGTTATATTCTGTCCTTTTATACGCTTTAGAATGTAAAAACCTGTGTATGAATTATGTATTTTCTAACTATGGTTGGGAATGCAGAGGAGACAGGAGGTTGCACTTTTCCTTAATAGATGTTTTGTTGTACAAGGTCTCCACACTGATCTTGTGTGTCACTAGGAACCGCACTGGGACTCTCTGAACTCTTGCTCTTCAGCTTGCAGCCTGGGTTTGTGTCTTCTGTGGCAGGACTACTTGGGTTGTTGGCAGTTCGTGTAGTAGAAGTGGGAGTCACCTCAGGTAAGGCTGACTCAGGTGAGTAGTTCCTGGGTGCACAGGTGCTACATCTTCAATTCACTAACTGTAGAGGCCTAGGAGGTTAAGAAGCATCCTTACAAGAGGTTGTGAAAACTAGGAAGTCAGGGATGAGTGTCAGCAATAGGTTGGGCATTTGGGGCTCTAACTCATGTTTTGGTCTCCTAAGCCAGCTGTATTTTAGTTCTGTGTAGTTATTTATATAGGCAGTGATATATAATATACAAAGGTGAAATATGTCAGCATCATACCACTGACTTTGTTCAGTGAAGCCAACATCTGTACAGTAAAATAAGTAAGCTGGGAAGGGGCAGAAGGAACAGCTGTTTTGGATTGTGGCTACTTGCTGTCTTGAAGTTATAGTTTGAAAAGGGGATAAAAAGTCAAAGAAAGCTGTTTTGTAAGGTGGAAGGACTGATTTCTCTAACATCTGGACTGCTGTGATCTACTGTGAGGTAATACTGGAAAAAGGCTACAGGGGATAAATGCATGTTTTGAGACTAAAGAAAATCAGAAGGAAATACTGTGTTACAGGCACAGATCGCTTGAGAGGTGAAATTGCAAACATAGTCTTTCAACATTCAAATTTAAGAAGATGATCAGCTTGAAATGAGATCCTGTTGTTTAATTATGTGAGAATATTTAAATAGGTCACAACTTAATGGTTGCTAAGAGAAAAATCACCTTTGCTATACAGTATAAAAACTCTTTAACAAGAGTTTGTCTTGTAAACTCAGTCTAATATGCGTTTAAATTCTTAATGGTGGCAAAGCTGAAGTGAACTGCAACTTAACAGAAGAACCTGTTTCTCAAAAGGTGCAGAATGATGCTGCTCCTTGAGGTTGTGTGTTTCACTTACCCTGCGTGGTAAAGGATGGAGCAAAATGTGTTTCTGAAAGCACATCTATAAAAACTGTTAAATATTTACTTTCATTAGAGAGAGTTTTCTCTTGTGGTTATGGGGGGTAATTTATAATTTTCTGTTGTGAGCTAGTGTGCTACTTTGAAGTGACATTTTTTATTTTTAAGAAGGAGAATTCAGATTAGCAGTTATGAATTAGCAATTATGAATTTGGATTTCATAATGTGTTGTCTAATTGCATTCATTTAATTTTTCTCGAATTTCTATATTAATTTTGTTCAATTAAAAAGGAACTAATTTGATTGTGTTGGTCTTTCATTGAAGTATGACTTAGAAGTTAAAACTTATATATTTTAAAATATATTGCTGATCACTATTAGTTATTACTAAAAATGTCAATTGATAACTTTTTTCAACACTAAATATCACTGGAAAAAATAACCCATCACTTTGTTGAGAAAACAGAAAATGCAACTCAACTTTTGTAATGAAGTTAAGTTTCTTAACACTAATCCTCAGCCAAAGACTTGTGCAGTATCCAGGAGGAATCACTTGCAATTATATAAGAGAACCCAGAAGAGCATCATTAGGAGTTCCTACGTCTTCTTTATTTCATTTAGTTCATACTATTTTAAGGTGGTGATTTTTATTTATTTATTTTTACTTGCTGTTCAGGCTCAGACAAGTATTTAATAGTAATTAGTAGTATGTAAATCTTATTTTGAGTGCAGTTGTGGATTAGTAAACATAGAACTATAAAACAGAACTTCAAGGTTCCTTTTAAGAAGGCTTACAGTCTTAAATATAATTAGACAACCAGACTTTGAAGTAAATATTGTACAGAAAAGTTTTTAAAATAACTGTCACTTTCATATGAAATGATTCTGCAATCATTTCTGGATGTTCATTGAGGCTGAGGCTAGGCACAACCAGATGGTAATTGATGATTGCTGTTCAAAGACATGGTTAATGAGTACAAGGGATATGGTTTTACAGCTTATGTTTTTAAAGAGCATTACAGCTAGCTCCATTAAATATGTTAACATGTCGTTGTTCTGCTGTTCTACAGCTGAGTTTAAAAATGCTCAAGGAATCTCTGCTTTTCATATTTCACTTTCAGAAGCATTTCATTTAATATATCTAACTTGTTAAAAGTTTTCTTTGCATTAAAGAAGGTAGATTTTAGTTTCTTAATCTTATTGGGGATGAGAAATGGAAGACTTGTATTTTTGCCCAGTTAGTTTAATTCTGAATAGTGTTTCAATACTGGAAGGCAAACAGCTATATTGCAAAGAAAATAACCTTCATGGATAGCTTAGTGAAATGGCACCCTTGTACAGCTTGGAGAACCTGAATGGCCAGATTGTCCACACTGACTTTGTCCTGTGTGTGAATTAATGTTTCAAATTATTATTTAGACTGATAAATATCTGATGACAGAAAAATGAGTTTTGACTTCTTCATTATGTTTTCAAGAAAGGAAAAAAGATTTCTTATACATCCAGTCAACTGTCCTCAAAACTGTCAGATGTTCTGATGTTATGCTGGCAGTTTGTAGTGTTAGAATTAGCTTGGTGTAATAGCTTGTTTTTTGTTTTTGTTTTTTTAATTATTATTTTTAAAGCTATCCATTGTATGTATTTCTGTTTATTTTCCAGCCTATGTTTGCTGTTAGTTTATTTGGATTTGGGAATATAATCATTCTTCTGGTTATACATTAACTATATCTGTGTGTATATATATAAATATATATAAAACTGGAAATGCCCAAATTGGCTTTCCTGTGAGCAACCTTAAGCCAGAAAGCAGTATTGTCTGATTTCTCAAGTCAGTGTTATTAAATAGGTTTGTCTGCTCATAGTCAACATTATAACTGCTCTGTTTTCTGTTCATGATTATCTGACCCCTGGGTTTCTATAAACTATGCTGTTTAAGGTTGTGTGAGTGAAAGTGTGAATAGCACTTACAAATAACGACTATGTTGCACATCAACTTTGGTTCCCAGTGGCTCCTAGCATGCAGCTTCTATGCAGGAGATACTGCTACCCATCACTATCAATTCAAGTCAGTCAGTATAAAGGTTATGTCTCAGGAACACTGTTGGGATCACATAACCATGTATTTAAAAGATCAAAAATATAAAGCCAACTTGACCCTGGTGGTTTGAGATACATGAGTGATGAAACTGGTTAGATGGATTAATCTGAAAACTTCTAAGTGGTAGATGTAGCCTTTGCTTAGGAAATTCTGTCTGGGTAATACTTTAACGTACTTGCTTGAAGTATTTTGGGGAAAAAAATAAAATAACTGAGTGGTGACTTTTTTGTTGTTCCTTTTTTTCTCCTCCCTCCATCTGGTGTCATTACTTAATGACATTTTTTTCCTGTAATCTTAGATGGCAGACCAGAATAAGCCCTTATGTAGACTGGGAGTAGTCCCTCGAGGATTAATCTGAACCTTGGACTGGGCTTTTGACCACTTTGTCTTTAGTTCAGTGCAGGTTTGAAAAAAATAAATACTTCTAGGTATTATGCCAAAATATTTACTCTGGAAACCATTAGGGAAGTGTTACGAGTGCAGATGAAGTCAGCTTAATGCAACTTTTGATGCTGGGAAGTGGCTGTAGCATTTTCCTTGAAAAAGACAATGTAATCCTCTGTCTTCAAATAACTTTCTTAATATTGTTGCATTGTCAAACAGCTGTTTGTTTAAAATTGAGGCAGAAATAAGTTGTTGGGTTCTGATCCATAGAGTAATGCTTATCTGGAGAATCAAATCTCTCAGTCCTTTACTGGATGGCAGTAGGAGTCTTCAGCTGGATTAGATGAGATTCCCCAAAATGTTTGCTGTTATTTATGTGTGATCTGTTTCTGTTGATTACATTAACCTTCTGTTCAAAATACTTCCCAGCTGTTTTCCTCCAATAGAGGAGAATGCTGCATAACTGGGAACAGTTTAGGATGCCTTGGGATGTCCCTGGGAGTGTTGGATTCTCAACCTGGAGTGCTAGTAATGCATTTAAGCATGCGAGTAACTCTTCTCAGTCAGTCTGTGTGCAGCATGAGCTGCCTGGGCAAGCTTTAGGAGTCACTACAGTTTCCACTAGAAGTCCTATAGATGTTAGCCTGGGTCCTGGCTGTAAAGACATCTGTCACCACAGTGCACAGGTTGGGCCATGGGCTGATCTGGGAGACGTGACCCACTGCAATGCTGAGTTAGTGCACTGGATCTGAGCACCGATGCAGGCCCGATACCTGGGGCTTTAGTATAGAAGTGAATGCATTTAAAAAAAAAAAACAAAAATCAACAACAACAAAAATACTCTTCTGGAAATTATTTATTTAAAATAGTAAAACTTTGTCTGAAGCATGTGAAATTGGAGGTCCTTTTTCTGGTGGCAGAAATGTTACAGAAATGGTTTTACTCCATCAGGACAGCACAACAGTAAATTTAAGCAACAGAAAGTGCATCAAACCTTTGAGCTTTCAGTTGATGTCTCTGGGAGAGAACTGCCATAAACCTATCCTTCTGCCTTAGGCATCTGCTTTTAGCTGCTGTCAGAGATGAGACCTGGGGCAAGATGGACCTTTATGGTTATGCAAAGTGAATGCCAGGCTTAGTAGGACACATGGCACTTGTACTTGCAAATTATAGACTCAAAACTAACCAGCTAATGTTTTAGAAAGCTAGTGAACTCTGGGATATTTTTCTGAGAAAAGTTTGATAATAATAGAACATATCTGTAAACATAGCACAGAGTGTGTACCTGTGCTGACAGGTATGTATGCTCAGGGTGAATTCCTGTTGTGTTGGGCAGGCTGGCTCACTACCCAACTTTGTTACTACATTTTGCTTCTTTATGGGAATAGATACTCTCTGAAGACCAATCCAATGAAGTGTTTGTCTTTAATTAAAAGCATTAAGGATCTTGTATCTCGCTTGAAATTTGATCTGGTGCTGAGCAGAGAGGAGGTTTAAGATAGGTGACTTCCAGAAGGGGTGTGTTGTCACTTTGGGGGTGATATTACTTGCTTCATTTTGGAGTAAGTCTAGAGCTTTCTATGGTAGATGTTTCAGAGATACTGGGTGCTGCAAAATGAATCACTGGTCAGAATTTAAGAGATGTGTTAGCTTTAAGTTTAGTATGAAACTTTCCAACTTGAAGTTACAATTGGCTTTATTAATGGCAAAACTTTGTGTTACTGTTTCATCCCACACAGATGTCGATAACTCACCAAAATGCAAAATTAGGCTGTTTTAATTTCATGGGAAAAGTGATGGTTCTCTATATATTAAAAGATTAAAACTTCAGCTTATATTGTTGTACTGGTATAGGTATCTCTAATGTTACAGAAGGGCTACTCATAAATAAAAGTAAAAGCTAAAAGCAGTTCTAGTGTTTGAGTGCCATTCCTGCTTTGGATGTTGTGTTTGTGAATAAAGACATTGATTTGATGTCACAAGTATTTTTAACAGGATTACAAAATACAAATAGCATTATGTAAGGCAGATTACCTGTGGCTTTAATACAGAGTTGTTTTTAGGCCAGGCCATGTTTTGCTCAGTTATGTGCATATACATTTATAACCAAGCACATTGAAATTAGGTTTAGCAGAACACCATTTTCCAAATGCACAGTATTTTCAGGTTATATTACTTCATCTTTTAGTTTAAAATTATGATCTTAAAATCTGAGTAGTAATTTATTTTCTTCAATTGCTTTCAATATGGATAGCTTCTTTGATGAAGATCATTAAAAACAACCTGATTTGCATAGGTAAGGTTGCTTTTCTTCCTTGAATCATCTCCTTTTTTCCTACAGAGAACCATGTTATTCCAAAACCAACATCGAGACCTTACGTATTTCCTGTAAATCAGAAAATATGTGGACAAAATGTCATTGGACATCAGATCAGTGAAATGCTGATTTTGTACTGAACTACAAGGAAAACCTTACTAGCAGTTGAATTCCAAATAATTCATAAAAGGCTTCATACATGCAGTACTGCAAGTTCTTGACCTTTTAGTGAATGAAATTTCAGGAAGCTTACATAGCTGGCACAGAATAGCTTCATGTGACTCTACATTGTTGTCATTGCTTTATTCTCTGAATGCCTGAAATGTGCCACTCCCTATTGGATGGGCAGGAGAGAGAAAGTCTTTTACAAAGGTAATGTTTCCTCTTGGAAAGCTGAAATCTTTGAAGTTCTCAGGAATAGCCTCTGTTCTCTGTTAACAGATGTAGCTAAAACAAATGAAAAAACAAGCCCTCCTCAGCAACAACAACAAAAAGATTTCAATTTTTCCATTTCCCTGTGACTTTATTCTCAGTTTCATTCAAATGTATTGACATCTTCTAGTTTGAGTGCTGAGGTTTCTTCCAAAACTTTTCATACCCAGGCATTTTCCCCAGTAAGGAGAGATTTGGTGTTATTTTCTGAATGACAAGATGCATTTAGTGTACATGGAAGGAAAAGAGGAAAAGGATTTAAGCAGTAGTGAAAAGTTAGTATTGCATATACGCAAACAAATAGTAGTTATAGCTGAATTTCTAAATTCCCTCATTTTATAGGTTTTCTTTTATTGTAACTTGTATCTCTTATTATGATGATGCACTTTTTCCATTGGCTTAGTTTTCATTTCTGCAGAGGTCTGTTCTAAGAGTACTGAAATATGGCTATCACATGCTCCAGGTCATAGGAAGTTTAAATGTTATGGAGATAACCAGTCTACCTTCTTAGAAGATAAGTTGTAGCATTCTCAGCCTACTTTTTATAGGTGGCATTTGGATGGATCCTGATGTGTTCCAGTGGGGATGATTCTTGTTTCTGAGAAATGTGAGAAGCAGGGTGCTGATTTTCAGGTTTTTTTTTTATGGTGGTGATAATTTCTGGTAAAAAATTGGCTGGAGGGGCTCCTTAAGGAAAGTTCCTTTTGAGCAGTTACGTTCAAGTTATACCTCAAAGAGATAAAAATACAATGGAGTTTGAAGGTCGATGTTCTTTAAATACCAAGGAAGCAGCTGAGAAAGCCCATGGCTTCCTGCTAAGCTCAGCTCTCTCTCTACCCCTTAGTTTTAAGTAGACAGGAATTAGTCCTGGAGACATTGTGCACTGTGTTATTAAATGACAATCTGATCAAGGACACAGCTGTGATTTGCATGACTTTCACATCTCTCTCTTCAAATGTATGGGACTAGTGGGAGTGACATTCTCTTGTTGTCCTTGTGGTCTCTTGTGGTCCTCAAATGCTGAAAAGAAGAAGAGGGATAGTGCTTGAAAGCGGAGAATGAAATCTCTATGAAGTCATTTGTCAGCTTGCTCCAGGCAGTAGTGATGCAGTCATTCCCTTTTGTTTAAAATGAAGTGTGTGTATTTCCGTTGAAACAGGATTATTCACAGTGGTGGCTGAGTGTATTTCAGTAACTCTGTCCTTAGATGAGATTTTCTTTTAATTCTTATCTCTTCTGTGCTCACACACTAGCCACAGACATTTTCTGTGTTATCTTCTGATGGTATTTGAGCAAACAAAATTATTTTAGTAGGCTATTTGACAAGTGTTATTAAAGAAAGTGCATGAAGTTGTATTTTGAAGTGTCAGCTTTGATATATCTCAAAAATACACACAGTATAGACTAACCAAGCTCAGTCTCTGTTCTTGCTTGTTGTACTATGCCTATGGACAGTGAGTTCTTGATGAGACTGGGCTGTTCATTTTTTCTTAACCTGTATGATTCGGATGTAGGGTGCCTAAGCAAGCTTTATAAAATATTATAAAATAAGCTGAAGGTGGGAGAAAGTAGTAATGGCTCTATGATATGGTCACTAATGTCTCCTCTTTGATGGTTTAGCATCAGTGCACTTGTTAAACTTGATCAATACAGCTGCTTCCTGTGGTAAATAATCCATGGAATATGGTGAAATGGGAGAAATGCATGCAATGTATTATTACCCTCTTCCTTCTGCATCTTCAGCTGTTCTGAATGGGAAGGGTAGGAAGAAAGAGACCACTTCTATGAAGTGGTTTGTGCAGACCACTGCCAAATGTTTTCTGTGCTGAGCCTGCTGAATTAGTAAAAGGTGAAATGGTAGGTGCTTGCGGACATTAAAATGATTATTCCATTTCACATGCAGAACTTAGGTAACTACCTAGGCCTTGAATAGTGGGAAATTATTTAAAATCTACATTTACTTTTTTTATACATACATATACAAATACATGGGAGGTTTTTTTGTTGGCTAATTTTTTTTCTTTTGGAAGATATATATTGAAGAAATCCTGTACTTAGTAAGGTGAGAAGAAGTAAAACTTTCAGCTTGTGAAAGCTGTTTTTTTTGTTTCCTACCAAAGTTCTGTTTTGCAGTGTCCTGTGTGTAGAACATTAAATCTTTCTGTAATATGTTCCTTGCGCTCTTTATTTTTGGAGTAAAGTCTATGAATATTGCCCTTGAATGTGCATCCTTCCAGAAACAACATTTTTAGTGCAGCTGAAGTAAATAAGTCCAACATCAGTCTTTTAAATCAGAAAAATGTACATTGTCATGTCTGATATTACTCTAGGCCTTACTAGAAGAATAGCTAAAACCTCCATTTACATTGATTCTGAATCAATCCATTCTGTTATTTGATGCAAGAGTCTCATGGGATTATAACCTCTTTCTTAATGAACCAATTATGCATACTTTTTTTTTGTGTGACATTTGGAGTATGAAGTCTTTGGTTACAAGATTTCCTAGTCTTTATAGCAAAAGATTACAATAGATGACATATACAGATATATTTAATCTGAACATATGGCTTGACATTTCTTGGTTTTGAATGCTTTCATCCACTGTCAAATTTGGTATTTATTAATGAAATTAGTTTTAGCGTTGATTTCCACCCCATGCCTCATTGTTCTCCCTCTCCTCCCCTATCCCCCCCCTCCATTTAGAAATAAGTTTTTTGTATGTTTTTTGTAAGTCTTACTGGATTTGCTTACTGCCTAATCCTTATGAATGAATGGGGCTCTCTTGATCTTAGAATAGAAGATTTAGTGGCATAACACAGGACTTCTCGTGGGGGATACTTAGTTTTGGAGAATGTGTATCTCCCTTTTGTGCCTACAAATGCAAATCACCATGATGAATCCAAGGGTCAGAGATGATGTAACCATTGGCTCTCACTGGTTCTTGATCTTTCCAGTATGTACCCTGAAACGTGTGCTGGGGAATATATATGAAACATCAGCGAGATGGAACAGCAGAACAGAAGTGATTACTGCGTTTCCTATGGGATACTACTGCTTGAAGTGGTCCTGTCCTCTACATCTATGGACTCACAAAGCTACATATGTTGGCTTCTGTCCCATTACTTTGTATGACTCCTCATAACCCTGTGTGCTGTCTCTTCGTCTCTCTGAGTGATCTGCAGAGTGCCTGTGCCACAGGCATGCCTAGTATGAAGCACAGATGCAAGGAGGTTTGATTTCCTCAAGTCAGAAATTCTTTCCCTTTCTTCAGGCTGATACAGGGAGGGGGTAAACATAATAGATATATAACTGTGGAGTGACACCTGTTGCTTTCCAGCATGTCCTTACCCCATCAGCTCATTTGAATGCAAGGAGGTTGAATGCCTCCTTTTCAGGAAGAACCAGTGGTCTGGCAGCTCCAGAAGAGCCAGCTCCTGGAGCTAAATTAAATCCATCCAAGGAGATGAAATCTTTGTTAGAGGAGGCTAATATGGTTTCGTGACCAAAAGATCATGGGTTTGCTTTATGCTGTGGCTATGTCAATACTCTGGCCTTGTTTCCTAAAGCAGTGTTAAACCAGTGTGACCCAACCTCCTGCTTACTCAGCCCATTCTAAGAACTCAGACAGTTAGCTATAGATAGATAGTATCACCTAATTCCACCATGAAGTGATAGGGACTGGCTAGTGAAAAACTTCCTGACAAGAGCTGTTTTGCTTTGAATTATGCAAACGCTGCATACTCCCAGTGAGCCCAGAGCTATCCCCCATGGCCATGGCTCTTTGTTGCTGCTCCTGACTGCCTGCATGTCTTTTCAGCAGTGCGATTAGTGGAGCCCTGCTGTAGTCGGGCTGAAATGTGAGGTGCACGTCTAGCTGATGTCGTTTGCTCTTGCGTATGGGAAGCTTCTACAAAAGAAGGTTTAGCTCTTTTCACTTTTCAGGCATGTGAATGGTCAGCACTAAGATACTGTAAATCCATTTGCAGATTGCTGCTTATTCTGGGCCCTCTATCAGAAATATGAGGAAAAAAATGTACCTCAGTATAATAGAAGTGCTAAATGTATTGCAAGAGAAAGAATGTTTAGCAAAAAAAAAACAAAAACACTTTTATTTGGAGGCAAGCAGTGACTTTAGTTTGATCTCTTCCATAATTCTCTTCAAAGCAGAGGTTGGTTTTCACTAGTTCGTTGTGGCTTTTACATATGTTACCGAGAATGTAACTGTATGCTAAACTCAGTTTTTCAGACCCCTGTTTGTCTACACAAGAAGTCATCTACTAAGTTTATACTGTATTACTTCTGATTGTATTTATGAAGAATAATAGATTTCAAAAAAGCTTATTTCTAAACAATGTATTTCTGTTCACTATTAACCTAGCTTACTGAATTATTTTTAAATTATGTGAATATGCATTTTAAAAGGAATAGTAAGATGGTTTATTCTCAGGTTTAGAAACTGTTAATACATTCCATTTTGGTAAATAAATTAACTGCTGGGTGTGTGAAGCTATACTCATAAATATGTGAAATAAAGCCAATAATACCTAATAAAAATATAAACCGTGATTATTTTAGCCTTCTTTCTCTCAAGCCTCAATTTTAGGCAATTCTGCGTGCTGATTAATGTGTGTGGAAGGGAAGATGAGAAAGAAGGCAAGGTTGGATAAAGGCTGTTGCCTCATCTGGCTCACAGCTGGTGCCATCCCTTTAGGAGAGCTGTGATTGCAATAAGCACGTGCTTTAATTGCTGTGCAAGATGAAAAGGCTAGGGCAATCCATTAGCATTTCTCACATGACAAAACAAAAAACAAAAAACTGCTTTGTGGGTTTCTGACTATTGCTTTAGCTTTCAAATTTCTATTTAAAAATAAGTGTCTACAGCTTCTAAACTGCATGAATTTTACACTGCAGTGATCTAGAAAATTGTTATAGCTCTGGAATATTTAGTAAGAAGATCCTGTTCTGAGTCTTAATAATTCCTGTCACATTATTTTTGCTTAAATATTTGAAAGTCCCACTTTGTTTTAAAAGGACGATTTTAAGATGTTAATTTTCATGGATAACTTTCAACGTTTTTTTTTTTTTTTCTCCTGCCAGTAAATGCCTGTCAGTACACTTCAGTACTTGGACTTATTTTACACATAGTTAAAGTATTAACTGGAAATATCTGCTCTTTAGAAGTTGTGGAATCTGCTATGTCAGATATACAGGAGATTTCCTCATCTAGCATGTAGTTAAATTGAAAACACCTTTTCTTTTCTGTGCCTTTTATCTGCTAATTTTGTACCAACGTCCCCTAAGGACTCTGTAGTCTTGTAGGCGAGTCATCTTCTAGTTTTGATCATCTTTGGTTATTCTCCTCTGATGCGACTGAAATTTGTGGAAGTGGTTTTCGGGGAATGGCAAATACTACACAAAAAATGCAGGTGTATCATGGATTTATAGTGTGTAAGCATGTTTCTCTTTTTTTCTCTAGTTCTTGATTTTCTTTTTTTCACTTAGTGATGTGGGCTGTGCTGATCTTCCTTAGAAACAGTAATTACAAACCTAGTATATCATTCATGAATTTTTAGAAATTAATTCTGAATCTTTGTCTGAATTACTTCTGCCATTTTATTGTCCATGCTTCATACTGCAATTCCTCCCACTATTACTTATGGTCAGTCCTTGTCTTTATGGTCACAATGCTTTAGGAATGTGAGCTGCCTCAGAGTTTGGTCTTTCTTCAGATCAATTTTGAATAGATTGAGAAGCATAAACCTGAGCACAAATCCCTACAGGGTTCTGGACAGGCTCCCTTCCTTGTATGACAATAATATATACTTTAACATTCTAAAGTTACCCCTCATATTAGAAGTAGAATCGGTAATGAAAGGTCCAACCTTGTACTTGTTCCTCTTCCTTATTTAATGTGTAGTTTGTGCTTAGTAACTAGTGTTCAACAGCAATAAACACTACTGGATATTTGCTGTGTTCTGGTTACTACTGTTTCAGTTTTTGTTATTGTTATTGTTTTGGTGTCTTATAACACAGAGCAGAGTAGTTACACACCAGTAGCTCTAAGCTACTGAACCTTGGAACAGGGAGTGGAGAACAGAATATACAGGAAGTTGCATGGATGAAATCTTCATGTAGCAGCATATAAATCTGTATGTTTGGTTTTTTCTTTTTTTCCAAGAACTAATATTGTATAATAGGATTTTTTTTTTATTGTAAAGTATTTGGAAGTCTGACAGCTGATTACTCCCATGTTCTCTGATGGTACAGCACTGTTAACGCTTAATTCATACTTTAAAATTACCCTTTTTATAACATGGAAGAACATGTCCAGGCTAGCATTTACAGTGATTAATATCAATTATTTTAAATACTGATTGCATAAATTCACATTTCAAAAGCATGCGGCCTCTCTATTTCAGAGGAAATGTGCCTATCATTAAATAATCTTTTTGTACAGATGCTTGTTGCTCTTCAGTGGTTAGATGTATGTTTATAGTCGAAGAGAAATATAATTCTCGTTCTTTTATTGGATGTTACATGCCTTTGCATTATAAGAGCAGAAAAACTAAAATGTCTCAAACTTGTTAAATATATCAGGGCCCAGGTGTCTGTGTGGAGTGATGGCATGTCATCGTGGGTGTGGGAGCAGCTCCCAGAATCCAGAAAAACCTGGGTGTGGAGTTGGGAGCAAGCAGTGGCATGGCTATGAGGATTGCTTCCCAAAAGCGAAAGGGAGGATGGTTTCATTCAGTGTTTCCAGTAAGCATGCTTGACGTTTAAATACGTTTCCAACCTTTTATCAAAATGGCTGTAACTTCAGGGCAGTGTGACTACATTGTCCTTCTATGCACTCATGCTGAGAAAGCAGGCTGATTCAGACTTCTGTTGAAATAGTTGCATGTGTAGAGGCTCTTCTGTTTTTGCAATGTGTCAGTGATTGGACTGGCAGCAATTCTGCTGTAGTGTAATCTTTTGTACTTTTTTTCTCCTATGATTCAAGTTTCCAGTAAGTTGCAAATAGACATCTTTGTTCTTTATTTCCCCCTCCTTCCCTTAGTCTGTAAGTATAACAGGACAGGACAGTAAGAAAGAACAGACAGTTGGAGGCACAGAAAATGAAACCTCAGAGCTCTCAAGGGCTAAGTAGCTGGTAGTGACCAGGTAACAACAGATATATTTAAAATAATTGCAGGGGAGAAGTAGAGAGTGAGAAGTGTTTTCAGCTGTGTTGAGAGAAGAAACTGCGGATTAGAAAGTCATGGAGGGGGAAGGAAGGGAACTGGATTGTCATAAGGAGAAAATGTGAAATAACAAGAAAATCACCTTTGTAGTGCAACTTCTCAATGTATTTATACACTAACGTAGACATTTGTATAAGTGGTCATGGGATTTAGAACAAAATACGTTGCGCTTATTTCTGTATATATTTCTGTTCCAGTTGACTTTTGAATGTGCAGATTCATTCCCTACAGGAAATTCAGATCAAATGGCAGTTTCAATTCCTTCATTTGTTATTATAGAGTGACATAGATCTGGGCAGACAGAAAGCGGTACCCTAATCAAAGTGGAATATGCGGAGGTTTTTTCAGTTCTGCTGTATCTGGAGTTAAGATGAGAAAGGGGAAGGGTAGTGTATATTTAAGAGATTGTCAGTAGAATCAGAAACGGTTGATTCAAATATCTGAACTGCATGAGAATATGCTTAGACATTGCCCAAAGCTTGAATTAAGATGGCTTTGTCATCATCCTCTGGAAAAAGGTTGTGGAAGTGTGTTTACATGGTTTATGCAGATTAGAAGGGAGAATTCTCACTGCTGAAAAATTGTGTTGGAGATGTATAAAGCTAAGAGACTGGATATTGCTTTTGGAAAGCTGAAGTTGCAAGGTATATTCAGAGCAGATAACTAGAAACCAAGGCCTTGGTTACTGACCAGGCATCTTGCTCACCCCACCGCTAACACCATCAGCTGAGTTTACTTGTGTAAACTTGTGTGTGGTTCAGTTCTCCAGTCATGTAACAGGGGAGGACTTTAAAAAGCAACCAGCAGGCAAAACCGCCTTAAGCCTCTGACTGGAACAGTGTTCTCCAGCAGCATTAGCCACTCATAAAATATTAGTTATCCCTGCTAAGTCAAAAGCTTCTGTTTGCTTAAAATCTCCTGGTTTGGTCATTGTCTTCCTGGGTATCTGTAATCTGGCAGAGATTGGAGTCAATTTGTTCATTCATAGTTTATATGAAAGCCTTGGTTCTAGTTTTAATAAAGTTAATTAAGATAAAGATTGCCTTTGTAAATGAAGAGGAGAAAGGTATATTTATTTTTTTCTGTAAATGACCAATGTGAATTGTTTTTCTACTGCTGCTTGTGAACTCAACCCTTCTATTTGCATTAGGCCCATTTAGTGAGCTCTTTGTTTTTGAAGCTGGCTCTAGCAGTGTCCTTTCCTTGCATTAGTTATTGGTGGAACAGCTTTTTACATTAGTAAATCATTCCATTGTAAAAGAGACAAGTCTGTAGAAAGCATGCTTTTTTATTTCTGTGGCTGCTAATTTTTACTCTAGTTAATATCAACAGGACGCTTCTATGAAACTGCCTTACAGCTAACCTGTAAGGAAAAATGAGTTTCAGTGGATGAGTTGCTGTTTATTAGATGTTTTTCTATGAACATAATTAGAAATTGTGTAGTACTTCTTGATTCCTTTGGCTTTTTTTTCACTCTTTGTTGCACTTCTACCCTCAGGTTCACATTTATGTACTCTGAAAGGAAATGCAAAGATTCCACAGTGTCTCTAGGGTGATAGCCTAATGTGTAAGAAGTTGGTTTTTTTTTCTCCTTCTCTTTCTTATCAAAGAGATAGGCAATTTAAAACACAAAAGAAAATCCTCCTGTACTCTTTTTCTGGGTTGGATTCATTAAATGTGTAACAGGCTGTCGTAGCACCGTCTCTGTGATCATAGACGTGATGATAGAGAATAGACTTGGCAGATCAAGGCAGTGTGATGAGCTGCTGGAGATGAATCTGTCCCACGTCTTTTCCCACCTTCCCTGAGGCAGTTCTTCTCAGCACAGTAACCTATTTCCGTCTTACTGGGCTATTTTGCAAATCTCATTAAAATATGATTAAAATGAAATGCAACAAAACTTATAAGACAAACTTGATTAGAAGATTAACTATTACATTCGTGTAACCCCTAGGTACTACTTGATAATTACAATTTAAACTTATATTCATGTTTGAAAGCAATTCTGTTCTAACTAAAACTTCATTTCTTGAAAGCACTTATTTTAATCTCATGTTTTGGAGGATTTAAATATCTTAATTTTCTTGGTAGTTGAGCTGTTCGTTAGAGACAGAATTTTTACCATTTTTTTAAACTCATGTGTAATGTTCATCTTCTGAACCCAGCTACGAGCTCAAATGCAGATAAAAATAATGTTTAATTTTAGTTTAACTCAAGTTCAATCTTATACTCTAGCAGTGATTATAAACTTCTGTGTTATTGGCTAAATGTGTTCATGCAAGTGCATGAGAGAGGGCTGGCTTTTGAATCCGGTCTAGGGGGAACTTATAAGTTTGTCCTTCCTGAACATGTAGGGGTTCAGCTGGAAGGAAATTACATTTTCATTTGGTTCTGCTCCAAAACAGACTCGTGGAATCTCTTCTTGACCACTTTCCTACACTCAATGGTTTGTCCCCTGTGTCATGTCACATATTTAAGTTAGGATGTATTTTAGCGGAGTCCTGGTTTGCTGATTGTGAGCAGTTGTTGGGCTTGCTGTTGAAGCAAGAGACTTGTGAGAAGAGGCCTCCTCACAATGCTTCTCTTGTTCTTTAAACATGCAGGAGTAGATTCCCTTGGTTTGACATTTGGCTTAGACAGGACTTGGTCTGGTGAGGCACCAGAGCTTTGTGAATTTGAGGTGGTCAGTGAGTCACTCAGATTCCAGTTGGAGAGTATTACCCAGTGTTCATGCTTAGATCTGTTAGTTATTTCTGTGAGGCTGTCAAGTAAAAATAAAAGTCCCTCTCCATTCATTTTCTGGTGAGTTACCTGTCTTTGTTGATTTCCTTTGACTAGATTGCTAGTTTTTAGTTATAATCAGTTTTTCAGACCATACATTCTTAGGGTATTCCCTAATTGGTATATAACTGTTGTTAGGCAGGTGCCTATACCCAGAATTCAGTCCTAATTCTATTTGTAATTTAAGAGTGCTGGATCAGGCGGGAGGTCACAGAGAACCTAAGTATAAGCAGGCAAGAATGGCAGTTCTACAATGGTATTTTCATCTTGATCTGTTGTAGGATTTTTTGTTAGTTGGTTTGTTTTTATCTTATAGCCCTCAATACCATCCTTCACTTAATCTGTCCAGTGATTTTATGAACCTCTCCATACTTTGTTGTTTACAATGTTTTGTGCTGTCTAAATTGCGTTTTTATATTCACTATACCATGTACTATAGCTTACAGTCAGTTCTTTCCCAGTCACTTTATACCATCTGTTTTTTTTATGCCTTCTAGTCTCCACCGCTCAAGCCATCTTTTTCTTGGCCTGAAGGTAGCAAACTGCTGTTTTCTCTCCAGAAATCATTTACCAGTCTTATACAATCCTTGCTGGTTGCTTCTCAGCCAACTCTAGCAGTTACCTTGTTCTGAGCTGGACAGAGGACAATTGTGTGTTATTCAGGAGACAGGTGTCCTACAGAATATGGCGTTAGGTAGAACGTGTTTTTCCTCATCTCATTACCAGTTCCCAACTTCTGGCTTGCTTTTTGGTTGCTTGAGAATTGAGCTGACGTTTCTGAAGGACTGTTACATTGCCAAGATCTTATTTTTGGTAACAGTCTGCCTGGAACTTGTTAGCAAATCTGTTCATAGGCTGTGTCCCAGTGTGCGTTCCTCTGGTTTTGCTTCACTGAATATCATCTGGTGCCCTATCACCCAGATGGTCAGTATCTCAACTATCCTGCTGTTCTCCACAGTTGGTCCTCATCTTTGCTGCTCTAAGCAGTATGCACAGCTCTTGGTCTCACTGGTTGCTCTCATTTTTCCCCTTGCTTCAAGTGGTGACAAAGTGCCCTCATCTCTGGGAGTTCTGGCGCAGATGTAGAGACCTTGTCTGGTGTGAAATGTAACTGGTTGGTTTGGGGGGGCTTTCCCCACAACTTTTCAGTCAGTTATTTAACTTCCCATGGTGTCTTCTATTTCTTGATTGCTTGGTAGATTTTTATTTATCTATTCAATTTTAAAGACTTTGATAATGTTTTTGAAAACTTTTGGAGATTTAATCATGTCTTTGTAGGCTAAAGCTTTTTTTTTCACTGCATGTTTTCTAATTCCTCTTAGTTTTAATGTATTTTTGTGTTTATTTTTTTTACCGTAAAGAAAATTAAATTCATGCCTGAGTGTAGTTGGAGGCTTTTTTCTTGTTGCTGAGAATGGCTGCCTGAATGCACAGAAGCTTTTACATGGGAATTCAGCAAAGCTTTGTTTGATCTCACAGAAGGGAAAGAAGATGCTTAAAATATCAAAAATTAGGTTAAAAAAAAAACAATTCCTTCATATGTCTGTTACTTTCTCTGTCCACATGTACGTATTCTCAAGCATCAAGATTTGTGTATGTGTCCATATGCTCTCATATAAAGACTCTTCCGTTTGTACTTAATGCATTACCAGTGTTAGCATTTGTTTCATAGGAAGGTGCTGTGAAAGAAATTTTTCCAATTTGTCCAAGTATTTTACTGGAAGAACAGGCTCTGTCATTCAGTGTGCAGTCATCATCTGTTCAGGTATGGTAAAATCTTAATACCCTTAAATGACCAGAGTTTACTGCTGCCTGGTAACATTTCACACCTTGGCATTTCTTGTTTATTTGTATGGTCATTGCAAGCTGTTCTTAGAGAGGACAAGTGTTGTGTTGGTGTTTTTTTCCTGTATTTATGTATCCAGCTTGCTGCCCATGGGCTGGCATAGGGAAGCAAAGGTGTGCTGATCCTTTCTGGCATCTGTCAGGATGGTTTGTATATAATGCATCTCAGTATGAAAATTTATATTGCAGTAAATTGATCTGGGTAATACCTATACCACACTACTTCTCAGGCTGGAAACATCAGCAGAGATCTGTGGAGAAGCTGGCTTGTCTCTGCTGGTGCAGTAGAAATCAGCACCTGGTTCTGTGCTGATGGAAGTTTCTTGCACCTCACCTGCTTCAGGTGTAGCTGTGCAGTGCTTTGTGAGATAATGCTGTTATCTGAGGCAGCCTGGTGCTGAGCACTGTCTTTATTTTAATATAAAACTCATAAAGAACACGAGTGGGGGGGAAAAAAATAAAAAAAGAATTTGTGATGGTGTTAATACACATACAATTATTGAGGTTTCCACCAATGTTTGGGATGGCAAATCATTTCCTACCATCCTTTTTAGATGGAGAAAGGCAGATGAAAAATGTGATAGAAAACTTTGGAAAATGCACTTGTAACTGAAACCTGAACCTTAGAACACTTAATATAGAGAAAAAGGTATGGTGTTTTAGGGTGTTTTTGCCCAGTAGTAATTTAAAACTTTTTTGTTTATTGGAGTATGAGAAGAAGTGGAAAGCAGAACTTGGGCGTCAGGCACAGCAGTGATTCTCATCCTTTCATGTTTTTCTCTGTACTTCTGTATAACCTCAGCATTTTGGACCATGATTTGTGTGCTTGATAGGAATCTTAATTTCTTCAGTAAATAAACATGAGTAACTTAGGTCTTTCTTTCTCCCCTGTTTATTAGGGAAAGCTTAGTAACTTCATAGTCATCAGCCTTTAATACTGAGTTGTCATTGTCTTTGATTGAATTCTGAGGCATAATATTGTCATTGTCTCATTTTTTTTTTTTTTTTTTTTTCCACTGCAAGGCAGGCAAACGTGTGTATCTGAACTACCTTTGTTAAGTAATCAATGAAATTCAAGATGATTTATGGAAAGCAGTGGGTGACCTCTGTTTGTTGGAATGTCCTTTGTCATCTTGAGGCTTGCCAGGCAGTACTGCTTTACAGCAGTGGGCTGTGAAGGGTGAGGGTGCATACAGGGTGGTTCATGTAGTGTTGAAATTGAATGATGGCTTGAGAAGCTTTTCTAAGCCTAATACCAGGATGTATTGTTTTTTTTCCTTCCCCTGCAGATACAAACACTGTTGTCAGAATATATCAAGCCTTTGTTACTATAGATTGCAGATAAATATTAAACCAGCTTGAGAAAGTTCTTGAGACTCTGCCACTTTCCCTTCTTGTGGTAAATGCATTACCTCATTTAAGTTTCTTCAGGAAAGGCATTGTAAGGACTTCTGCGTATCATCAGACAGATGATTCATGTCACAGATACAGATTTTGGAACAGCTTTAGTGTCTTGTTGATGACACCTGAACTCAAAGGTTGACATTTTTAACTGGCAGGATTTCAGTTGACTTGCATCACCATTTGAGCCTAAGTATGCACTTTTTTCTTTCTTGCTGTATACTATCCTTAAGTCTTTGAAAAGTAATGTATTGTGAAATACTGTAATTTAACTTAGTTTCTTTAATGCAGGGAAGAAAAACATCCATGACATCTGAGTGCTGAATTGAGCATTTTTTTAGTGTGAGGGAGAATAGTGATGAAGCCTCGATTTCAAATAATGATTCTCAATTCATCATTATTTGAGAGAATGTATTGTATTAAAAGCTGTTTTTTTTTTTTTTGACAATATTTTCTATTAGCTATTAAATTTGACTTGATCTGTCTGTGCCTTGCACTAGCATATATTTCTTTGTAGGGCCTCATTAGTTGTTTGTCTTCAATTAAATTCTTCCTGCCTGTGACAGGTTTGTAATTCAGTTCATTATGCTTCCTAGCAATTGGTGGCATTTGGTCAGTTGTCAGATATTGTTTGATTCATTTAAGTAAGCTTCCCCATCTCCCCCAGATCACCTTTCAAGGAGATTTAAACCTCTTGCTTTCTAGTAACTGACCCATAAATTATTTTCTAAGCACAGTGAAAAGTGGAATTCAGTCAAGGTGAAAGGAGAGGCATACTCAGTTACCTTTTCACACTTGTCTAAAGAGCTTTGTCTCAAATGAGCGTGATGCAAAATACACTTCTAAAAGTTAATATTCCAGAATAATTGAGATTACTGTTGTCAATTCTCCACGTTTCTGTATTTCCTTTCTGTTTTAATTTCAGAAATTTAAAAAAATTATTTTGCAGTTACTAACTAAATTTCTTAAAAGGAATGATTAAACCAATTAGCATTAAGGGTAGTTAATCCTCTCTGCTTATTACATTGTTTTAAGTAGTTCATTATGAGAATGCATTATATAGATACATTTGTACCAGCAGCCATTTACAAATTGTTCAATTTGTATGAATTACTCAAGCTCTTATGTAGCCTTAGTCCAAGTGTGTGCTTTGCAGGGGACTGGTGGAGGAAACTGTCAGTGAGAAATATGTGGAAGACAGGCTTTCCCCAGTGACAGTGATCAGTGGGCAGCTGCAGAGGGATCTCTGCAACAAAGGCAAGTGGTCAAAAGGATAAAAAAGGAAGACTAAGACAAGTGGAGTGTCTATGGGACTGGATCTGAACCTCTTAGATATATAAACACGAGAACCTGAATCAGTGGTCAGCGTGCCTCATTCTTACACTCAACTTTTTTAATATCAGATTTTGTTGTCTTTTTGTGAAAAGGTCTTCTGGGTACTCTGTAGGAAAGCTGAAGTATCAGTTTCAAAGCGCTGGGGCACTTAGTGTTCTGTTAGGGCATTAATGTTTACAAACAAAAAAATAGCTGTTGATTGAGTTGAAATGCCTCTTAATCTGTTGTGTTCTTAGAACTTGCGTAGATAAGCTAAAAGTAGTAGGAAATTCTCAAACTACAGACTGCTCCAGCTGAGTTAAAATGTTTGTGTTTATTTTTCTCAAAATATAAGCAAAACCAAAAGTAAAGGAAACAATTACAACAACATGTATTTACAAATATCCATTTATCCCAAGCTATCGTGATGTTAAAATACATTAAATACTCACTGGGCTCAAACTATCAAATATTCAGGTGCCTTTCTTAAAGATTGGAATAGAGTTTATCGTGTAATTGAAAGAGTCATATACTTTGGTGCCTAATTATGGCCTATTAGATTTAATAGTGCCTACAACAATCTGGCTTTGCTGAAGAGTGTGTATGGCAGAGTTCTTGCTGAAAGATATCTCACCAAAGGTATATAGCGGAGGCTTGCTTTTGTTAAGGTCAGCCACTTGGGAGTTCTCTATTTAGTGAATCATGTAGGTTGTGTAATGATTAGATGCCAAGTCACAATCTAGCACTTGGAGCTAATTTTACTTCCAATGTGCTGCTTTTGAATGCAGAGCAATTCGTGCTGACACTGTAACGCTCCACTGTAGCTGAGGAAGGCTGCTGCCAGGCTTCCTGCAAGGCTCTGAGCAAGACAGGTGGGGCTGGGGCTCTGCAGTGGCTTTGAGGCTCGTGCCCCAGGAGTTCCAGTCATTTTAGGGGCTGATAGGTATGTCTGTAGTAAAAAAAAACAAAAAAAAACAAACAAACAAAAAAATCATCTACTACCTGGTGTACTTTTTGCATTCCTGAATTGTGTGCTCCTAAGCATGTGGGAGCCTGAGACAAAAGTTAAGAATTGCTCGTTTGAGTGACTGGCTCAGCACTGCTAGGGACTGCCTCCTCTGGTGCCCTGCTTATTTCTACACCATGTGGTATTTGGCTCTGGGTCTCCTCCGAGTCCTATGTGGTCATCTTGTGCTGTAAATTGACATTTTTGTGAAGTGGCAAAAAGATTTAGTTCGGAGTATTTGATGTGATGTGAAGACTGTGGTGCAGCTCCATAGGATGTTCTTGGATTGGTGTACGATACTGTGTGTCTTTGGGAAGCAAGGGAGAGTATTGGAGAGTACAAGAGCTGCCTAGGATGGTGTTGGAGAACTGTGGAAAGAGCCAGAACTAAGGCAGTCTTATTAATGCTGTCCAATGCAAGCAGCACTCAAGTGAAGAATAATTCTAAAAAGCTAGTTGAGGGGACCTACGAGAGCTATGAGCTATGTAGTAAGCTAATAAACAGTCTGGGTGGTCTAGCAGCTTGGGGCTTTATTAAGTCCCTGCTTATACTGCTAGAATTACACATGTATTCAGGGTGCGATTTAGCAAGGGGATCAGTACTGTAAAGTGGAGGGATGGGGAGAAAAGGGTTAGCCTGAAACACTGAAAGTTTGTTTATGTGCATGGATTTGGAGGAGGGGAAATGAAGAGTGAAATAGATAAGAGTAAAGCCAGGAAGAGTTGTGTGACCAGAAGAAACCTGAAGGAACTGGAAAACTAGATTTATGGAGAGTGTGACACTAGGTTAAGGAGCAGCAGGGCAAGAAAAACAAGTTTTTGTACATGTCCTATATATGCACTGAGACGTGCTTCTGAACAGTGTAATTTACATAGCTTCGAAGGCTGACTCCAGTGGCTTCTCCTTGTCACTAATTCTGTATGATCTGCTGCAAAAGCATGAGTTGTCTTCTCTGTTGTTTTTTGGCAAAATGACATTTGTTTTTTGAGGCTTCTCTTTAGATAACTTATGCAGAGCTTACTCTAGGAGACTCAAAGTTTCCACCTCTGTGTTAAGCTGTGGTTATTTTTATCTCCAGATTTTTTTCTGAAACCTTAAAATGAAACTTTTGCTGAAGGACCAAAACTTGCAAAATTAAGAATTCAGTAGAAACATTAGAATACGTCTGCAAGCTTTAGTCTTATAATAATGTGCATTGTAATCATTATATGGTAAGGCATGCTGAAGTTAATGTAATAAATCATGTTTACGCAAGGGGCAGGGATGAAATTGCTGCTGGAAAACTCGATTTTAATTATTGATATGGATATAGGATAACACTTTGTTCTGCCATATGCCGTTTATGAAATATACATGAAATTGGGTGGTGGGGGAAGTGCCCCTACAAGAAGCTGGCAAGCACACCCAATAGCATTAAGTATCAAAATCTCCTGATAAATGTTTTGCAGAAACTCTGTGGTATTGTAGGTCTGACTTCCCTGCCACTTCTAGCTCGAATGACTTGGTTTCTGTGTCCAGATACCTGTTGAGCTTCTGAGTGTTTTAGGGCAGATTTTTTTGCTCTGTAGGAATTTAAAGCTTTCATATTTGTTGAAATATGGGAAGGAATGGAAAACCCCAGTACTGCCAGCTCTGAAGTCCCACGCTGGGCCTGGTGATGCCACAGTGTTGAGGTGCCCAAGCACTGGGGTGTATGAGGTGCCCAAGGACCCTGCTACCCAGCCTGCAGGATGGCACAGCACCTGGCACTCATTGCCTCACAATGGCTCCTTGGGTTTTCCAGCCTTGTAGCCAAAAACTATCTCTTGTAAAAGTCTGTTTTTGTTTGTGTTCCTCTCTCTTCTTCCTAGAGCAAAAACAAGCTGCAGGCGTTGTGGGCACAGGAACACGGGGTTTGGTTTCTTCGTCATCTGGTGCTAGGCTTCTTGCTAGAAAAGCCAGGTGGCTTCTGTGGGTAGCTCACCTCCCCAGGTGAGAACTATTTCAATGCCCTGTAGCTTTAACAGATGCTGACAATTTACATACTTGGTGCTAAAATACATGCACAAGCAAATGCAGATATCTTATTGCCATTTTACACAGACAGCACTGCAGACTGTTCTGTTACCAGCTTGTCAGCCTCACTCCTTTCTCAGTGTTTCAGAACCCAGGTTTCTTAATTAGCTGTATACATCCAGATACATTAGTTGCTTGCCTCTGATGAGTAAAAAAGGAGAGGATGTGCTTTGCAGAGACTTCAGTAGATGAAGAATTTGTTCTTGAATGGGAGACTAACTTAGACTATTAGGTATTCAGCAGAAAGTGCTTCTTAATACAGATACGTTGCTTTTTTATTAAAAAAAAAAAAAAAGAGCATGTGTTATACATGGTGATTCTGGACACCAGTGGTTCTTCCTAATAAGTGCATGGTTTGAATGGTGGATTAGGAGCACAGGGTCAGAGCATGGAGTACTGGTAAGAAGGCACAAACCAGAGTCAGATAAGCCTAAAAGGACCATGCAGAACAGAGAAAGGAATGAGTATCTGTTACCATGACATTGTCATTGCCTGAGTTGTTTTTTCTTTTCTTTTGAAGCTTGTGTAATTGTCATACTGGAGTATATCATCTGCTACTTCTTCATAGCCCTAAGTCATTTCAGCTCTCAATACACTGTGTAAAATAAGGGCTGCTAGTTGACTGTGCAGTGTTGAATGCTGCATTGAAGCTACCTGTAAAAAGGCTTTGTAAAATAATTTTATGTTTAAATGTGTTATTGAGAGTTTTTAATTTTCATTTGGCAAAGAAGTTAATTGGAATTCAGAGAGATACAGAGAGATACTAATTGTCAACTATCATGTTAACACAGGTGGGATGGCAGAATATATACTTTTTTCCCCAGCAACTGACTGGCACTCTTATTCTGTTTGGTGTCACCTGAATTAGTCCAAGTTCAGCATCTTTGGTCTGATTACACTGAGATCATTCAGGTCTTTGTGAAAACAGCCCAGTAACCTCTAGCCACTACTTTTTTCCTTTTTTTTTTTTTAAATTCCTTGAGACTGTTTGCATGTCAGTTCCTGCATAGGATTTGGCTTTAACAGTATACGCATAATCTCTTGCTTTTTGTAGCATTTTGAGAGTAGAAGTATTGATTTAAAACTACTTGCTGTCTGTGATGCTTGTGGCCCAAGTATTATTACTTTTCTGATAAGGAGGAACTTTGAATGCATACAAACACTGACTGTGCTGATGGAGTATCCTATAGGCAGTCTGTAACAACAGTGGAAAAGGAATTTGTTTTCTTGTTTTTTTTGGAATGAAGTAGACTTTTGTTATTACAACTTAGTAAATATATACTTATGTATTTGTACAAGTTCTGGACTTAGAAGACTCACTAAAAGCTTATTCACTGAGTCAAAAATTACCGCCCTGAATAATCATAAGTCAATCAAAAATGTTTCCAATTCTTTGAGACTAATTCATGATTTGGTATAGGCTATACTTGCAGAATTCCAGTCAGATTTTTGGATTTGCCAAAACATTGTGCTTTACCCAACACAGCTCCTGAACCAAAGTATTCCTTTGTTGTTAAAGTCCTCTGCTTTACTCAGTGAAAGCCATTGATATGTGTTGCTGCCTAAAAATGGATTAAAATAAAGGTAAAAAAACAACTCAAATATGTTGCAGCTCCTTATGTGGACATTATGTAGTCCTGTGAATTTCTTCCTTCTCCTTGCAATATGTAATTTTACCTACAACTTCATTTGTACTTGAAATCTGGCCTGTGAAGATATGAAATAGCATTTTCTTTCTGGTTGTACACTGGATACAATGTGTTTAAGGTAAGTAAATGAAAACCTTTCTCTGTCAGCCACAGATGAGAAAAATATACTTGTTAACAATGCAGTTACCTTCCTGTTTTCTGAAGAACATCTTATTTTTTCCTCGATTTTGATGGGAAAGGATTTCCCTTATCTTTCGGAGGCAGGAAAAAGATCCTTGAGTAAAAAGCAATGCTAAATCTTCATGTGTTTTCAAGTGGTAGGTTAAACCATGGCCGTATGCCACAAGTCTAGCTGTGGCTAGGTCTGATGATGGGGTAACATCCCTGACTATCTGAGTATGACTTCAGGGAAAGATGTTATACGTCTATGTATAAACCAATAGAGTTAAACTGAAATAATTTGCTGTCATCAAAGGTTGACTTTTCCAGTCCACTTAGAGAAATAGGTGAAGATCATTGGAAAGAAGGGCTAGCATAACTCATTGAAACTTTATAAATGGAAAAGGTGTTCAGTGCAGGTTGGAAAGTGAATTTGGGGAACGTATGATGAATGGATGTTAAAGTTTTAACAAACTGTTCACAGATCTGTACTAGATTATGATTTTCTTTGTGTGACAAAGTAGTCACTGATGTTATATATTGATGGAATTAACACATCAATTTTAGTCATGCCCTTAAAAGCCCTTCAAAGGGAAGAAACAAAGTCCACTTGTAATATCATTTGATACTATATATTTTATAAACTCATCGAACTCAGAACCTTAAGGCTGCATTAGTTACATGCATGTGATGTCTGCTCTTTTGAAGAGGAGCATGCTGCATTTGTTACCTTGGCAAACTGCTGGAAATACACTGATTCCCAGGATTTAGTCTTTTGGAAGTCAGGGCTGCAGGCTCTCTTCTGCAAGTAAAACCCATTATGTATATGGAGAACACGCTTTATTTATATGTCAGGTGGCTGTTTTACAAATTTATACATGCTATATAATTTGGTAGTCAAAAAGTGGTTAAAATGGGCTATACTTACATATAGAAATTATATGTAAATGACATTCCTCCTCCTCCAAATAAAAAACTAAATCACATACGGATTCCCCATGATAATAATACCTGTGAGCTCACATCACACGCTCCCAGTGAAAGGAGGCTGTGTTCCTGCAGAGCAACTCCCTTGCTTCAGGAGCCCATCCAAGGAGCTGTGCTTGATGGGTGTAGAGCTGCATCAGGGCTGCCCTTCCAGCTGCTCTGGCACTCTGCAGTCATGCTGAGCCAGACCCAAAGCAGCTTTGCTGTGTGGGAGGCAAATTGCAGGTAACTGAACGGAACGGTTGGCAGCTCCAACCTCTGAGGGGCAGGATCATTCCAGACACCTTTCTTCTCAAGCTGCAGTGAAAGGAGCACAGTGTGACTGCTGCTTGTTCCCTGGGGTGGGACTTTAAAAAATGGAAACTAAAAATCCTTATGATATCCCATTGCCCTCTGAGGTAGGAAGATGGTGACTATTTTTGACCTGCTGTTCCTTAAAGAGTATCACTTTAGCTTTAACATTTGTTACACCATTAAACTTCTAAGTAGTAAATTTTCTTCCTCTGAATATGAATTTAATAGTAAGACAAGTAATACTTCTAGTAGATTTTGTTGCAGATTTCCAGTTTATTTTTGTGAATTCTAAACAGTCTGTTTCCTTGATATTAGCAAAACAGAATTCTGTGGAGATCACGTTCTTATAAAGACTCTTAGACTTCCCTTAGTATGTAAGAAGTCATTTGACAAAACGTATGAGATAGGGGAAAAAATATGAAGGGAATAACTTATTACTGTTGTTTGTTTTTAAACTCATTTTTGTGTGTGTCCGTATTTCACCTGTTATTGTAAAGAGATGAGAAAATAGGAAAGATGACATCTATCTCCCTGCAAAAGCCATGCCACCAAGGAGAAAATGCTGAAGGTTTAGTTCCGTTTTATGTAGAGGAGCAAGTGCTGCCATGCAGTCTTTCTCTGGCTGTCATTTTAGAGAAAATTGTGCTGTGTCAGTGCCTCAGGGAGCCTTTCCTGTGGTAGGCATTGATCTTTGAGAACCTGTTGAGGGCAGTCCTTGGGAGGCTCAGGTGGATAAACTTAGTTTCTAGATACCAGTCACAGTGCAGGCATGCTTTGAGCAGAGTGCTGTTAAATTAGTTCAGACTGATTCAGGAAGGGGAGACAGCTTGAGGGTGCAAGTCAAATTAAAGGCACTGCTGAGTTTGGTTACTTCCAGGTATGGGGACAGATGAGATTGGACAGAGGAATTGAGACTTGGCCCAGTTCCAGCCAGCTCCCTCTTTGGGCGCTAATATAAGTTGCACAAGTTGCACTTCTGTGTCAGGTACCACTTTGTCAGACTGCTCTTCTGCTACCATCTGTGGCGTGGAAATAAAATGGAATGGAATATTGGCAGGAAGGTTCAACCTCTACTGTCATACTGCCGATATCTGCCTTTGATGTTGTGTGACAACAGAATAAAATAGGAAGCATTACTTTTGGAGCAGGCTTTATATGTATTTATTTCTTCCTAGAACCAGGATTCTAACCCTTCTCTTCGGGCTGTGATCTTTCTCTTATTCTCTTCCCCTTCTTTCTCTGGCTTAATTCAATCTTCGTGTACTTTAAAAGAGTTTTAGTTTGGTAACTTCTCCCATCGTTGCAGTGTGCCATCAGCTAATTGGTTCTGTTGCTGAAACCATGAGGGGTTTTGTGTCTGCTGATAAATTTCCCTGTCCTGGGGTTAGGAGCTGCACATTTGTGTATACGTGTACTGTGCCTGAGTGTTTAAATGGCTTCAGGCATCCGGTGCTCAGGGATACTCCTTGTGCACAAAGGAAGGAAAAAGCAGTTCGCTCATGGAAAAAAGACAGAACAGTGCTGGAGAAAATCTCGGTGCTGTGAACCTCACTGTGTATCAGCCTCATCAAATGTAATATGAAAGGAGGAAAAGAAACCCATTCACTTGTGTCTGTGACAATGCCAAGCTGTATGTTCTATGGCTACTAAAATAATCAAGTGAGTGAACCTTGAGTTGTTTGAAGAGGACTCTTCTCAGTCTGGAGTCACTGCTGGGAAGTCTTGCTCTCCTTGACAACAGCTCTGTGTGCTAAACAGCTTAAATGCTATACGTGTGGGAAAGGTCTCTTTTCAACAGATTCAGCAAAGTCATAGAGTCATAGAACAGTTTTAACCCTTCTGTCATGGTTAAGTGTCTGTATTTCCTACATATTTCCAATATTGTATTTTTTTATAATGACTTAATTTTATACACAAAGAAATCAGTTTTCTAGTTTGCTGTTTATGTTGGGTGTTGTGAAAACTTCACTTCATACTGGCACTTAACGCTCTTCAGAATTCCCATCCCAAATATATGGAATGCTTTTAGGGAGAGGGACGTACAGATAGCAGTTAATGTTCATTTTATATTTTGCTATGTCTGGATAGCTTTGTTGTGTCAGCATGCCTCCTCTGTCTTTAGGCTTAGATTATTTGGTGTTAGATGATTCAAATCTATCAGTCATTTTCTTCCTGCAGTATTTTAGGGAGGCCTTGGTTGGCTTAACTACCAGCATTTGAACATATTGGGTTCATGTTCCCCACGCATGGTGCACCTAAACCATACCATCTTTCTAGAGTCTTAGATCCTACACCTTTTAAATGCTAGGACAAGGTTAACTACTGAGCTACTTGAAGAGCTCAACTAACTATTAACACTAACTTAACTTTGTTATGACTGTAACCTTAGGAAGAGTTTATTTTTTTCCTGAGTATTATCATATGTCTAGAAAGAGTCAAGGCCATTTGGAAGGGAAAACCAAAAATGCATGAAAAGTGTGAGGGATGAGAAATCAGCATCATCAGGCAATTGCTAAATATTTTTTGGAATCTGTTTTTTCTTTTATCTTTTTAACAGTGGGCTCTAAGAAATTGTACACTTCATACGAACATGGCAGATATTTTTAGCTTCAAGAGTTCAATAGGTCAAAAAGTAGCTTTGTTAATATGTAAATTGTTCAGTAAGGCATTCCTAATAGCTATATTAGTTTAAAGGCTTCCTGAGACTAAAATGGTAATAAGATGTAAAACAAGATGCCACGGGCAGTATGATTACTGAAAAGTGCATGTACTTCAGTGAGCATTTTTAGAGGCATACATGATTATGTCTGTCAAAAACAAACAAACAAAAAACCTTGCTGTTATGACTGAAAGATTTCTCATAATAAAAATGTATTGTTGGGTAAGAGAACCAGTTCATAGGGTTCATTTTGAGTCTCCACCTTAAAGAATCTGTTTTCATAGCTGCCTTCCTGACAAAGCCAAGTGACAGATTTTTGCTGTGGGTTTTAAGCTTGCCATTAAATATAGCATCTCCATTTTTTTTGAGTGTTTTGAGTAGCCCACTGAGTAGCTACTGTCTGAAAAGTACGAATCACAGTGGGAAGCTGAAAGGGAATGGGCCTCCAGAACATTTAGTGTTTAATGGGGCTACAGCTGTAGTGAAGCAGTGTGCAGAAATAATTCTGATTAGACTTGGTCAATCAGACAACAAAATCAGACCTGCCCCTTCATCATTCAGCTCTAAAAACTGAAAAAATAACTTCTGTTAATGCCTAGTTAAAAAGAAAATGTCTGTTCAATCGGTTATATTTTAGCTATTTTTGATGAAGTGTGCTGTCAAAAGCAGAGGGGAGCAAACAGTTAAGCTACTCAATAGAAGTTGCCCTTTTCATTTGAGGCTTCATTTTTGGAAGGAATGATTGAAGATATGAAAGTAGTGATCTTTTACCCCAGTTAAGTATTACTAAATGCAAATCACATTGCAACTTGTTTGTGGCATAGTAAGTAGCTTATTATTTACAGTTGCACACCAGCTGTTTTCATTAGCATATACAGTTGTAAATGTGCAATTAAAAAGCAATATCTTCAAATGGCAGAGGAACCAATTACTCTTAAACAACTTTGAATGGTGTTGCCTAATGAGCACTATGTTAGCTGATGACAAGCCTTCACATCAAAACTAAATTGCTTGCAACTGTAACTTCTGTTTTTCCAACATTTTGCCTTCTCAGCAGAGTTCTTTGTATCTCCAGAAGCATGGGACCTGCCTGAAGTGGGAACTCACTCAGATGTTATTTCATTGTGTTTAGGTGGTCAGGTAGCTGTTGTTACGAACCTTACTGGCAACTTGCTTTGAAGTAGATTCTTCTGTAGAGCTTGTGCTTTTGTTAAGAAAAGCATTGTTCTAAGCAAGTCTTGAAATCAGAGTAGGTTTCAAAGGCGCAGATGAAGTTATTGTTCGGAGCTAATGCTGGTGCTAATAAATGCTGACAGGATGCCAAGGCTGCTCCCTGGAAAAGCTGCAACTCTCTTCAAGTTAGAAACATTTTACATTTTAACTGGACTTAGATTTATTTTTTTTTTCCTCAAGTTTCTTTCATTAGGAATGGAAATACATCACTGTTCTATACCTACGTTGCTCTGAGGTGGTTCCTTGGAAAGCAGAGGTGGGTCGGAGATAGGTGTGATGGGTGAAGTTAGTGGCCTTCTTCTAATGTGCTTTCATTTATTTCCTGATACCTGAGTGCTTTTTCTCTCTTGGAATTTCACCTGTCAGCATATATTTGGCTGATATCAGTGGAGTGCAGGGGGTTGGCTGTTGGCAACCCATCTAGTCCAAAGGATGTACGGGAGAAATGGAATAAGGCAATTCCCAGGCAGTTATTTAGGAGGAAGTTCTGCATGAAATGAGATCTAGATCAAAGTTGTTGTCAATTTTATATGAATATATATCTATTTATTTTCATAGATAGAAGAAGCCAATTACTCTTAAACAAACAGAAAAATGCCCTGATACAGTGAGAATCATTTTTACTGAAAGGCTCATGCAGCTAAGCAGATTTAGCTCTGCTTTTAAATAAATACAGGGGAATGTTTAACCCCCTTTGTATGGCCACAAAGCCTGTGCTGATCACACAGAAGCATGGGAGGTCGAGGACAAAGCCATTGGCTGCTGGAAAGGGCTTTTTGTGTGTGCTTCTGCACAGCACTGCAACAGTGGGGCTTAGCAGCAGACTCTTGTCAAGATTACGACGTGGAGTGGAGCGTGTTACAAATCCCTAACTCCCACTGACAAAACAAAAGAAAGAAGATAAAAAAAAAAAAATAGAGGGGAGGTCTGTATAGCTATATGCACAAGGTAATGGCTAATTTCCCTTTTCTGTTCTGATTCTGGTCTCTTATGTGGTTGAGGAGGTTTGTGTACCTTGGTAGCAGTTAGCTAGATTTATTGAGTAGCAGGAGCATGGGGAAACAGAGTTTAAACTTCTGATGCAAGAATAGACCTATTCTGTACAATTTATTGAAGCATTTAACTATGGTTAGAAGCTTTAAGAATCGAAATCAATTTGGTATAATTGATTTCCATGGAGGAAAGCTGCAACTTTTTAACGTATTAAAGATGAGAACAAACATAAATTCTGTTTTGATTGTTCTAATATATTGAACCCATTTGTATGAAATGAACATGTTGCTGGAAAAAATATGAATACGATCTGGGCTGGACTGCTTGTATTTGTGTGGATGAATCTGTGTGGAATGAAAAATGGAGTAGTTATTTTTGGTGTATTTCCAGGATATATTTTTTTTCCTTTATTACTTTGTCAGAATCATCTGAGATTGAACATTGCCAGAAATAAGATAGATACGACAGAAAGATGAATCACTGCCCTTGTCAACCACCAGGGTAATTCCTTCTCTTCCTCATCACTCCTTAATTCTGAAAGAAGAAATGACGTGAGGGTGAATACTAGATCTCTGCAGTATTGAATAGCATAAACCTGTGCTTAAATAACATAAAATGTATTTTATATTGTAAAGCAAATATTTTTCCAGGTCCTCAAAATGTTTTGCATTAAATATTTTTCTGTAGTATTGTCAAGTAAAAGGAAACTGAATTATGTGTTTGTGTGTGTAGTATCAGTTTTAGGAGAAAACTGCATATTGTCTCATTTTACTGTTTTTTTTAGGGTTATGTTAAGAACATAAGTGTTCTACCTTTTGATGAGTATATGGAATGCATTTTATCTAAAACCATTTGGTAGTCTGATTATAAAATAAATAGGGATTTTTTATTTTGCTTTTTTAAGAGTTTGAACTTTTTGCATAATTTTAATACAATGCTTACTTTCTCATTCTAAATTTTACTTCTTTAAAATCTACCAACTTTATTAGTTTAGATGTTTTTGAAGCAATGAAACTATATAAATTTTAATTTTTTCACAAATTTGTAATTCACTTAAGTATGCAGTAAAGATAATGATCTCATATGTAGTGGGTAAATTTTGTATTTCTTCAATGAGCTACCAGCTGGTTTCATACACAGAAAATCAGAAATTACAGACCTTAAATGCATCTAATTAATTGTAAAACTTATTTCACCTAATCTGTAGACTTCTTTATAAGAAAGCCTGGTTCAGAATGTTTTTACACCATCTTCTTAATCCTTTGATTTTTTCTTTTTTTTTAATTCATGCTGTCTTACTCATAATTGCTCTGCAAGCATACAAATGCTCCTCTTTCTTTGGAAGCCAGATACCTAGTTATCCCTTTGCTGTATGAGAAGTCCTGCAAACAAGCTGTTGTGGGTCTAATGTCATGCCTAACTTTTAAGCATAATCTTTGAGGCTACAGCTGTTTTTACTGGTGATAACAGCCAACTAGGGATGAATTCCTGTCGTTCTGATAGGATAATTGGCAAGGCTCTTATAAATTAGGCTGTCCATGTATTACCTAATGTGATCTGAATTTCATCTGAGTACCATGATATGTCTGCAGCCGTAATACAGAGCTAGTTATTGTAGTTCAGGACATCTCAAGGGAGTTGCATAGCAGTCCAGAAGCAATGAGTTTATAGCATAGCACTGTTGAGTGCTGAGTGGGTGCGCTGGGATTGTTTGGGGATGTATTGACTTGCAGGGACTGTCTGTAGTAGAAAGGCAAAACTTGTGCAAGCACAGCCCTATGGAAGTGGCCCTTAGGATGGACTGTTCCTTTAGATGTGTGTGATCTGGTGAGACAAACCAGGTTGGAGGCAGCATGACTAGCAGGGCAGATTGTATACATTTTCTTAGGGTAGAAGGGATATGTGTGATTATGGTCGTCCTCAAGGGACTTGGTCAATTAGGAGTTGCATGTAGCAGTTCTGAATGCAGTTATGGTTCTGACTTTGGCTAACTGAGGTCCTGGTAGAATGCAATGAGTTGGTCTCCGTGGAAAATATGATACGGTGTAGGGAGGGATTTGAGTACCTAAGTAAAGATAAAGGCAATGAAGTGACTTTTCACTTTAGTGAAATAAATGATAGCTGTCAAACGTCAAAACTTATGAAGACAATGCATTCTTTCGTGTGCTTTATTATGTAAGAACAAGAAGTTGTTTAACAAGGTATGAGAAGAGAGACCTTATCTACTGGAAGAAGCAGATACAAGGCAGGGTCTGCTCAGAAGTTAGAACTTTGTCAGGTTACAGAACAATTTAACAATAATCTGGGTTTGAAAATGCATGGAAAGAAATTGTTAGAGAGCATTATCAAACTGACAGGAAAATAAACTGCTATTACTGGATCACTAATTTTGCATTTTCTCCTATTCTGTTGTACAGAATGGTGCTGATCTGCTGCTGAGAGGAAATGATAAACTTTTCTACAGATAAAATTTATACTTCAATATGTACTGTATAGAATACTGAGTAGCTTGATGGTGGTGATACTTGTTTGTTGCTTCTTGTGGTTTGCTTCATCACCAGTTCACTGAAATCAGGGCTGTGTTAAGTGTCAAACATAGCTTAATTTGCAGATAACAATGTACTGTAAAGGTAAAGGACTGTAATGGAAACCCTCAGCTCAAATATTTTTTGAAGCTCATTTTCAAAATCTGTAGTCTTTGAACCCTGCTCTCTTGAAAGTTCAGGTCCGTCTATACTTAACTGCAGAAATAGAAGCAGTGTCCTCAAAAAAACCACGAATATGTCTAAAACAGGGCATTAAAGTAACGAAGATTGAGAGAATAAAGGAACTACTTGCGGAGTTCTTGTGAATAAATGAGGAAGGTTGCATCTCAATTCACAACAAGCCTCTCCTGCTGTGTTTTCTTTCCTTGTGTTGTACTTTTAATTTGGGTAATTTACTGTCTAATCTCTGATCAAGTGAGTGGCATCCTTGTGTATGGTAGAGAGGTTGGAACTTGAGGATCTTTGAGGTCCCTTCCAAGCCCTATGATATTTTCCTAGAATGCGTGTGATTGAATGAACAGCTTAAAATGACTGTAAGCCCAGATCTCTCACTTTCTAGCAAGAGCTATGACTAAAAGCTTTCCCTGCAGTAGAAGCTTACTGTCAGTGTTGTTGTGACCTTCCAGTAGATGTCTTAAGAAGCTTAAACATTTGTATTTGAAGAACATTGCACCATTCGATCTTGAAGAGGATACTCAGTATGCCTCAACTCATGAAAGTATGGCTAGACTTTCCCACTGGCTTGTCTTGGTAAGCCTTCATGATGCAGAGAGTGTTTTTCACTGGATTCAGAAAAAAACTAGATACAGAAAACCAAAATACTTACATGGGTGATCTGGTTTAATCTGATGGATCTAGTCAAGTTATTTTGTAGAGTCTTGTAGCGGGTCTTGAATGTCTCCAGAGAAGGACGCCCCACAACCTCTCTGGGCAGCCTGCTAGCGCTCCATCACCTGCACTGTGTAGAAGTTCCCATGCACATTTTTGCAGAACTTCCTATGCATCAATTTGTGGCCATTTCCCCTTGTCATATCACCACACACTGCAGGGGAGAGTCAAGCCTTTGCCTCTCGCTCCTTAGATATTTATAGACGTGGATCAGATCCCCTGTGAGTCTCCCTTTTTCAAGACTGAACAGACCCAGGTCTCTCAGCCTTTCTTCATAAGGGAGGTGCTTCACTCCCTTTATCATCTTTGTGGCCATCTGCTGGACTCTTTCAAGGAGATCCCTGCCTTTTTTTGTACTGGGGAGCCCAGAACTGGAAACAATACCTCACCAGGGCAAAGTAGAGGGGGAGGATCACTTCCCTTGACCTGCTGGGCATGCTTTTCTTAACGCACCCCAGGATCCCATTGGCCTTCTTGGCCACCAGGGCACACTGCTGGCTCATGGCCAACCTGTCATACACCAGGACCCTGAGGTCCTTCTCCCCAGAGGTCTTCTCCAGCAGCTCACCCCCCAGCCTGTACCAGTGCATGCGGTTATTTCTCCATAGGTGCAAGACTTCACGCAAAGCCTTCTGGCATGTCAGCCATTCCTCCTAGCTTTGTATCATCAGCAAACTTGCTGAGGGTGGACTTTATTCCCTCATCAGGATCATTGATGAAGATGTTGAACAGGACCGGACCCAGCACTGACCCCTGAGGAACACCGCTAAGTACAGGCCTCCAACTGGGCTCACTGATCACAGCACTCTGAGCTCTGCAAGTCAGCCAGTACTCAACCCACCTTACTGTCCACTCATCTATTCCACACTCCTCAACTTTGTTTTCAGGATACTGTGGGAGACAGTGTCAAATGCCTTGCTGAAATCAAAGTAGACTACATCCACAGCTCTCCCCCCATCCACCCAGCCAGTAAATGACATCATAGGAGGCCTCCAGGTTGGTCAAGCATGACCTTCCCCTAGTGAACCCATGCACCTTTATGAGGGCATATCTGCTGTATTTGTTGTATTTTAACAGCAAATGTAACTGTTGGGCTGTGTAAATAATTCAGATTCTACATTATTTTTTGCAGGCGAGGCAGTAAGGCAAAAGACCAGCTCTACAGCAGAGAGAAGGAAAAGTAATACGCGGATCATCTTGCTTAGAAGTTTTTTTATTGTACAAAGGTAAGAACTTTTTCCTTCAAATTTTAATCTTCCAGTCTAAATTTAGGGAAAAACGGCTACTGGCATTGGGTTTCTATCTTTGAAGTTTTTTCTATGAACTGTCAGGGTTGTCATATAATACACGCGTTTAGTTGCGTTTCTGTGTTTGTTTGGGTTAACATATTGTAAATACTGCAAACTTTAAATTGGCAACACTGCTTTTACCTGAACTGCTCAAATCAAATATATTAACTGGAATAGCAGCTAAAATTGTTTCATAGCTTCACATAATTGAAGGTAGGCTTAATTGTCTCTGATGTTCCCTGCTGGAGAGAACAGATGTCGTGACAAATCAGCTAGTAAACAAATCAGTCTGAGAAACAGAATTTAAGAGAGACTTCTCTTCCAACATAGGTAATAAATTTGGTGATAGGGATATTTTATATTCTTCAACCTCTCAGTTTTTTCCTAAGATTAAAATGACAGTTTTGGAAGTTTTTGAAATAAGTTTTGATTTTTTTTTTTTCTCAATCTCAGCCCCTTCCTGCTTTTGTATTTGAATTGCATAAGTCTTTCTGCATAGGAACAGAGGTAACGTTACTTCAAGTCCCTAGTAGTTACTGAATAGTCATCTGTGTTTTAATATCTGAGTTTACTGAATAAAAATCTGATTTGGGGTCTTGAATACAGTATTGTATACTGACTACTGGAACAGACCTTTTATCTTCAAAAGTGTGTAGGTGTGGGTGGCTGCAGTGTTTTATCCCTCATTTGTGTATTCAAGCTGACAGCATCTGAAAGTATCAGTACATGGTTTAAAGGAGAAGAGTGGATAGACACTGAAACTGTATACTGGTGTTGTTTCTAAAAGTAACATCTGATATATCCGTTCCTTCCAACCAAGATTTTTTTTTCCTTCAGAAATCTCTTCTGAAATGGTTCATGTGTTAATCACTCAAGAGTTAAACGGTAGCTTTGCATAAAGAGGAGTTACTGTAAGGTTTTGAAAATAGACTGCTCTGAATAAAAGATAACCATTGAAGATTCTGAAAGGCTTTTTGGATGGTGACCAAGTTAAGGAAGTTCTAAGGTTCTTTTGGCTGCTTTCACTCCCCAGGATCCTGGCACCCTATCCCTGTGCCCTCATTGCTTCCATAGCTCTAGTTCCTGGGTCAGGGAATGCCACCATACAATGGCCCCCTGGAGCTACTTGGATGAGTGACAACCAGCCAGTTCCAGAGTGACAAGTGTTTCAGTGTCTAATTGGGTCAGTGCACAGGTGCCTGCTCCTCTTGGGTGAGATGTTCTAGCTTTCCTCTGAGAGGTTTTCTTGGTTCTTCTCATTTTCCCAACAGTTGTATAGCAAAACTTTCAGTACTTTGTTGCAACAGAACGGGCATTAGG
Organism: Odontophorus gujanensis; assembly: GCA_013399175.1. Lineage (NCBI taxonomy): Eukaryota > Metazoa > Chordata > Aves > Galliformes > Odontophoridae > Odontophorus > Odontophorus gujanensis. The sequence goes on along the minus strand of VXAB01008223.1, from coordinate 553,441 downwards.
AAATGATTAGGAAATGATGATTTTTTTTTCCCCCCTGGACTGTTAAGGTTAAGATAATGTTAGTGCTTGAGTACTGACTGATGCCGAGGCAAAAGAAAAAAAAAATCAAAGAGCATTGAAGTGACAGATATATGCTGATACAAATAGATAATGTAGTGGACAACATAGTAGTTTGATTGGTGAAACAAATACATTGTCTTAATCTGTGTTTGCGGAGCTGGTATACTGGTTAGAGTCTTTGAGGTCGGGAAGTGTACAGCTCCCCCTGCGTGCCATGACAAGCAGTTAGTGTTTCAATCTCTCTTGCTGGTTCTGTAGTAACAACAGGCTTGTCAAGGGTGCAGTTTGCCTCATTAGCCTGGTCATTAGTGAAACTGTTGAACAGCACTGGCCCCAGTATCAACCCTGGGGCTGCACCAGTGGTGACTTGCTTCCTGCTGGACCTCATGCTGATCCCAACCATTGAACCCAGCAGTATACCTGGCTTTCAGCCTCTCTGTCCTCATATTTAGTCTGTCCTTCATCAGTTTGCCTATGAGGATATGATGGGAGATGGCGTCAGAGTTGTTTATCCTGACTTTCATAAGACATCTGGTGCTCTCCTGTCATCCACCGAGCACGCCATTTGCTGGTCTGTGTGCTCAGAATGCCTGAGTCACAGCAGGTCCTGCTGGTAGAGTCACTCTGTGAGATAGCAGTAATTTTGATTTGACCAACTTGTGTGTTTCTCATATAATGATTTTTCAGTGGTGTATATTTAAAAGTTCAACAACTGGACTCTTGAATGTTTTCATATTTGGGAATGTTTAATGTGGTGTGGGCAGCAGCGTGATTATTGTTGATGTCATTTATAGAGGAACTGTTTATATTCCTACCTGCTTTCCTTACTAATGAAAAGACCCACTGACAAATGCAAGAAATGAGAGCCAAAATGGAGTGTGTGGTTTTGAAGATAACTGTAGTTCTTCAAAAGTCTTTTTGCCTGATTTTTTTTTTCCTCACTTTATTATCTCAAGTTTCCTCATATATAACTTGGTTAAAATAAATTACTCTTTCTTCAGATGCTCCTTTTTTTTTTAGCTCTTATGTTACTTTTTTTTTCCCTGTATGCTAAGTCAGGATGGCATGTGAAGAAAACACATAATCCTCAGTGACTGATGTGTAGGCTTTGTTTTATAAGAACTAATGCTGATGATTGAGGAGTATCTTTTATGTGCTATGTACATTGTTGCAAATTTGAGTTGATTTCTGTATCAGTGATGAAAACAATCAAAAAAGTCATACATATTTTAAAACATTTTTAACATAATTTTAATGAGGATGGGAAGTTGAATATAGAAAAGACAAAAGAAGTATTAAACCAGTTTGTTTTCTATTTTTGCTCTGAAAAGCACTCTGAGCTTTCAGCTTCCTACAAGAGAAATAGTGGTGGAGGATCTTGAAAATATATTTGAGTGCATTTCAGTGCTGCATATGCACTTAATAATACGCCACTAGGACTGACAAACAGCAAACAGCTATCAAGGCCTGGATTTATTCCATCTCATTTTAGGCACTTGGGATACCTCAGATACATTAACAGCATCATTTTTTAATCAATGGGAATTGATCCAATTAAAGGAAGAAATTTTTTGATAGGCAACTTTAATTCTGACCTTATTTGCTTACCTGTATGTCTCCCCAAATGCATACAGGCACAAAAAAAGAGTTTGTATACAAGTGTAAAAAAGAAGGGGAGATGGTCGTAAGTAGAAATGAAAGGGAATGGGAGATCAGAGAATGGCTGCATAAACATTTGCTAGAAGAACTTTGACACGTAAATTTTGGAGCTTTTCTTTCAGCTGTTCTTTTTTTCCAATCCACTTAGTCAAGTTAAAATTATTACTGCACCTTTGACAATCTTGTTGCACCCTTTTTACTGCTGTTAACCTGTTTTAAAATATACTGTCAGTAGTATAAAATGTATAAGGAGAAATATTTTATTTTTACTTCTTAATATTAAAACTAATGAAAAGAACTATGACTCTAAAACCTTAGGAAAATTATCTTAATGTGCATAAACTTATGTGTCTTGCAGTCACCATGCAGGATTGTTTCATCAGGATGATGTATTTATACTATTAAAATAGATTTTCATTTAGTTATGTTCATTTCCAAATGTTTTTGCTTTTGTAAAAAAAAGAAATAAATAAATAAAAGCATGATCACAGAATAACTGAATGGTTGAGGCTGGAGATTGGTAGGACCTATTGTTCCATCTGATCCAACCCCAAGCAGGGACAGCCAGAGCAAGGTGCTCACGTGGCTTTTAACCATCTCTGAAGATGATTCCACCACATTTACAGGCAACTCTTTCCAGTGCCCAATCACCTCCAGAGTAAAAAAAAAAACTTTCCTGATGAAACAGCAGAACTGCCTGGTTTGCTATTGTATCCAAATGATCACACAGCTTTGTTTTCCAGAGATCCATGACTGCAACTTTTCTGTCTTTTAATGCTAACACTTAGGTATACTCTAATTCTAGAAGTTTGTTTGAAAATTACTGTGTTGAGTGTGCAAACTGCGAAAGAAAACTGTGTACTAGATATTCTTGAATGCTTGGATTGCTTCCAATAGTAAGAAAATCTTCCTGAGTCTGGGAATATTTCACCTAAAATATATTTACTCACAACTTGAGAAGTGTTCTTCTGCACTGTCAAGAGGAATGATTTGAACTGGTAGTTCAGTTTAGTACTACTACCTTGTGTGACAGAGAACAATGAAAATTTAAGAGACTAGCAGAAAAGATATCACTGAAGCAAGAAATGTGAAAGTAAGGATTAGATAGTTTAATACCACATAGTAGCTTAACATCGGAAGGGTGGAGCACCTTCATATAGAATGTAAAAGGAGCGTCTGTTATAAAAACAAATTTGGTTGACTACTGGTTTAGATTTTGAGAATGCTATGTGTGAGCATGCATACTTTGAGCTTTTTCCATAGGAACAGCGGTCTCTCTTCAAAGCACAGCTGACATGTTGGGGACATTAATAAGAAAATGTTAATTCTGCTGTCTATGTAACAGGCATCTATATCACAGTTATTGCACTTCTTTTAATTTACTGGTAGATACTGTATGGCTGAATGGACTGGGATTACCTCTTTGTCCTCTATGAAAGTTGAATTTTTCTAGAAAGAAAGAGGTTTTGTAGTAGATACAGTGTTAGTTTTTCCTAGAAAGGAGAGAGAGGTAAAATATTTGACTTATGTTTGAAATATGAGAACGAAGCAAGACAAAGTAGCTGATAAATTTATAAACTGTCTAGGCGTAAATCCTAGAAGTTCATGGAGTCACATTAAGCATAACAAGAAATGGTCACATCTAAAGGCAGGATTATTATAACCTGCTGGCACAGCCTGAGGTGAAAAAGAAATATCCAGACTTAATTTTTTTGCTAACATGCCTTGACCAAGTTTATACTCAACAGGACCTCTTATTCATGAGGCTTAGAGTCTTGTAAAACATTTGTCCACATTCTTTTCCTGACTTTAGTGATTGGTATTGGGAATGTATAATAGCCTTAGCACTTCCCTGACTTGATAGTTTATAAAAACACTTAGGTACTGCTAGGCAACGTTACACATCTGTACAAAGTCCAATTTTAATAAATATTTTATGGAACATGTTAGCATGAGAAAAAGGCAAAGAAATGCAGTGTTGAAAGAGACTGCAGTATTATGCCAAGACCTTTTGGAAAGAAATCCCTGAATAAATCTTTTTACCTGGGTCTATCACGTGGAGGGCTTGGCAGTACTGAATTTGTTATTGAAGGGTTTGCTACTGCATAAGCCAATGTTTATATTTGCAAGGATATGAAGTAATAAAGAAACTGAAACAAAGGATGTTATTAATTGAAATTTCTGGAAAAAAAATGTGGTACTCCACAACACAGAAGGTGAGTTTACAAAATCAGTTAGACCAAAGGAATGGACTACGGGGGTATAAAAAGGGTAAAGATAACAGTTCAATATGGATAAATTGTTTAAGTCACTATTTTTAATCACCATCTGCAATAACAAATAAAAGATGCAGTCTCTTGTTTTATTATAAATGTATAGAAGAGATATTAAATATAATGGGCAGATTATATTAATGAATGCTCTGAATAGATTATGCATTAATAAAATGTAATGATGATGAGTAAAGGCAGCAAATGTTATGCGTTTTAATATCTGGAGGGCTTTAGCCTTTGTTTAAGGATGATGTATTTTTGCAGAGGAATACAGATCACCCCTTAATTATCTGAATATTTTTCTAGACTTTTGTGACAGAAGTGTATTATGTCTAAATAACTATGAATATTAAAGTGTCTGGTACAGTGTAACACTGTTGATATTAATTTTGCACTAATTATTTCAAGTCAATCATAATCTAAATGCTTTAAGACTCCAGAATCATTTTTGCGTTATTGGATGAACTGAACACTCATCTGTGAAACAAAATGTTGACATAATCAGTGTTAAAAATTGGTAGTAGATGAAGAGGTGTCTGGAATGTATGAATTCTAAGAAGCTATGGTTGTAATGGGGTAACCAATCTAGATCTGTGCTTAACATAGAAAGAATAAAGGCAAGTAAAAGGCTGTAACTAACTTCCCCCATCTTTTAATTCTTCCCCTCCAAGTCTCCTTGAAGGCATAGAATAGGTAGAAGATCGCTGATTGCTGAAAGTACTAATAATTGCTCCTTAGCATAAGCTTTAATCATGGCCTTGCTAGTCTTCAAATCCTAGACAATGTTTTCTTGTACTATCTCCTGGAAAATGCATTGTTCCATTGCTAGGATCCGTTGTGTTGGATTTCCTGAGCCTCAGATCATTCTTGGTAGAATGAACGTTCTAAAACATATAGAAATGTTGAGTAACCAATGGAGACTCGTACCCTCCAGTTCTCCCAATGTGATGCTGTACATACATCTCTTGGAACTGATTATTTGCCTAATTACTGTCCTCAGAGAAGGCGGCTTGTGCCTGATCTCTGATTGATTGTACTTGGGGCTTTTCCTCAGTTCAGCAATCTGGGCTGTTTACAATCATGTGCCTGAGGAGACGCCGAGTAAAAGCAGCCTTAGTGTATCTTGCTCCTTTTTGTGATTTGAAGGAGCGCTGTTGCTGTGTCCTAACTCCTCCCCCACTGCCTTTTTCTGCTCCAGTTGACTGCTCACATGTGCCTCTAGCCAGCCAAACTTGTAACAATTTAACTTCATTAGTTTTCTGATAGCTTAGTCTACTTTCTAAAATAGGATTTGGAAAACAGTGAAAACTGTAATCCCAGCAACATCAGCATAATGTATGAATTGGAAGATTGGAGAGTTGCAGTGTCTTGGTGGAGACAGATATGTGACCTGTTTAGACATTATTTCATACTTGTTTGTGCTAAGACCAGTAATTCTGAGCCTTTTCTTAGTCTCTCATGTAGGTAGAAAGATGAGGTTTTGCTCCCAGATTTCCAATTCATTCTTTGCTCTTAGGGATTCCTTTCTTGGATGGTCTCTCAAGTGTGTGCAATATTTTCAGTGAATAGTTTTCTTTCTCTCACTTATATCCTGGCCCAGGACATCCATGGAGTTTTTTTAAAATCTCTTGATACCCCATTGTGCTGTGTATAATAATGCAAGAACCTGACTGAGGGCAGATGGAGAAGGAAACCAATCAGAAGTGCTTATCAATGGAAGATTAATTTTTAAAGTAAAAAGTACAGTAACAGCTCACAGCCCTCACACTTTTCTAATATACAGGTACTAGATTTTTTACTTACTAAAAGAAAAAACCCTCAAAATTTATGCTTATTTGAATGTATTAAAAAGTATGCTTTGAGAATCTCTTTTTGTCTCATAAGAGTGGGTCTTCCATTTCTAAAGCATACTATATTACATGTGATTTCTGGAGTGGTATGTAGATCCATAGGTTTCAGATGCAGATGTGTTCAGTGTATCTAATTTTGGTTTCCATGCAATCATACTCTAACAGAGATTCTCTGCAGTGAGCTTAATGCCTGCAAGTGAGGGATGTATGCCAAGAGTCTGTAGAGTCTCTGCTGTGAACATCAGATTTCACTTAATGTGTGTGTGTTCTGTAATCGTGTGCCTGTGTGTGTGAGAGAGATGTAATCTTGGAACCACAAAATTTCTGTGAATATTAAGTAGTTAATACCTTCTGGGTGCCAGTGGAGCATTGGGAACCCAATCAGCAATGGAACAGAGGAATTCCCTGACCTTCATGTTCATTCTGTGCTTCTTCTCTTTTCCTTCCCTGCATCCTTCAATAGCCATAGCATGAGCTTCTCACCTTTGTAGGCTTGTGAAACATCCTTCAGATCATTGACTGTTGTGTTTATGATAATTCTCAGTGACTGCCAGCCCCCCAGTCCTGAAATGAGTCAGTTTCTGAGCAGTCTTTGACTCCTGTTCAGCCTTGGTTATATAAATATATAAATAAATCTCGTTGGTTTCACCTCATAGAATGATGAAATTGTTTGAATTGGAAGAGATCCTTGAAGGCCATATACTCCAACTCACCTACAATAAACAAGAACTCCTACAGTTAGATCGGTGTGCTCTGAGGCCTGTCCAGCCTGACCTTGAATGTGATGGGGCATCCACAGTAGTATCAAAGAGCTACCTGGGTTGGAAGGGAACACAAGAGGTCACTGAGTCCAACTCCCTTGCTAAAGCAGCTTCCCTTCAATAGGCCACACAGATAGGCATCCAGATGGGTATGCATGGAAGGAGACTCCTCAAACAATCTGGGTGACCTGCTCTGGTGCTTCACCACTACTGTGTTTTTTTCTGTCCTTTTCTAGCTACTGTGTTGCTAGGATGTGCTACCAAAGTAGCTACCAAAGTTACAAAGTATGGAACAGGAGCAATATCTCGTTTGTACTGAAGTATGAGTTTGCTTGCAAAAAGCTTACCTTTGATTAAAAATGAAAGAACAGAGAAGGTTAGCCCTTCATAACAATATTTTTAAACACCATGATAACATCTCTGTAAACATCTGGTGTTCATTAATTCTCGTTTTTCTGAATCGCAGTTTTAAAAGTATTCACTGAAATATTCATAATGGAATGTGTCATGAGTGATTAACAGTCTGTATTCTAGTGTAAGCATTTTTATTGTAGAATTGTTTCCAAACATGAAAATTTGAATAGGTTATTCATACCACGTTAGGCACTACTCTACTGTATTTCTTATGTTGTCTTCATTTGAATCTTGACAACTTGAAACATATGGTAAGCAGTTAATTTAAGAAACCTGACAAAAGTAAAAGAACTGTGTAATAAAGGCTGAATAATATAGATGTTCAGATTGTGTAAGTAGTATATTTTCAAATATGAAATATTTTTGAATTTGAGTTGCAGTGCTTGTGTATCTTGACCCATTGATTATCTGAATAAACTGAATCCTCGTTCTCGGAAGTGTTGCTCTGACATAACTTCAGTCAGGTCTCAGTGAGAACTGCTAGCCACTTGCATGCGTTTTCTGTTTTCCTCGATGACCATAATCTAGTCCAAAACTGCTTTTATGGATGGAGGCCTGTAGAGCAGCTTTGCCGTGAAAGATGAACATGTCTTACAGGCTCTTTGTTCCTTTCCCATGGAATCTCTCTGGGCTGATTTGTAGCTTGAAAGTTTTGTTGACAGTTTTCTGGCAATTAAATTCTCAGGTAGTACTTCAAAGGAGAGATGAATGCTTGGCTGAAAGGAGTGGATGTTTTCCAGACAGAGGAAGAAGAAAAATGTTTCAAGAATGATGAAAGCCCTGTAGTTATTCTTACATAACCTACCACTAGCTATTCTGTTCCATTTTCCTCCTAGTTTGAGGTTGTTCAGGCAAGTTTCTCCAGTTCTCTAAATGAAATGGCAGCTCTCAGGTCACAGAGTTGAAGCTCCTTCACATCTAGAACAGCAGACTGCAGAAAGACTGAGTGCATCTGCTTTTTTCTTTCAAGCAGCTGTAAAATGGATTGATCCATGTAGTGGATGGTGACATGGAGTAATATGGCCACTGTTCTCCAAATTAGTTTACAAAGTTTAAGAGCAGCATTAGATGCACAGTATTTTCTACTGAAAAACTAAAGGTATTATTTTGGTATCCTTGGGACTTCTTACTATTTCTTCTGTTCTTTGGATAATTGGAAAATACTGAAACAATGAGATAATTGAGGAACTTCGAAAATGTTAAGAGCTCTAGATGTACTACATCAAATTTTTGGCCTAATTTTCATGGGTTCTAAATATTAGTATATAAAAAAAAATACTGGAAAGAAATGTTGGCAGATGTTAGAAGTGGAGGTAGGATTCAAAGAGAGCTATAGTAGAATTATTTTTCTAAGTTAATAATTGAACTGTGTTTCTTTCTTTACAGCTTCCCCAAAACAATAAGTACTGTGAAATACAGTTGTGATTTTAAAAGCTTCATGTATTATGCTATCAGTTCTTAACTTGCAAACTAAGATTTTTAAGCTGAAGCTTTTTAAAATCGGTTTGCTTACTACAAATATTGCTTTGTTTAAATAGTTGAAAATTAACACAAGTTTGGAAAGCTGAAGAAGAGTTTTGCTTGACTCATTTTTTGTCACTGTTAAAAAAAAAAAAAAGAAGCAGTTAACTCATGCTTAAATTGTATGGAAACAGATCTACACCTGTTCTTTCTAAAACACAAGTAGTCCCTTCATGGTGTTTGACACTTGTTCACTGGTTTTCCAAAAGTAAGTTATGAAAAGGTTATTAAAAGCTTGGTTTTTCATAATGCTGTTGCAATAATCATGCTAATAACCTCAATAAATTTTGATTCTCAACAGTCTGAGCATCAAAAGTAGCTTCCACAAAGTAGTCCATCAGAGTATGGGTCTTTTATTGCAGGGCAACCATGCACAAAGAGGTAGGTAGATTTTTCAGAGATGCCATGCTGCTATTCTTTGCTGAATATAGTTTGTAGATGCAGATACTTAAATTCCCTTGATTGCATAATGGTACAGTCTCAGGATAAATGTAAATTCTTCAGAGTCTTGTGATTATGGCCATTTGCTAGCATGAACTTGGACAAAACGAACAAACAGAAAGAATACATGTTTCTTCTACCTATTTTTTAATTGCATTACCACACTTCTGAATACAGTATCGCCACTTCCTTCTTCCACACTCAACTGTGCCATTATGCCATGTTCTCATGACTGTGTAAGATGTTTTCAGCTCTGATTTCTGTTTCCACGCTGATATTACAGTACTTAAAATCCACAGGAGAAAGAATTAACATTTTTTTTAGTAGTTTCCATTTTTTGTATATAGGTATTTCTTTCTGGTTGTGAATACTGTGCACAAACATCTGCCTGTTTTGTGTTTGATGCAATAAGGAAGATAAATGTCCAGACCAAGTGTGAAATATGTATATCCTTATGAGTTGGGGAGCCCTTCTGTTTTGTTTCTCATTTTGATCCTAATTGTTCAAGTAGGGGCTGTGGCTCATGCAGATGGTGTTTGAAATTATCAGCTTGTGTATTATTATATTTATCATTGAGTGATCCCAGCATTAGTTGGCTTTCAGCTAGTATTAAGCTTCCAGTGATGTTGAAAACAATATTTTCTTCCCTCTAAGAATATAACTAATCAAATATTGTAGATGTTGAGTCATGGATTGTGGGAACAATTGCAGCTGCCTCAGTGGGGGTCACAGTCCATGCCTTTAGGGGGCTGCAGGGCATCTTAGGAAAGGATTTTGCATAGAGAAATAAGACAAAAGTTGCAAAGAACGTAGACCTAGGACACAGCTAGACTGCAAGGTCAATATATGCTGTGTGCATTTGTACCTTGACAGATGTCAACATTTATCTCTGTCATTCACGGCTGCCTTACTTGTCTGTTCAGTCCAGCAGCCCAGTGATGTGCCTTGTGTGTGACAGCCATTTCCCAAGGCTCTGCCAGACGGGTGTGTGGCACCTTGGCTAGGAGGCAGTCTGCTGCACCCTGCTCTTCCCACAGATGTCATGAAAATGGTCTGTTTAAAGCACATTAGTACAGCTTGACCTCCATTTTGTTTCCAGGAGGCGCTCACTTTGTATTTGGGTGTGCAGCTCTGGTGGTACTTGTATCCAACCCTTGTTTGATTCAGGAAATGTGTTTGAATGCGATTCTGTCTGACTGATCTCAACAGCAGAGTTCTTGTTGACCTTACTACAACTGGGGTGTTGTCCGTTGCTATGGATCATGTGATGAGATCTCTTCATATTGTAGTGGATATATGAAAATCAATGGAATAAGCTTTAAATTATATTATTTACTTTCTCAGTTGATTTTTTGTAAAGCTCTTTTAAGACCCCCACAAAGACCCATGCAAAGATGTTCGTGCTTTTTTCAGATATGTTCCCTAGTAAGAAGGGTGACCATGAGGGAATATGGGACACCTTCTGTGACACAATGTGTAATACTTTGCCTAACAAACACACATAGCTCTTATCATTAAAAAGCAGTTACGAAGCCATTGCTTTTTCAGGTATCATATTTTTTTTTCCATTCACTGACAGTAGGAAATGACTGAAGAAGCACACCGTGCTGTGTTGGTGTAACTGTTGCTTTCTAGTATGGTGAATTCTTAGCTTAGCATGTAGCTGATGGCATTTTCAGAGTTGAGCCCTCAGTAGACTTTAATGCCGATCAGCCTGACTACCTTTCTTCCTGCAAATGGATGCTGCCTTCCTTCCAAATTGCTGATTTGATCTTTAATCTGTTTAAGTCTTGACAATTCTTTTATTGAGTTTAGTTGGATCAGGATCAGTGCTGTCCATAACCTTACGTGTAGTATGTTTGTGATGAGGTAAATTGGGCACAAGCCTGCAATTGTGGACCAGAAGCAAGTATAAGTTGCTGAAGAACTGGGGATAACGGCTCTGTTTTCGTCACGTGGATTTGGGCACTTGAGGAACATAGACTAGCATTCATAAGCCCAGGGATGGAAAACTAAATGTTTTGACACCAAACTTAATAGGCAGAGGCAAGAATAATATCAGTTTTGAACAGAGCTAACCTAAAATCTCATTAAACTTATGATGAGTAAAGTAATAGTTTGGGCTGCATTGGAACTGTCATCAGAGGGGGGAAAAAAAAGTACTTTCAGTATCACTTTGCATTCAGTTGAGATGTAGCGTGGAATTTCAGTGTTAATTAAACACCAAGGATTGCATACCCTCCCTGTTATAAGAGATGAAATCTAATGTTTGTAGTATAAGGATTCTCCAAAAAATAAAAATAAAAAAAAATAAAAAGCTTTTTGTTTTGTTTTACCCTTTGTGAAGGACTGTATTTGGAAAACCACCTATGGAACATCAGCATTTTCAGGCTTTTATTGAATTACCAATCTCTGTAGCATTTATGGATTCCATAGCAGAAACACTGTTAGATACTGTATACTGAAGAATATGTAATCTCTCATTTATTCTATGATTCATTTTGGGATTCGTCAAGTGTTGAAGATCTTCAAAAAAAAAAATTAGCAGATGTGAGCACTGTAATGGCTCAGTAATCTCATCTGTCTGGTATCTGTGGCCCTGTTATGCAGTAGCTTAAGTGTCTTACGATATGTGCTGTGGTCTGGTAATGTTGTAAAGCTCTCTTACTTCGCTAAGGACTAAATGACTGGATATCAGCAGTTTTTAAAGCCTTTTAATACTGCAGAAAGAATAGATAATAGCAGTGTACAGTACTAGGAAAAAAAACAAAAAACAAAGACTGGATATAAAAGTGTTGATGGCCACTTAGTTTCTAAAATAATTACAGTTCATGGGCTTTTGGCTTTTAAAAATTCAGAGTATAATCAATTTTGTTGAATTTCTGTAAAATGTTATTCACAAAACACGTTATTGCAAAAAAACCAATCTCATGTCTAGCCACGGAAAGAGAAAGCAGTTTTTTAAAAGGTGTCACCCACTCAGCTGACAGCTTATTTATTCATTTTTGAAATGCCACCCAAACAACTGTGCATTAAAAAGGAAAAAAAAAATTTGAAAAAGGATATGTCCTTCTCATGTTAAAATTTATTCTAGGCTTTTTACTGACTTTGTATGATTTAATCTGATATAATCTAGTGGCAAAGCGAGAGAAGAAGTTATATACGCTACCTGGCGAAATACAATAAAAATGAGATTTGTGGATTATTGGGAAATGCTTATTATAATTTCCTTTAAAACAAGTCACAGGAGGCTGGAAAAAAGATAGAAAAACTCTCTGGGAACAGTGAAAAGTTCCTGTTGTGTCTGCAGCACCTGATCTCAGTCAAGAAGCAAAAGAAAAGAGTCTAGCTACTCTCACTACCAAAGGAGTGCATTGACCTCTGTTCGGAAAGTAAACTTTCTTTCATCGGAAAAGGTTAATGTCTTTTTCATTGAATTTTTATTAAATAAGACCATGTGTAAAGAATTTAATTATTTTTGTGTAAAGCATCTTTAAAACTAGAACTGGTTTAGTAGAACACTTCCTGCAAATTTTCAGGTGTCTGTCAACATCCTTCTATAAGCATCAGTAACACCACTGTTGTTTCATTTTTAAAGAAGCTAACTACCTTTAGAGTACAAAAAAAGGTTATTTATTGCCATCTTGGTACTGTCACCCAACCTACTGCTCAAAGTTAAAGGGCTAAGCGTCCTTCTACTCAAAATGTTTTTCCAATCAAATGAAACACACAGTGAGTTCCTTCAAATTTGATATGAATTTGCATGTATGCTTGGTCAAACTGATAAGAACTGAAATGATTGAAGACAACTATGCTGAAAGGAAGAAGCTTTGACATAGGCTAAAAAGTTTCATTACCTAAAATGCGGACCTTTCTGAAACCAAGAAAGGGATCATCTAAGTTAGGGTAGTGCCTGAAAAGTCTATACAGCTTTGAGCAAAAAAACCACAGAGAATGTCACAGTAAACTGTCACACATAAAGGAAAAAATTTTTTAAATATATTTTTATTAGAATAACCTACAAACCAAGATGCCTCTTGGGCAACTCTCATGCAAAGATCAACATTCTCCATATCATTCTGTATTTACAAAGCTTTTAGTTTTTTTTCTTTGACTCTACTTTGAAGTCATTTTCCTTGTCTTTGTGGAGTATTCTTCACCAGTGCTTCAGCTGGGAACAGTCAACTTGGTGTGATGTGAATACTTCAGTAAGGCATTGACTCAGCTCAGATCCATAAAGGCTTACGCTGGGGGTATGGTTATAAAGTGATGTGTCAATTCATTTAATTTCAGGTTGTCATCCAAAAGAGGTTGTCCTTTGTGAGTGATTTCTGTCAGATCAGAACCTAATCTTATCTTACCTAGCTTTCTTTTCTGTTGGATCAATGGGCATGAGAATGCTAGAATTCTTAAACCAACTGCAAGGAGTGAGGTCAATGAGGCACAGAAAAAAGAGCTCCAGCCCTCTCTGTATCTTCTTGGCAACTACTTGTCATTAGTTCCGAGTAAGCCTAGTATGAAAATCCACCATAATTTAAGTACAAACTTTTTCACTCAGTTGAAAGACAATTTTGGAGAGGGTTGTAAGAACCACTTTCACAAAAAAGGAAGTGTGTCCGTTGAATGTATGGTCCTGATTTCTCCTCTCCTCCAGTTTCTTCTTATTTTGTGGAGATTAGCTAACTCTGCAATGCTCTGACATTTCCCTGCAAAGGAAAGGTAGTACAGCCTTAAAGAAAGAGGTTGTTTCTATTTTCTATTCTCAGTTTTTATACCTGAGTAGGATAGCTGGAAGATTAAGGACTGAAATGTACCCACAAATAAAGTACTTTGATGATCAAGAGACTACATCAGAAAAAAAGAAAACAATTCTATGTTCTGTCCCTTAATGCTTCTATAGTAGCAGCAGGAATTGTATGGCTAACTTCATTTTTTACTCAGCAGTCAAGTTAGTTTAGATTTAATTGCTTTTTTTTTTTCTTAACTGAGATTTCATTGGTTGCTTTTGTGCATCAAGGCACCTGTACTAAATACATTATAATTGGTTCAGCTTTAAATAATATTTAAGCTATTTTTCTATCCTTTTTATATCTTTGAATCTTTCTTTCTTTCTGGTTTCCACGTGACAGTCAATATTTCTGCTAAACCAGTGCAGTGACTTAGGTAAACTCTCTGATTAAATATGTGAGAAAGCACACATTTGAAGTTCAGAGCATTTCGAGTCATGCCAGATGTTGGCTTTATGTCTGGAAATTCTGGTTTTGATACTAAACAACAGGTATATCACACTTTTCCCAGCATATACTTACGTGAATATATCTTTCAGTGTTAAAAACAGCCAAGATTTTAAGACGATGAGGAAGAAAGGAATGTGGTTTAATTAAGCAGAGATTTTATTATCTTACATGGCAACTACCCTTCAGCAAGAATTATGTGTTGAAACACGTAATTTGTTGGACCCAGCCTAATACTGGGAACCTAATTCCAGTATTAAAGGAGAATGGGAAAAGGTCTTTGTCTTTACCTTCTCTGAAGTTTTGTAGAGGATGCTTTCAGACAATCCCTTTTTACAGCAACAAGCTCCCGTTACAGAACCAGTTATGAACTTAGAAATGGGACGTGTGAATTCAGAGATCCCCTCTGATGCATTATAAAGCCTGTAGCACTTTTGATTAAGTAATAAGGGATGCCAACAGGTGAGTTGTCCTTGTTTTCCACTCTTGATTTAAAATCCCAGCACCTTAATATGTACATCTTAAAGAATACACAAACGCTTTCCTTTTCTGCAATTTATGGTTATGAGAGAAGTATTCTTATGCTCTGTTTACATATCCTGAATGTATCAATGCTTGTTTTATTCTTTTCCTTCTGGGAGAGGAATCTTGCAAGTGTTTTCTTTGTTACTCTGTCCAATGAGTGCTCCACAGGTGACCAACATGACATAACCCCATTCATGAACATGATCCAATTACACCTAAAATGCAGTGTGAAAAGTTTATTTCAGAGTCTCAGATGACAAAAATACTAAAACGAAGCAAAAAAAATAAAAAAAAATAAAAAACAACAACAAAAAAACCAAACCATGGAAGAACCTCCTAAAAATTCTTTCAGTCCTTAAGACTTGTAGTGTATATACATAGGTTGGTATTCACAACATTGTTTTTTCATGCACTTAGAGATGTAAGGTGATTTCCTACTTCAAATTTTTCTCTGATGATGAATGAATCTATTAGTTTCAGTCTCAAAGTTGTCTGCACAAATTGAAACCAACTTAATTGTATAATATAATTGTGAACTAATTTATCTTGTAGGCTAGAAAATAATGAACCGCTAAATCTTTCCAATGAAACAGTTTGAGTCAATGTACTGCTAAAGAAGGAGAGAATAACTGGGAGAGGAGAGGTCCAGTTTTGCCTCCAGCTGTTATCAACCAATCTCAGCTGTTGAAATGTCCCTCTCTAAGAGAGTATTTTATTACAAGGGAAAACCGTATCTCAAAGCCCCTACATCCATATGGGGTAGATAGTTCTTAGTTAAGGTCTGATTGATTTCTTCCTTGGTTGTCTTTTTTCTCTTATCCCTCCTTCATAGATGGCTACTCCATGGTAGCATAGAAAACAGTTATTCCTCCAGTCTGGAGGCATCCAACTAGCTTACAGCTTTCAATAAGGAAGAAAAGACAGCAGCTGTCTGCCTTCAAGAAGGGAGGATTTTTGGACTGGGGGGAGGAAGAAAAGGTATACATTCCCAACTGGTTGTCTTAAGGTCCTGCCTTGATTTCTTCTTGCCACAATCTGATCTCATAGTGGGTTCACAAAGTGGGAATCTTCATAACCATCATAAAACTACATGCTGAGTAGATTTGTCCTCTTCTTCCTCTATCCATATGCCCTGTGAAGAGTTTCCCAAAACCGTATGTATAAGCATTTAACTCTTTCCCATAGATCATACAAAAATTGCAGAAGTTGCCCCCACAAGTCTTGCTTTCAGATGTGTTATTCTTCTGAGATTATTTGAAATAGGAGTTGAAGGTGTGGAACCCTAGGGAATAATGCCTGAAGGGAAGTTGAAGGTGAGGAAAAAAAAAGCCACACACACAAAAAATCCGCTGATTTGAGAGATTTAAGAACAGTAGATCAAAACTGAGATTTCTTCCATTAGTGCAGTAGTTGCTACATGTCCTCACAGACCCAATTAAAATAACATTTGATTAAAATGAATAGAACAAAGCACTATTTTAAGTGGTGCTAAGTCTCTGGATAAATTGAAAAACCAGCAAAATTTAATTTTATATTGAAGATTAAAGAGTACTTTCTGGTCTTAGTTATATCATGGTTTCTCTGGTGTATAAGCAGAAAGGCAATTCAATGTAAAATTAAAAATCTTTGGACAACAGTGTCTCTCTCTCAAATTAGCATAGCTGAGAAAATCATTTTAGCCTTTAATGTTGATTTATAGCAATTTTGCATTCTTTACATGTTGAAATCCAGAACAGTATTATGCTAAGGCATTTGTATCATATGCATTACATGAGAGGTGAGTGAGCAGTTCTTTGTGTTCTGCTTTGTAGGATCAAAATTTCAGATGTGCAAACATTGAGGGTCTGACTGACAAGCTGCCTTGATTCACTATTATTCCGTGACTAGATAGACTGAAAATTCGATCACAGGGTGAGGTAGTTTATAAAAACCATAAAGCACAACCAAGTGTTTGATGTAAACAAAGCTAATTAGGAATATTATACTTACTTATTTTCACTTTCTAAAGGACTTGTTTTCCCATTCATGGTTTCTTGAAGTTTATTGTTCTGAAATATTCATATTTTTACTTTATTTCTGTGAAAAATATACATGAAGTACCACAACTGTGCCAAAATTATTACTGGCAGAATTTGCGGAATTCATTTTTTTAATAATTGTACTGTGAGAAATTCCTGTGGAATGTAACCATATAACTGAAGAGAAATCTGTTTTTATTTTTCTGTACATATCTAGAAACTTAGCAAATAACCTGGATTAAGGAAAAAAAAAAAAGAAAGTTTGTGGAAATAAAACGCTTAATTATGAAACTGTTTTCCTCAGAATAAGAATTCAGTTGTGAGGTGGAATCACAGGGTCACAGAATTGTAGGGGTTTGAAGGGACCTCTAGAGCTCATGGAGTCCAGCCCCCTGCCAAAGCAGCTCCCTAGCCCAGGTTGCACAGGTAGGCGTCCAGGTGGGTCTTGAATGTCTCCAGAGAAGGAGACTCCACCACCTCTCTGTGCAGCCTGTGCCAGTGCTCCGTCACTGCGCTGTGAAGAAGTTCTCATGCACATTTGTGCAGAACTTTCTATGCTTCAATTTGTGGCCATTCATCTATGCATAAAAACAAGGGAGTGTTGTCATAAATAAATAACAAACTATTTTTACTTGATTAAATTTATCCATTCTCAAGTGTGAAAAGAAAATAACACACTACTGAATCTATTACCAGTGGTACAGTATGGATTGCAAGTCTTGTAGTAATGTACTTCTGTAGTACTATGAGCAGAATTTCAGAAAGAGTTCTTTTTTTTGGAATTATTTGGGGATTTCATAATGTTTTCCTCTTGTAGTGCTGTAATTTTTCTGTTGCCTTGAAGAATCTTCCTTTCTTTAACTCAATATTTATTGTTAATTTTGTGGGATGATTCTAGTTGTACTTAGCATAATGTTCTTATAATGGAAAAACAGAGAATTTGAAAGTATACATTGAATGGAAAAATAGCTATTGGTGTGACAATGAATAATTACACTGAACTTATTTTAAACAAAAAAAAAATTGCTTTTCTTACCAAATGTGTAGTTTGAAATCTTGATTTAAAGATTTAAAAATTAGTTGTAACAAGCCAAATAAAGCAGTAGTAAGCATGGCAGTATGAGAGAAATTTCTTTTATCCTCTCTATGGTATTGTGAATGTGCAGTTCAAATGAATCTGTGACTGCTGTACATTTTTACATCAAAGTATGTGTTGTTACATAATAGACATGAAGTCCTGGATAAGTTTTTTTTTTGTTTCATTAATGAATCACATACACACATAAAAATGCAGGAGAAGCTATTTCTGAGTTAGGATACAAACTAGATTAACTTCTCAGTGAATAAATGAGCTTTTTTTACCCTAAAGGTTTGAATTAATGATTTGGATAGATAAGCTCACCCAGGCTGTAGTTATTGGCTTTTTCCTATTGCTGCTTTGTTAAACTACGGCTAAAATTACATTATTTTAGTAGTATTAAGTGTCTTCCTGATTCTTGTTAACAGAAAATTAAAAATATTCTTAACATATGAAATATTTTTAAAGTGAAAGGACATGAGTGTGGGAATGTAGGTTAGCATTTCTCATTTGGAAGCTTTGTGACTGATAATGGTATTTTAAAATGTCTATTAGATGTGCAAGATTTATTGTGAGAATTAAGCTGCAGGGTTTTATTTTTGATACATTAAAATAAAAAATACATTAAATTAAAAAATACTTATCTTTGAACACTATAATAGCAGACAAATTATTCACTTCTACATAAATACAAAATGTGTTTAAAAAAGCCCTTCATTTATATTTTGGAGTTACTGTTTTTGTTTTGTTATGTCTCTGACATTGCAGGTACAAGAAAATGGCTAAGGAATGCAGAATTGAAAATATGAACTACAATAAAGATTATAAAACAGATCTTTAGAATTTTAATCAGGCCAAAGTTCTGATAAAGCCAGTGGAAGATCTGGTTGAGTAACACCATGAGAATGAGAGATTGGTCGAGAAAAAAATCAATTTTATTGCATTGCATCTGTTATTCTAACTTGTCCTGCTAGAATAAAGTAACATTGGCTCTCTGAATTTAAATATTTAGATAAATTAATAAATTATGGATGGAATAGACTTAGTAGTCGTGGATAATGTGACTCTGGTTGAAATTAATAAAGAGAAATGTTGCTTCATCCTCTGCTTCCTATCATTTCATCCAAGGCACTTTTCCTGCCCTGAGCTAAAAATGTTCACTTTCATGTCAGGCTGCCCATAGTGTTGACTAATGAAAAGCGATATGGTGGAGGAGGATACCCATCATTTGTGCAGTTGCTGGCATTTGCCTTATGATGGATCCACTGTGGATCCACTACTTATTTGAAGCCTTCAGGTATCGGTGCTTTTAAATATTCTGTGATTATGACAGATTGGTGTTTTAGTTTTTCCCTGCTTCTTCCTGTGAAATATCTGTAATGCTGTTTCAGCCTTTTTAAAAGGTGAAATCTAAAATGATTTGCCACTGTGAACTTCCTGTAAAAGAGAATATAGATATAGCAAGTAGTCATGTGCAACCCACTGAGCTGTTGCAGGGTTTATTTTCTTAACCAGTCACGTTCCAGATTGTGACTGAACACTGGAAAATGACTTTCATGTAATGTTTCTATGTGAATCTCGTAATTTCTATTTACCTACTTCTGGATCTGTGCGTAATGTTCTAACGTGTAACTCCAACCTTAATGCCTTTAAATATTCAAGCACGTCCTTTCTTGCCTTTCCCCTCCGCCTAGGAAAGCACAGACATTACTATTTATTCACTGTGTCCCATCCCATTGCCAGCCTTTGGTGTCAGTTGCCTGTCCCAGTCTTTCCCTCTCCAGCTCCAAGCCCTGAGCAACACCTACCCGGTGTCTCCCTGAGTCAACCTGCCCCCTAATGGAGGACTGACATTGTTAACAACGTTAAGGGGAAGAGGATACATCTGGCTATGGTGTGTGTGCCCTCTTCAGTGAGAATGGAGGAAAGCCTCTCTGTGTGTTGCAAGGAAGAGCTGACCCACGCTGTGGTGACGCTGCCTATTTCTTTGTGCGTGTTCTGGAGAGGAGATACCAAGTGTCTTTGCTTTCCCAAGTGCCAGGCAAGTAAGTTAGCTTTTAACTGGGTGGTACCGGCAGACAGTAAGGTTGTGCTGTTTTACACAGTGTGCTGTCGCACCACAAACTTCTGGGTTATCCCTGACAGCTAAAGGCATTGAGGGACCTGGAAAATCTGAAAGGTGATGTTAATGAATGAAAAAAAACACAAAGTCAAAAGTAAAAATAGGTGATTGAATGCCATTCTCTGCTTTACTTAGTCTGTAGAGTCCTATAGGTGCAGCCAGCATTTTTTGGGAAGGTGATAAAACTAATTAGCAATCTGCATGTTATGAATTACTTGAGAGTGAGGGGAACTAGAGAAACTTCATATATAGAAAGGTGGTAAATATCCCAAACTCATCCGATGGTCTCACTCTTTTTGCTGTTGTCAGGACAATAGTCATCTCTGCAGAGGTAACCTGGTTGTGAAACATGGCACAACACTGACAGTAGCTGCAAGTTTGGAGGAGTTACTTTGCTTATTCAGGCACCGCATCTTGCTGCTGGGAAGAGCAGTAGGATGAATGAGCATAAATGAGAGCAGGGATGGACCTGAGCTGTACAACTATAATCATTGTTAACATTACCAGCATTTTCCATGAAACAGGCGGTTGTGTTTCTAAAGGTTTGAAAGGTGTGGATCTGAGCTCTTGGTAAATATTCATTTTGGTTTTTAGTGCTGTGCAGAGATTCAAAGCTCCCAGCTACCTCCTTTAATTGAATTAATGAAAAATAGCGAGCATGCTGACTTTGCCTGCTAAACAGATATGACATGTAGGTGCCCAGCCCCCGTCTCCCAAAAACTTACCCAGGGAGCTCACTGGAGCTTGTACAGTGTGTTCCCTCAGTGCTGTTTACCCTCTTTTGTTCATGTACTTGTTAGGGTTTTAGATCTGACAGAATGCCTTAGTCCTCAGTTTCTGGCAGAGTCCCTGCTCCGAGTGACCTCCTCCCTGGCATAACTATTCTGACATTTCACGCTAATATTAGTGGTTTCTGCTCTACTTCCCAGAGGGAGGAGTTTCCCTATCTTTGAATCAGATTCTGCTCTTTTGCGCAGTAAGCTTTTCACAAGAATATCTCTAGGATTGCAGGAATGCTACGAGACAGATAGTGCTTTGGGGGTGTGCTGTAGGGATGTAGAGAGGTAATTAACCAGAGCAATACAGAATGTGTTATCTTCTGAGAAGCTGGCTCTTTGAATCCCCTGCTCTGGTTTCTGCTAAACTTTTAAGTTTTCTGATAAAATAATAGAGGAAAAAAAGAGGAAAAAATATCCAGCAATATCCTTCATCATATTTCTTGATCCAAGAAATTAGTGTTTCAGGGAGTATTTCAGCTGAACATCCCTTTTGCATGTTTACAAGGAATGAACAGCAGGCACCGCATTCAGCCCTTGCTCAGGATGATGGTGCATTTTCCTCCTGCCCACTCTGCAGTTTTCCTTCTAGTTCTGTTTGCACAGCATGGTATTGCTACAGCAGCAGTCTGATGATTCATAGATTTATTTCTCACAAGTAGTGAGCGCCTCTTTTCTCTCCTGCAAAGCTTTCAGAAAGAAAAAAATGGGCTACTTGAAAGCCTTGTCTTGCTCAAGTTCAGTCTGACTTAGACCTCCTGAAAGTGGGTGTAATGAGCAACCAGATCATTTACATGTTTCTAATGATGTTAAAGCATGACCTGAAGAGCTGTTCTAATAATGCAACAAAATAGGTGCCTGCCTTTAACATACAGGTAGCTTTAAAAATACGTTTCCTTACTTTGCTTTCTTACATTCACTCTGAGTGATTTCTAACTCACTGAGAAATTTAATAATCAAGCTGAACTCCTTACTTCCCTTAATCTACATATCTAGTGATACTCTTCAAGCCCAACAGTTATTCTGAGCCCATGTGAGTTGTGTTTTCACTGCATTCATGCAGTCCCACAGTCTTCAGCTGCTTTACGAAGTTGTACTGAATTTAGTCACTTTAAGCAATGTTTTGAAGTAGGGCAAAATAAACGTACATGGAGAAGAGATGGTGCATATTTGCGCAGGCTATTAGATCATTACACTGATGAAACAAATGACATTAAAACATGATTCAAATAATGTTTATACATGACATTAAAACATGATTTAAATAATAAATAAAAAAATAATTTAAATTAATATCCCATCTTCTGTTGTAAATATGGAGGAAAAAAAAGGTGACAAAGACTGAATGCCGTGCAGAATTTAGGTCACCAGAAAGTACCCAGGCAAAACTGAGGCATTTGAGTTCAAATTTCAATCCCAAAATGCCATTTAGCTGCTGATTTGACTCTGAAGACATCTAAACTTGCAAGGCTTACTAGCTTTACCTCCCTGCTTGAGAGGTATCCACAGCTTTGCACTGCCGTGTGTGTAATCGCTCCAGTCAAAGCAGCTTATACTTTAATCTGAGCAGGATCTAGAAAACAAATGCTCCTCTGCTTGAATCCTCACAAGGCCCAAATCCAGTATAGGTCCTCAGAGAATATGCAAAGGGACAGCTCAGCTCTGCTGTGGTCTTTTGAAAAACAGCTCTAAGTGGCTGCTCTGAATACAAGATTTCAGTCTGTGGATTGTGGCGGATGCTACTCAGTGACCTACAGATATTTGAAATATACACTTTTTTTTTTTTTTTTTTCTGCTCTGCATTTTTGGATATAGCACTTGCACTTCTGAAGCAAACATTTGAAATAAGACTGTGCTGAGAGGAATTTTGTAGGCCTACATCCTTGCTTTTTTAACTGTATCCCTGTGCATGCGGTTTGCTAATGAGCTGCAGTTAGCAGATATGAAGTGTTACAGGGTTCAGGGAGGAACAATATGAAAGACTCCCAGAAGAAAAGGAGAGTAGCATTTGGAGAAAAGAAAAGAAATAAAATTAAAAAATCAACAACAACAAAAAGCAAGTGAACAAAGGAGGACCCAAACTGCCTGTTACTTGTCAATGCAGAAAAGATAAGCAGTGTCTAAACTGGAACACAGGGGCTTCCTCCTGTCTCCCATTTGCTATATGAGTGATGCTGAACAGAGTGCTTCTTACAGGATTTTTCAAACTGGCATACACCTCCATTTATACCCCATTTGCTCTAAAAAAAAAAAAATAATAATAATAAAAAAATAAACCACTGGTAAAAGACTGATCAGATGTGAACTGTGCAAATCTGTGTCTGCTGTGTGGGTGTCAGCCCACGTGGTGCAAGCACAACCCACCAACAATGTGAAATGGATGGCTAATGGAACATTTCCGTGCTGCTCCAGTAGCTGTTACTGACATTACACTAAAGGCAATTGGGTCTCATTGTGCTGGGACTGTGTAGTTGTATAGTCAGCACTGTCAGTTGTGTGAAACAACTTCTGTCCTAATAGCAGATGTATTGGTCATTGCCATGGAGGATGTAAGTAGACTGATACTGTTTTTTTTTTAATAGGTATAAGTCTTAAGAACAGGATTAGCACTGTAATGTGAACTACTTCAAAAGCATTTTATTCTTTTACTGTTAAAGTATTGTAAATATCACAATAAATTTGAACAAAAAGCATATTTCACATTAGGATAGAGAGTTTTTTTAGTCACTAGTAGCTATTAAAGGATGTTAAACAGCACATATTGGAGATGCGTGTTTTTAATCAACAAATCTCAGTGTGATGAGTCTGCCTTTGAGTTCTGGAAAAGACAGTGGGGAGATTTCTGGTTCACAGGTTTTCATTTTGAATACGTTTCTTGAGACTAGAAGAAAGCTGGTGTTCTGCCCAGATTCAGAGTAGACAAGCAGATTGAGCAGGGTAAATATAGCCTGATATAAATCATGGTGAGCATATGGAAAAAGCTGATTGAGGATTCAGCTGATAGGGAATTAAAGGCTGTGAGTAAAATTAATTCTACTCAACATAGTTTTATGGAAAGTAGGGCTTGTAAAACAAGTAATTTATGAAAACCTGATTTTAATCTTGTAACATTTGATAAAATTACAAGTTTGATAAGATGATGCTGTTGGTGTGACAGACTGTGAAAAGCATTTTACTTAATACCACGTGAAACTGATTAGTAAATACAGAAATTTAACTATATAGTGAAATAGATCAGACTTGAATGAACAGCAAACTAGTTAGCAGGTCTTAATAAATAACTGTCACTAAAGAAGCATCAGCAACTACATTGTTTTCCCATGGTGCTCTCATGAGGAGCAATGCAAAGGCCGATGACATTTAATGTTCTCTCTGTTGACTCTATCAGTTGTAATTTTACACGTTGAGATTAGCAGGTGGTCTGAAGGTTGGCAGAACAGCAATAACCCTGAAGACAAGATGATCATTTAGGCAGGTTGAGTTGGCTGAGTGAGACAGATTTTTGTTTTTAAGTACTCTGAGATGCAAATAATCATCTAAGAAGAAAGCTAACAGGCCGTGTGTTTCTGACCTGAAGTGTCCAGATCTTTGAGTCACAGCAGAAAGATCCCTGGCACCAAAATGTGTTTTGTGCTGCTGACAAATGTTCTACCTCGGGTTCATGGGCATTTTCACTCTCTCAGTTGTTGCCTTTCTGCAGCTCATTCATGAAAAATGACCAATGTTATTTTTTGAAATTAAAAACAAAAAATGAAGAGCAGGGAAACATTAACTGTCTCCCACTTGACCCTAGCTGCTTCTGAATGCATAAGAAGCTATCCCATTGAGATCCAGTGTTACACTTAATGATGAAATATTATTGTACTTCATGTTTTCATACTAACCTTGGCTCCTGTTTCCTACACCATAGCTTCAGTCTTTAGTCCATGCTTCAGTATTTCAGCATGAGGAATAAAATATATAGCATATATATCAAAAATGATATTTGATTATATACATTGGAAGTATGTTAGCGTAGAGAATCTGATTTTGTGCAAATCAGTGAATAGTATGAGCCATCACAGTCTATGTGTTTTCCTATATAAAGGGTAGGACAACATCTGAGTTTTATGAGCTGGAGAAGGCAATCTGCTATATAAATATTTCAGGTTTTGAAATTGAAGCATTTACATTGATCTGCATTTAGAGGCCCGGCCTATTTTGTAGCAGATAATATTATGTCAAAACAGTATTTAGTTCCAGTCAGCAGCTGTTGCATTCATACTAAATTATGTCAGATTTAATTATGAATGCATTCAACAAGAGCATGTAATTGTGCTGACAAACCTAAAATCATTTTCAGTTAAATATGTCCTATCACAAGTCATCTGGGCATGTTTTCTCTTTGCAGTGACAAGACAGTGTTCAAGCTCAGCTTTGTAATTCCTGCTGCCTGTTGAATTCCCATATCACATCCAAACATCACAGCAGCAAACCCAATAGATATCTTACTGGAACAATGCAGTAGCAGCAGTAGATGGTGGGGGGGCATTTTCTCAAGAGTATTATTTTCACTATCATTTTAATTGCACATACCCAATGAACTTCCTGTGTATTCATTTGTACTTGTTCAAAAGGAATGCAATTTAATTCTAAAATATCTCAAATTACTGCAGTACTCCCTTTACACAATGAAAGAACAAGACCATAAAGTGGATAATTAGATTCTCAGAGTTTCTTAAAGAGAATGAAATTAGTTCACTTGCGAGATAGTTCAAAGAGGGTCTTCTAAATCCTTAAGGGCAGATACCTTGTACAGAGAGAGCATCTTGTAAAAACATACAAAGTTAAGAGCTGAACTTGCATTGAGGTCTAGGGAGCCTGCTTTGATGATCTCTAAAGGTCCCTTCCAAACCCTGCAGTTCTGTGATTCTGTGATGAAATGAGGAGATTCAGTACAGATCAGGAGAGCAGTTTGTGGAAACCTAGACCCTATGAAGAAGAGCAGACAACTGTAGTCAGTGGAATGAAGCCAGTGCAGAGACCACAGGAAGTCAACCAACTTGCTTAGGTGCTAACAGTGGAATGGAAAAAAACATTTCTCTCCTTCCCTGGTCAAAACATTCAGCATTTGGAAGTGCTTATTTAAAATGCAGGAGGGTTCTGTTTATTTTTCTAGGAGAGTCTGTATCCATTTATCATGGTTCCCTGTAATACACTGTAACCACCTACTAGGTGCTTTGGAATTAGGCTGGCCACCTTGTCTGTGCTGTTCCATTTTGTATAAATATGTACACAAGTGTTAGCATTTCACATGCTGCTCTAGTCAGTGGAAGTTAACCTGTTAGGATGTTTTGATTGTAAAACTAATTCTCATATTATCACCAGTGACAGTAAGAATTGTTCTCGTGTGCTGGAGCAGGTTAAGAAGTTGAGCTCAATGCTTCAGTGCTGGTTTCTACGCTTCATTTCCAGCCTCTGATCAGAAGACTACAAAGAGAAAGCCCACTAACAGCAGCAATTAAGAGAGAATTTTTCTATACACTGAAGATGAAGGCAAATCTTTAACACAGACTACTTTAGGTGACTTCAGAAAGCACAAATGATCTCCCAATACTGCATTTTTAAGGCAACTGCTTCTCTGCAGCTTTTACTCCTTGTGGATATGATAGCACTGTGTTTTCCATTTGTATGCATAATTGGGAAGTGCTCTCTGAGGTAAATTCATGCTGATCACTATGAAGTTTCTGATCAATCTGGAATCTGGAAAGTACTTTCTCAGATGATGTCTGATGTTTGAGAATCAATATTTGGATTTCTAAAACTATATTCTTATAGCTCTTTATAGGTCAGCAGTGATGATGAGAGTCACCAGCAGTTAGCTTTTAATACGTCAGAATTATTCTAAGTTAGAGTGTGGTCCTGGATGCAGTGAAAATAAGTGAATCAGAATCTTTCTTCTACCTTGGTTTAGTATGATTGCTCACGCTTTTTTATAGAGGAAAACCTAGACCACTTCAAAGAGCAGATTTCCCTTGAGTTTTGTTTTTGCCGCCTCTTTACATAGTAAAGGAGAGAGTTTCATAATGTATTGCTAGTTAATTTGATTTTGGTGTTCCAACTACATATGATAGAGTACCCACTTTAACTTTACCTGTATTGGCAGGGATAAGAGCCTAGGTTGCTGTATGGTACATAAACAATCTCTTCAGCATAGCAATCCTGAAAGTCTTCTGTGTTCAGCTGTCAATTAGAAACAGCTCAAAAGAGAAGAAGCTGTCAAACTAAAATCTTCAGCTAGATCCCACAGATTACACAGCAAATTTGTAGCCAGATGTGTTCTCATTGGAGCAGATGCCTAAAATAACTTTCTTTCAAGGGTACTTGGAAGAGGCTAAGAGGACATTCAGAATTCTAATCTGCTGAAACTACATCAGATTACTATTTTCTATAATATGTGCTATTTTTTATCTAGGACTGATGATTTATCCTTCTTAGAAAACTCATTTGCATTTCCATTCAACAAATTTATAGGTGTTCACTACGTTCTTTAGGAATTTCTACAAGTACTACGATCTAGATGTCCTAAGAACTTCTGGATCTTGACTTAGATTTCAGTAGAGTACATGGGGAAATCATTATCCCAGGATATAATAAATAGATTGCTGATATTTACTAATATTAATGCCATGAGATCATTCTACTGTATCTACATGTTGTTATTGTCTCTTTATACCAGGTTTCTTGTCTGTATTTACATAACTATTCCAAGCTACCTAATCTAATGAAGTTGGACTTCATTCATCAAGTGTGATTTACTCAGTAGAACCTAAAATGATGATGAGAAAGAAGAGCATATCTGCAAGCAAAGCTTTCTTGGTTTTCTTTCTGTGCCAAATGATTTCTGCATTGGATGTACCTCTTGACTGTAAGTAAGCTTTTTAAATAAGTGTGGAGTGAAAGAAAATTAGACAGAAAGTTCCGTACAGGAGCTCCAGCATGGAAGTAAACATGGAGTGTGTTTGCTTAGTTCAGTCAGGACACTGATGATTAATGCTTACATGAATTTTCTGAAGATTTTCAGAAACTGTCTGTATAAAATGTCTTACACTGTTCACTTGAGAAAGGTTGCGCAAGTACACCAAAATTTAGTCTACCTTTATTAAACAGGCACATTAAATAATTTATAATGATAGATATCAATAGATAATAATATTATTTATTAAATTGATCGAAATGAAGAAGGTGAGAAAAGCTTAGTTAAAAGCTATTTATCTGTGAAATGATGATCAATTGGCAATTTCAATTCACCTGAAATGAGGGTGCAAAGATAGAGCCAGGCTCTTATCGGTGGTGCTCAGTACCAGAACAGGTGGCTGTGGGCACGAAGAGGAACACAGGAAGTTCCCTCTGAACACCAGGCAGCACTTCTGTGCTGTGCAGGTGATGGTGCACTGGCCCAGGCTGCCCAGTGGTTGAGGGGTCCCCTCCTTGGAGACATTCAGCACTTGTCTGGACATGGGCCTGGGCACCCTGCTCTGGGTGTCACTGCTGAACGTGTTGGGCCAGGTCAACCCAGAAGGTTGGAAGGCCCAAAAGGCCTTTCCAACCTCAACCATTCCGTGATTCTGTGTGAATTTGTTAAAAACCCTGGAGCTGATTAGATATCCAGTAAAATCTTCAAATACTTACTCTGTGGAAGCATCTTTCCTTTTGGTCCAGAAGAGTAAGTTAGTTTCTTAGATTTTCTAAGCAGTACATGAAGATTTAAGTACCCAACTTGACAGTAAAAGCATACGTGATGAGCTATCATTAATCAGTCAGAAAACATCTAGAAGGGGGAAATCCTAAGCTGAAATTCTTACTCTGGACTGTGTTAGTGGGAAACTACGGCCTTGAAAGTAAAGCTCCATGCTGAGAAGGAAGTAATAGTAGCTACTGTCTTAAAGCCGTAATAGTTAATTCTGTGAATTTATTCATGCTCCAGGTTGTTATTTTCTTCTTATTATAAGCATGATCACATTTTCAGAATTCAGTGAACCATGTTGCACCTCATATTGACTATTCATTTGTTAAACTAATTACCAGATAAGAGAACGAACATCAGGGTTGGCATTAAATTGATGAATTAATACGTCAGTAAGTTCATCTATGATTCTGATCCTCATGGCTTTCATTACCCCCGTGGTTTTGACACTTGCCTACCTTCCATAAATACGTGTTTATATTTAATAATCATTGACATAAAATGCTTTGGTGCAATTTTCCACCTCCAAACATATTTCCAAGCCTATCAAGTCAGTGACCTTTGTTTCTGTAACATGATCAATATATCTAAATGACAAGAGACTTGTAGTGCTGTGAATGCCTCTAGAGCATTAAACTGAGTTTTATAGAAAGCTTTAAAAGTGTGACGGACAAAAGTCTTTGTTTTATAAATGTAATTCTTCTCCACAAATGCTTTTGCAGGCTAGATGTACTGTTTTAACATCTTGTAGTTTAGAAACTATGTAAATTATGCACCATTCTAGTATTTTCTTACAGAGTAGCACTTCAGGTTAAATTAACCAGAAATACATCAACAGACAAAGATGAATAGCTGTTTTAGATGTATTTTATTAACTCTCAATTAACATGTTCTATACTGTTTAATATTTAATTCTCTGTTTAGTACTGTGTTTAGATCCGATAAAGTCAAACACTTGAAGTTTTACCAAAAATTAGGTTAACCAAGATTATGTTTTTGTTTTTATATATAATGGTTAGAATGGTATCTGGGAAAGCATCAAAAGGACCGCATTCTTCTTTCTGTGGGTCATTCCCCACACACTCACTGCAGAGACTGGGTGGTAAGGTCATATTTGATTAGCTTATTAGGTTTCATTCATGTTAAGTTCCTGTGCTCTTCACTGTTTCAAAGTAGATAATGGATGACTGACAGAGTAGCTGTTCCAAAGCAGTTTATTTGCTCCAAAAAATTATTGATGAGGTGATATATATGCTATCTATGCAAAATATTTGAAATAAGCAGTAAAGATACGACAACCAAGACGATTTATTCCCCTTAGTTATTTTTCAAACTAAAAGAGAATTCATGTCTGTTGAGTAAAATTAAATGTTTTCATCTTTATAAGAGTAATTTTAGCCTGAAGCCTTCTCTTTGTTCTTCTGTATGGTCATATGGGTAGATTGATTTTGACTACAGCATGAGGACAATACACTCCATTAATTCTAATTCGCTATCTCCTCAGTACCGGTGCTCTGTGTCCTTGTAAGGCAAAAGTCACAATATTGTGGTTGCTTTTAAAAAATTGACATTTCAGAAAAGTTCCTCATAAACTTTGTGATGCAGTTTAAATTGCAGCTAGAAGTCGAGGACCAGGTTACATCATCACAGTTGTTACAATACTAAAAGTTTTCTTTTTAATGGTGACGAATTTACTTGTCAGAGATACTTATCTTCCCTCTCAAAAATTCTGATTTTCTTTTTACTAACAAATGTTTCTCTTTAATCTCCATTTGTCCATTCATCTGCTGATTCTGATGGGGGAATAAAAGCAAAACTTCTAGAAGAATGTAAGTTCCTGTCCACAAAAGCTAGACTGTGTGCTGATGAAAATTAATACTGACCATGTTGCAAATAGAGTATGCAGTCCAAAATGTGTGATTCTGACATTTTGTTCCTAATTTGGTTTGCTGTAGCTAGATGCTTTGTGCATGCAGTGTTCAATAAATGCTACTTTACATAAATCCTTTTTGTATTTTGAACAAATTGATTGTATGTTTTTGTTATTGTATGGTATCTGAACATTACAATTATAAATATCAGCACGAGCAATGTTTTAATACTACTTTCAGGAGTAAATACAGTTGATAAAAGAATAAATACATTGGAATATATGTTTATGCATTTTATATGTCTGAGTGGGAGATATTATGTCCTTAAAAACCAGAAAATACAGCTTTGTTATTAAGCTGAATCCTTTATGGGACATTCTAATGCAGCTCTAGTGTCCTGGTTATTTTAGGGAGTTTTAAGTTCAGTGCATATATGGCACAGCAGGGGAGCCTTCAGGTCTTTTGTGTGCATCAGGTGGAATATACCGTATGTGGTACATTGCTCATGTCATGTCCCTTTTCAGAGTGTTTTTGATTTTCCCATGGAAGCAACTGGTTTGTACTAACCCTGTGAAGTGCCTTTGAGAGAGAAAAGGGCTATCTTCACTGTCTCTCTAGACAAAAAAATCATCATCAAGTAACAACATTGCCTTCATTATTTAATCACTCTCCTCCTCTGCAGTGAGGAAGAGCAAAACCTAGCTCTGCATGGCCTGTTCTTCCCTGCTTAGCTGTTACATCTCTTCATGATGCATGCCAAGATCTGAATTTTCTTTCTGGCTATTTCTTGTGGACAGTGCTGTACAGACAACTACCTCTTTGTTTAGAGTCCTTTCTCCATTTATAACTGTAAGGAAGACTTAGAATATTAAGTCCCAGTTTTACAGTGTTAACTAGCTAGAGTGAGGTATGACGACACAGATAACCCTAATGTTTGAAATACTTTGGCTAGAGATGACCCCAAAGCAGTAGCAGAATGTATTGGTGGACAATTTGCAAAATTAGCACAGGGATGTTAGCAGGGATGTTACTAAACTGTTTCCTTTAGTTGGTGCTACACTATGAACGGATTGATAACGCTGAAGAAGTCACATTTCTCACTATCTTAATATCACAGGCAGGATTAATCTTTGAAAAATGCGCATAAATAATGTAATAGATTATAAATTACTTTAAATAGGTAGCCAGCATCCTCTTTGTCAAACAAGTAGATTCTTCTTTGTGTCACTAATTCTAGAATTCTTCATAAATCATAAGCACTAAATATTTGTTTCTCCTGGGGCAATTTACAAGACTGACTATATTTTTATTACTTTTGTTTTAGAAGCATTGGTACTAGACTTTTTCTTCATGTTCACTCTATTTGCAAACTCTTAGTTTCTATTTTTGTCATCCTTTATGCACTCTTTTATTTCTAACATTTTTACTCCTGAAAAGTAGTTCCTCAAAGCATGCTTTGT
Organism: Odontophorus gujanensis; assembly: GCA_013399175.1. NCBI lineage: Eukaryota > Metazoa > Chordata > Aves > Galliformes > Odontophoridae > Odontophorus > Odontophorus gujanensis. Next base: position 521,652 of record VXAB01008223.1, on the reverse strand, counting down.
AGATTAATTCAATCTGTTGAGCATGATAAATCTGTGAAAAGTGTACAACAATAGGGAATGTGCAAATACATCACATATTTAGAAATGCAAAAGCAATATATTTTTTCCTTCTGTGTGTTAAAAAATGTTTTGTGTAGGTTTGTATCTCACAACTGTTCAATTGGGATGTGTTGGACTTCGAATTCAAGTGTCTGTTAACTTCTTGAAGATCTATTGAAATCAGATGCATAGAAATTATATCCATCAAGCTTCTTGGCTGAGATTCTCCTCCAATGTAAACTGATATAGCTCAATTGGAAGTTAATAGTGACACTAGTCTACACAAGGAGGGGGCATCAGACTCCAAATAGAAAGGATACCTTAATCCAACGCTTTGGTTGATGGTTTTGCTGCTTGTAGTTCTGCTTTCTCCAAAATCTTACAAATCTGTCGTGCTGATTCTTTGAAGATATTGTTAATTTTCTCTCTGTTCCCTGTATTCCGCAATGAAGTGTCTCAGCCTCCAACGATAACTCAGCAGTCTCCAAAAGATTACATTGTTGACCCTCGAGAGAATATTGTAATACAATGTGAAGCAAAAGGAAAACCACCTCCTAGGTTAGTAGTGACTTATTTTGCTCTTTTTTTTTTTTTTTTT
>VXAB01008223.1:427286-521005 GCA_013399175.1 Odontophorus gujanensis | reverse complement strand
TTTTTTTTTTTTTTTTTTTTTTGTATAATAGCTCAGGAGAACTAAGATAAAAGAATGTAAATTTTGTAAACAAGAAGTTTATGCTTTTGTATTTGCTGGCACACTCAGAAACATGTACATATTTAATTTGAACAGCTAGCAAAAAGTGGAACTGTTCTTATCCTTGGGATTTAAACTTTTCTGTAGTCATCACGTAACTCTGTTGTGTCATTTTTTTCCTTCATAAAGCTCTAACAACAAGAAAATAATACTGGATTGTTAAAGGAGCAGATAGGTAAATACCTATGGAAAGCACTGAAAGGCATGAGCATGCCATTCTAAAAGATGGAACCCATTCCTGATTTAGGCACAGTGTCTATGAAGAATGCACATAAAATTCAGAGTGAATGTTTTCTAAAACACCAGTTTTATGAAGTTTATCTTGAAATGTACATGTATTTTGTAAGAATTTGATTATTACATATCTGTTTTCTAAATTATAAGGCCTTCATTTACCAGGTGTATTTCATAGCCTTGAGTTCTGTGCTTAGCAAAAAGAGCAATGCTATGTTCAGATCCAGTTCCTGGTCATCCTCCGTGTTAATATCCAGTATCAGTATTTGAAATTAGGAGCTTCTAAGTATTTGTGCTGAATACCTCCACAGGAAGCAGCAGAAGCAGTGATATATTCTGTCATTACTAATAATTGCTTCTGATCTATGAATCGATGAATCTATGATTTCAGGGTCTCTAAACAGAAGTGTGCATCTCTGTGTTCTCAGTAGTATTACACTACAGTTTATTCACAAGGTCAACCTATAATAGCTTCTCAGACACACTCCGAGCTCATTAGATGTACTTCACATGAATAATCAGGGTTTCACTACATTATTCTTTCTGGTTGCTTTCAGACCATGGTCACTGGGTGACAGAATGGCAAATAAGTATATTTTCTGTGATAGTGTCACCCTTTGTAGTGTTCTATTATTGCCAGGAGTGCCGTAATGCCGATATTTTTACAAGGCTAGCAGACATCTCAAGACTCTGAGCACTGACCTGGAGGACTCCGTGATTACTTTATGCTTCAGGACATCTGTACTGCTTCCACAGATACATCTTTTGAGTATCTTTTTCGGGGTTGGATCTACCAAAGAAGCTAAGAGCACAGTCCATGAGACTGAATATATCAGAGTGCTATTCCAGGGCTCTCTGCTGTGCAGCCTCACCTTTCCCATCAAATCTGTGACTGTCTTGTTCCCCTGCTACAGAAGAAAGGGCAGGATTTAAGTGCAGCCTTTTCTAAGGCAGAGAAGTAGGTTGTGCTTAGTTCTGCAGATTTTAAAAAAATGACACAGCTAAATAACTTAGTCCAATAATTAACTTGATCCATTGGTCTTGAATCTGGTTCTCTAAATGCTTATTGTAATTTGGACTGCTTCAGAGCTCTGAAGATGAAGTTTCTCAGCCAATGAATTGTTTTGTTAATCCGCAGCAACTTTTTATTAGTGAGAGCTGGCACAAGGATTTATGGATATGCTGCTGCCTATTGCTTGAGGAGGAAGGATTCTGACTTTAATGTATCCGAACTTCAGGGGTGTGCCATCTCTCATTTGAAGCTGTGTTACAGTTCCCACACTCCTCAGTGCTGTTGGTAGCCAGAGACTACAGACACTGCATTCTGCAGCTTTACCTGCAGAGCCCTGAGAATCAGGTTCCCTTTTCATTCAGTGTGCACCCAAGTCCTCCCATAAACACTACACAAGTGTAACAAATATGAGAACTTGTTCGCAATATTCAAAACTGAGTGCTCAAAACATCACAGGCATTGGTCTACTTCTGTGTAACTGTGCTTGTGACCATTAACAAATCTTAATTAAAAATTATAAAACTTAATTAAAAATTATAGTATCAGTGCTTGCATTAGTGTAAGCTACATGCTGTGTATCTTTGTTTTTTACAGTCTCCTAAAGGAGTTCTAATAGTCTTCATTCTTAGTGGCTACTTTTCAAAACATCTTCTGCTCTGAGTAACACCAGAATAAACCAGATTAATTATGGACTACCAGGCTGCAAGATTTCATTTACTAAATGACACTTTTTTGTGTGAGTGAAAGGAAACCAAACTCACTATAGTCTTTAATTCACATGCTGAACTTTAGAAGGGCTTAAGCAATTAAGAGAAACAGTTTCCTGCTGGGCTCTGAGATGACACATTTCAGCCCAGAGCAATTTTCTAAAGGCAGGTTTATAAAACCTTTCAACAATAGGTTTTTAAATGGAAATGCTAATGATGCTTTAGCAGTATCAGTTCTAGCAGATGCTACTGTATCATCTTTAGCAGAAAAGATATCAATTCTTTTCCATATATGATTAACTTCTGTGTTTTTAAATGTAATTTTTAAAATAAAGTTGCTGGCTTTGAACTGGTTTCTGTTAACGAGTTGAGCCAAGCCTGTGATCTCAGACTCTTGCCAGATTTTTTGTAATAAAAAAGAGCTTTATTTATTTATTTATTTATTTTGGGAACAATTCTTCCTTTTCTGGTAAAAAAGAAATACCATATATTAATTATTGAATATATATATAAAACCAAAGAAGCAGCTTTACTTTTTGCTTTTATTATGTAGCTTCTCCTGGACACGCAATGGAACTCATTTTGATATAGATAAAGATGCACAGGTAACAATGAAGCCAAATTCAGGAACCCTTGTGGTAAATATTATGAATGGTGTGAAGGCAGAAGCGTATGAAGGAGTATACCAGTGTACAGCAAGGAATGAAAGAGGAGCAGCCATTACCAACAATATTGTCATACGGCCATCTAGTAAGTTAAAATCGAATATGAATAAAACATGAAGGACTTTTTTTTTAATTTTCTTATGGATATTCTGCTTCATTTTCTTCTGTTTTAAAAAAAATTAATAAGTCATCAAAGTGATATTAGAAGTTGTTGTATATTTTTAAATATTCTGAATTCAGAATGGCTGTCCCAAATTCCTTATAATGTTTTGTAACCAAAATGCTTTCCTGACTTTTTCCTAGTATAACTTTATGAACTAAGATGTTTAAAATTGGGTTGTATTTATGAAATTACAATTTAAACTGTTTAAATCTTGAATGTACGTAACTGGTGTTGACAACATTTACTAACTTTCTGATGGTTGTATTCCATAGTTTTTATAGTAGCTGTAATTTAGAGCAGACTGAGAACAAAAAGATGAAACTCAAAGATTCAAAGTATTGGTAAACTGCTTCTACAGCTTTTCTCAGGTCACTTTTTCAGACTTCTTAGCTTAAAATATGCCATTCTCACAAGTTTTATTAGAACATCTATAATACTATTTTAGGAAGATTTTTTTTTTCTAATGTTGTGTATTACTTTCTGTTTATCATAATTAAAATTTCTGGATACTGCCATAGATCCATTGGTGATTAGCCAAAATATGTTGAATCAGTGATTATACTTTTTGTGAATTGTTGCTATAATAATTATTTTAAATAATCTGTTTTTCCCCCCAAGAAAACATTAAAAAAATAAAAATTAAATATTCAGTAGATATGTTAAGACTTTACTTTCTGATGCTTTTAGTTCTTGTAGTTTTCTGGAATTCTGTGTGCATTTCTTCCTTAAATTCTAGATTTTTTTCTCAATTCATAGTTCATATGTGCATTAAAATTACTTTCTATAGGGTCCCCTTTGTGGACTAAAGAAAAACTAGAACCAAATCATGTTCGAGAAGGTGATTCTCTTGTGCTACACTGCAGACCTCCTGTTGGCTTACCACCACCTATAATATTTTGGATGGATAATGGTGAGTTTGCTTTTTTATGTAGACTTAGCTTACTTTACATTTAGTTTACAACATTTTTCTGTGTAGCTGTCTTTTGCTTACTGAGTCCACGGATGATGGAGTTTCCCTCTAAGTTAAAATACAAAGAATTTCCAGTTCCGTAGTAACGAATAAAAGGGAAACATGCAGCCTGAAAGCATGAAGCCAAAAATAGTAGGAGATGTTAGTGTAAGCTGTGGATTATCATGGTGGCGAAGAATCAAAGGACAAGGGAGCTGTAGAGAAAACTTCAGAAGGTCTGTGTATTTACAAACCTACAGAAGAATAATGGAAAAAGTGTGGCATCTGCAGATGGTAACAGTGGAAAGAAGTTATAATTGAACTAAATGTTTTCTTGTTTTTCCTCAGCTTTCCAAAGGCTGCCTCAAAGTGAAAGAGTTTCCCAAGGTCTAAATGGAGACCTTTACTTTTCTAATGTACAACCAGAAGATACCCGTGAGGACTATATCTGCTATGCAAGATTTAATCATACACAAACTATACAGCAGAAACAACCCATTTCTGTAAAAGTCTTTTCAAGTAGGTATTGCATCACCTAATCCTTGCATAGTATTTATGCAGAATTCTCAGGTGACTTGCCAAACTTAAGTAGTTTTATGCTAGAGATTTTGTTGGTGTAATTCTGAATAAGAAATTGCGTTACTCTTTAAAGCTTAAAATCTAATCTCCAGTTTTCTTGATGTATAATCTGTTTTAGAAGCTGTCTTTTTTCCATTTAGTAGGCTTTGTCTTTTGAAGAAATATTTTCTAGGATTGGAATGATTTTGGTGTAAAAACTATCTTTTAAAGTGGTTTTTATATTCAAGAATATCAAGCTGTTACTGATGTAACTATTGAAATAAATTAATCAATCATTTGATTAACTCACCGTGGCCATAACACCACCTTTTGATTCCCAATACTTTGATTTATCCCTCCTGTATGCTTTCTTCATGATATTCTGTTTATTTCAGTGGATTCATTGAATGACACTATAGCTGCTAATTTGAGTGACACTGATATTTATGGTGGTGAGTTATACTGGTCCTCACTGATACTCCATGTTTTGCAGTAGCATTTAGTTAACTAACTTTATCTCCATAGCTGCTTAACCTTTTGCTTCCTTTCCAATTTCTAATGAGAGTATCTATTAGTACTGGTGATAATACATGCAAAATGGACTGCACAGTCCTTCCAACTTGTTGATGTTTTAATGTTACTGTAATATATGTCTCATAACAATACCAGCTCCCTAAATAAATGAGTCCTTTCACACTGGGGCGGAGCTTACAAGTTGTCTATTTGTTTCCATATTATATTACTTTTTAATACTTTTTCTCCAACTGTTAGTTTGGTTTGTTCATTATCACTGGGACTATTCAATATCACATGCTGCATAATAGATAACAACAATTAAGCATTTAACAGATGCACTTTACATTTAATAGCTTCTTGAATGTACCATTCATTTTTAATACATTTCATAAATGTCAGACTGAACTGAAACTGATTTAAATCTAAACACTCTAATACTATCTGTGTAAATAACCTTGTAGGGAAAAAATGTGTTTGTTTGGCATTTGAACTTTTCATTAATCTCTGTTGAATGGTGCTTTGTGTATTGCAAATTAAATCCACCTGAACAGGTATTTGTGTTTAGCAAATCTGACTGTGCTGTAAGACTGGTGCCATAGCAGTTGAGCATCTGGAACTCCATACCTAATGTTGTTTGAGATAAATGTGTAACGTTCGTTCTGTTTTGTCTTTTTGTCAAGTGAGTCTTTGTATATGTTAAATCATAACTTAGTATAATCTGAACTGTTTCAGGGACACAGAATATTTTAATTCTCTGCATAAAAATAAGCTTTCATTCAAGAACAAGCAAGAACTACTAACCTGAACACAGGATGATATGTTAACTACAGTTAGTAAGGAACATAATCAGTTGGTTCCCAACTCAGAAATACAAGAGAATTCTTTGCATTTTTGTAGTCATGCAAAATGAGACAGTGATCCTTAGCAGTGCAGAAACTGGATAAACAACTAAGAGCCTGTGACTACTGACTGTGTTTGTTATGCTAACCCCCTTTTCTCCCATCTTTAAGTTGCTCAGGTACTATTTTTAATGAGTTCATGATACATTCTGTATTAAAATTAAGTGTTTTCTTTATGTTGATCTATCAATAAATCCTATCCCTTAATGAACTATTTTGTTGTATTTCTGCCCACATTTAAAAAGTGAAACAACAGTAGGTTACTGTAGTGATTCAGACTGCTACTGCACTTCAGAGCAAGTTGATCCATTACTTTAAAAGTAATTAGCTTTAAAAGAATTTAAAAGATTTACAGGAGGGCATGTGAAACAACATAGTAGATTTCAGAGTGCAGAATGTAAAGTCAGAAAGGGATCTTATGGCTACCTGTTTGCTATGGTTAATCATTGTGGGTAATCAGTAGTCCAGTATTACCAGAGAGGGAAATGGTTGGAATTAAAATTGAATATATAGTAAGGGGAGAAGACAAGGCTAAATTTCTGGAGAACTCTCATGTTGTCTAGAAAATTCTGAACAAAGCATATTTCAAAGTGAAGCACACCTCTTGACAGCTTTATTTCTGAATTTAATTACTTTGCTTTATTTGTGTTTTAATGGAAGCCCAGAAACTTTTGGTAACTTTAAATCTTTTGCAGACTCTCATGGGTCAAACTCAGTGTGCATCCATACATAGTTGCTTATTTAAAAGCTATGTATCAAATGCTACCCTCTCAGTGAACAAATAACATTTTTTTTTCATAGAATTATAGGTGGGCTTGGTTTGGAAGGAATCTTAAAGACCATCTCGTTTCAGCCCCCTGCCATGGGCAGAGCTGCCACCCACCAGACCAGGCTACCCAGGGCCCCATCCAACCTGGGCTTGGGCGCCTTCAGGGATGGGGCATCCACAGCCTATCTGGGCAACTTCTACCAGTGATTCACCACTTTCAGAGTAAAGGATTTCTTCCTAACATCTAACCTAAATCTCTATTAGTCTAAAGCCATTCTCCCTTGTCCTGTCACTATCTGCCCAGGTAAAAAAGTCAATCTCCCTCGAGTTTGTAAGCTCTCTCCAAGTACTGGAACACCACATTGAGTCTCCCTTGAGCCTTCACATATGTGTTCAAAGTTCTAGCATTTACCTGGTTGAAATATGATTCTGAAACGTCTGTCAAAAGCCTAACTTGTTGAAGCGTGTACTTATGTAACATGGTAATTTTTAATTAAATGGACTATGTGTGTCAAAATCTCTGTCCCGAATGTGAGAATGGATGTATGCATTTGATCAGTATTTAAATAAAATTTAGAAATTAATTATCTTAACTTTTCTGGTTCCAGCCAAGCCAGTTACAGAAAGGCCACCAGTTCTTCTTACGCCAACGGGCAGCACAAGTAACAAAGTGGAACTCAGAGGAAATGTTCTTCTGTTGGAATGCATTGCAGCAGGATTGTGAGTGACTTCTTGTACCATGTTTTTCTAAATAGAAGTACAGTATTGGAGGGAAAAATTTCAGGGATAATTAAAAAGTTCACACTGTATAATCTTAAAGATTGAAAGAAACAGAAATATAAAACAGAAAGAGGGCTTGAAGGAAGTCCTTGTTTTACTCCAAAATCAGCAGATTTTAAAACTGACTATGAACTTAAATGTTTTTCTTGTGTATTAAATATATGAGATGGCCTCTGCTTTCAGGACACAATCAAGAAGAATCATAAGGTGACCTTGGACACTTGCCTTCATGTCTGCAGAATTTAATTTAGGAAACAAGTCTGATTTCTTCCTAACTGTACAGCCATTAGGCTCTCTAATGGTTTCAAAGTGGTTTAAAAAAGTAAGAAGGATAAGAATGTGCTGTCTGAAAAAGGTGCCCACATATGCTAATAATTACTTAGGAGATCATCTAGGTGGGAGTTGTCAGAACATACCTTCAGAGACTTAAATCCAACTTCTCACTGTACTTGAGTTTAATTGGTACTTGTTTCCTCAGTGTAATGCATGTTTGCCTTCACTGCTTATTGCAAGCAGAAAACTACCAAAGAGCAATTCAGCTTCATGAACTTGTTTGATCTTAAATCAGTTTCACTCTCAGGAAGAGATCAGCAAATGGTTCAGTTAGTGTGGTAGTGGAAAATTTTTAGTACCAATTTATTTCAAAAACCGTGAATATATTTACACTGCACAATAACATTCAATGCAGATCACCCTGATGTAGCAAGGAGGTAAGCCAGCAAATGGTGCAACACAACATCACGTAGAGGTATTCACTTGCATAAACTCCAGAGGGTGTTGTCATGTACAGCTTGACACAGCTTGATACAGGGGTCAGTGCACTGTTTCTGTCACAGCTGTGGTCTTTTCAGGTGTCCTTGCATTAACACCACTAGCATAACCTCAGCTGTGATTGGGAATAGAAACAGATCTTGTAATCTTCATCTTTTGGCAACCTGGCAATAAATTAATCAGAGGTCCAAACTCCAGTAAAATGACTGTATAAAAACAGGGAAAAAATAAAATATTATACTTTATATGGATTTGAGTCTTTGTAATTGTTATGTTGTGTAACTTTTTATCTTAATAATTCAGTGAGGGAAGTTTACACTGTTCTCTGCAAGAGGCCAAATTCAGGATTTTTTATTTTTTTTTTTAATTTTGGAAGCAACTACTCCTAGCTACTGATACCAAAACTAGAAGGAAATTTTTTTAGGTGTCTTCACCATAAAATATGTGATATTAGACTGATAAAGGAATATTTGCCTTAGACCATTAATGTCTGGGAGAAGACATTCTACTCACTAAGTAGTATATTTTCATTTGTGTCTGCCTGAGTTTGAACATCTTCTGTGGCTGACATGGGGCACAGCCAGGATTTAGACAGTGCAGTGACAAGTAGCCATGACCACTGACATTTTTTTCTTGCTTTCTCATGGAAAAAATTTGTTTCCTAACAACTCTGCTGTAATATTTATGATGTTCATGAAGCATTAAAATATTACTCAAAGCACAGTTGTAAACTCGTCATTATCAAAATTTACTCTTAAAGAATCATGAGCATGAAATAAAAATCATAAGTGCAGTAAGATTTGAAGTAGATTTGAATCCCTTTATTAACCATCAAGGTTTTTAGATTAATCAACAGGCAAATGTATTCCATAATTATTAAGCCTACAAACAGATGGCCGTTGACGATGTTAGTGAGGCTTGTCATTTCCTAGAAACAAATGCTGCCATATTTTGCACATTTTCTGGACACGTCCCAAAATCTGTGAAAAAAAACGTAAACCAATTGTCTGTGTAATATATGTTCAAATACAGAATTCTCATCTTCCTTGTTGGCAGTCCCTTAATTTCATCTGCACTTTTGCTTCTCCAGACCCACACCAGTAATCCGCTGGATTAAAGAGGGTGGTGAACTGCCAGCCAATAGAACGTTTTTTGAAAATTATAAGAAAACTCTCAAGATTATAGATGTCTCTGAAGCCGACTCTGGGAACTACAAATGTATAGCAAGAAATATATTAGGTTCTACTCATCATGTCATTTCAGTAACTGTAAAAGGTAACACTTGAGTACTCCTTAATTCAGTAGTCAGTGTCAAGAACGCAAGATTGAAATGTGGTTACTAGAATAGTGAATTATTGCTGAAAAGATGGATGAGAACAGTAAAAAATAACAGAGTAAGTGATCAAGAAACCAACTGAATTCTGCCATCAGATGGACTTTACTGTCTCTCACTTCAACTTCTCTTTTTATTATATTACTTTGTCAAGCAATGTGCTAAATTGGAACTGTTCTGTAACAACAGTAAAGTAATTCATTTTAGATCTTTTGATTAACTATCATTAGACTGCTTCTGTCCTTTTTTTTAATCTTCCTCTACATCTCTCTTCTCTCTTCTTCACTTCCTTATTGTCTTTTCTGCTCTCCATTCATGTAGCCCAGATTTTTTTCTTCTGTTTTTCTATTCATCTTATGCTCCTTTTCTTCTCTCAATGAACATTTTTGTTTTTCTGTTTCCTCAATATTTTCTATCTATGCTATTGTTTTACTAGATACAAAAACACAATATAGAAACAGAAATATTCCAAATAGAAACTATATTTGGAGTACTCTGAAACAAAAAATTTGGGATGACAGCTAATTAGGTGTTTAAATGATCAGCTGTAGTGCTCCGTTTGTGTACTAAATAGCTATTTATATTACTCTAGTTCAGCATCACTTTATGGTCATATTTAACCTCCTTTTCAAGAACAGAAGATTTCTGTTTGCACATATCTGCCAATCCAAAATCTGAAGTTTAGTTGCAAGTTGTAATAATACATCATAATTGTGGTTATTTTTTGTAAAAATGAATGAATTAATTAAAAATGGTGACATAGATGCAAATCTTTTGGTAAGGTCAATGTTCTGTCCATTTTGAGCTTTGTGTGTTCTCATCTGTCTCACATAAACATCTAACCCTACTGAAACCACCCACTGAATTCAGCAAGACGAAAGATTTCACCCTTGACATGAAATCTTTTTGTGTAATCTATCCTAACTTCAGTTATAACAGCCTACCTAAATGAGAACATGGATGGCTCTGAAATTAATCAAAAGGCCATTCTAGCCTCTCTAGATGCTGTAGTCAGATAAATCTTGCTGTCATTATGAAAGGCAAATTTTTATTAATATAAATAGCTCTAAAAGAAAGTAAGTGATGTTTTGTTATTTGTCTCAGGATTTCAAAGTGAAAAGCTAACCCTTGTTTAATGCAGACAATAGCTTAGTTTGGCCTAAGTATAATTTATCAGATAATCCTTGAATATCATGTGTACAAAAAAAGTAAGCCGTGAAAGTGCATATCTATACCTATATATGTAGTTTGAGTTATCTTATTATTTCCATTATTGTGCCTCATGATTTTCTGTACAGACTTTTGGAAAGTGATTGCTGTGTTTCTCTTCCTAACTCCAGCTGCCCCATACTGGATAACACCACCCAGGAACTTGGTCTTATCTCCTGGAGAAGATGGGACGTTGATCTGCAGAGCTAATGGCAACCCAAAACCTAGTATAAGCTGGTTAACCAATGGCGTTCCCATAGCAAGTAAGACTTTTAACTACCTTGCAGGAGGATTACTAGGGAAATGCAAAAAGTACTGATTTTTATAAAAATTATAAAGAGTTCAAGTTCACTGGATGCTCCACAACATTGAATCTGTCAGAGCATCAAAGAAAGAAAAGCATCATGATCACAGAAACTGCAATTCTTAAGGTTCTTGTGATTTTGTGTAATTCTGAGATATCAAAAAGCTGGTGTGGAAACTACCAAGTACAGTATGCCCGTTTGTTCACTGGTTACTAAATGACAGAATTGAGCCCCGATTCCAACTGAATGATTAGTAAATCACTGTAAGAGGAAACTAAAGCAGCTGTTTCAGCTTCAGGGCAGTGCTGAGCGAACTACACCCATGGCAGGATTTCAAAGAAAAAGGACATTTGAATTTCAAAGCCCTGCTGTCATCATATATCCCACAATGTGCCTCCTGAGGCCCAGTAATCTGTTTGCAATACTTGAATTTACTATTGGAAAGCACAACTGGGAGATGCTTAATTCTTCCGGTTTTGTTTTTCCATAATACATTCAGACAAGGAGGGGGAATGTTGAAAAAAAGTATTACCCGTCTGTGTCTCAGTGAAGGAGTGAGCCTTAAATAACAGAAAGGGAAGAGAAATGGAAAAGGGAAGAAAGTTGAAGACTAGATTTGCATCAAAATAAAGAAAAAAATTAATATATCTTAGGCACCTATGAAAAAAAGTGAAATGTTCCAGGTTATATTACTCAGCATGAAGTGATTCTTTTAAAGGCAGATTTTAAGATCTTCTGTTTTTAAAGACTTTTTGACGATTGGATGAGATGATCCTGTAAGTCCTTTCCAACCTTTTGATTCTATGATTGTGATTCTAAGCTTATTTGAAATCTTTTGATTCATTCTCTTTGACTGTAATGCTTTGAGGAAAAAGTTACTTTAAATTTAAGGCAAGCTGTTTCAGGCAGATTGGAGTGATAAGGAGCTAACATTGTAATGTTTACTCACAGGTGTAATTTGAACCCACATGCACAGTCCCATTGAGGTCAATTAGAATTACTTTTGCAAGTAGCAGTTGAAAGTTCAGGCCATGACTCTGCCTTGCCTTACACTTCAGTTAACACTCAAGTTCTGCATTATTTATACTGCTGCATAATCCGTTGTGTTTTGTTGCTCAGATATTCAATGTGGCTTTACAAAAGGGAAGCCATGCATAAGGTATCTCAACTATTTAAAAAGAAACAACACGGATTAATTGGGAAGGGGAGGCACTTTCATAACTGAACTTCAGAAAGACATTGCAAATACTGCACAAAAGACTAATTTATTGGTTCAGTAGTTCATAGTTCATGATGATCTATTAAATATTAAATATACACACTTAGATTTAAAGAAAGTAGAGCAATGAAAGGCACTATTTATCTTCTTTCAAAATGTACTTCACTTGTTTATATCGTTTCACACTGAATCTTAGTTTGAGTTAGTCTCCACTAGTAATGATGTTGAAGTTAAAGAAGAAACATTAGCCCTTAAATTTCCTTCATGAAAGGCTTTGATAATCCATGGCTCAGGGATTTGTTGTCCATCATGCTCTGTGTGAGTACACACATGAGCCAATCATGATGGCCGTGGGAGGGTGGGGGGAAACCTGCTAGACTCAGGTGCCCCAAGGACATGACTCTGGCCTAGGACCTGCAGTAGATGGTAAAACCTTTGATAAGCAGCTTTTTTTCATTATTCTGCACAAGATAGTCAAATGATTGTTGTGATTCTGGAGGTAATACCCTGCCATTGATTTGGTGTTAATAGTATAATTAAAATCAAAAGCTTGCCCTGGAATAAGGATTGCTGTGATACTCTAAAATATTTTACTGAGGATCAAATGAGATTATTAAGAAAAGGGCACTTCTTTCTTGCTCCATCTCTTCCAGATTTAAGTCTTTGACAATTCACTGTAGGCAATAGGGTAAGGCAAAGTTGAATTACAAAAGTTTCTTCTTGCTTAGTTCTACTCTTGTATGACCCTATAGGTTTTCAAATCTTTCTGATGCTCTATACTGCTCATGCTTGCTATTTTACAACTAGCTTTTGTCCAGATTTACTCATCTCTGAAAATATAGTTCAGTATTCCTCTGGATCAGAACCGGCAGCTTTTTTGCACATACCATTGGAATTGTATGCATCTGTGCAGAAATACATCCTGTTAATGTGCCATTCTCCTGTTGTTGTAGCCAGTCCATCAGAATACAAATGTACAACATTGTACAGATGATTCTTCAAAACTACCACTTCAGTTGCTCAACTGCAGTTAGTTTTAACCACAGAAAGATCTACCTCATTTTGAAGATTATTTGTGAACATAAATTTTTGGAGAAAGAAGCAAGTCAAGAAAAATTCTAGATTATTTTTAGCAAAAGTTACAATAAAAGTGATCATCCGATACTGTCAGAACCTGAAAGTCATTACTATGCAAGGACCATATGTTTTTTAAAAAACAGCTGTCTTTCTTAGTATTTTTTCAGCAATAACAGGGTCTTCAAAGCTATCTCTGAGGTCAGAGTTGAAAATGATGTGTTAAAAACCAGCAGTGATCTCACTTCCTGTTTACATTAACTATTATTTGTCCATAAACTTAAGGACAGAATTATAGTATTAATAGAACTACTGCAGCAGACATTCAGTATAAAAATATCTAAAGTAATTATCTCAGCATTGCTAAGAAACTAATATTCTGCTACTCATGGAATGTGAAAATTCAGCTCTACTAAAGACATGAAAGAGAAACCATGAGCTTAAACAACAGACTTTCTGTTCTTGCATTGCTGTCAATTTTTGCAGTTCCTGTGTAGTTTTCTACACAAAGTCACAGAATCACTCAGATTGGAAAAGACTTCAAAGATCATTGAGTCCAACCACGGCCTAACCATACTACCCTAACTCTAACAACCCTATGCTAAATCATGTCCCTGAGCACCACGTCCGAATGGTTTTTAAACACATCCAGGGATAGTGACTCAGCCACCTCCCTGGAGAGCCTATTCCAGTGCTTAACAGCCCTTTCTATAAAGTGTTTTCTGATATCCGACCTAAACCTACCCCGGCGCAAACTACACTGAAATGATCTTATTCATGAACTTAAAGAAATAAAAATTGCCATCTGAAAGGTTATTCAACGAGCATGTAGAGTCACTGTAAATACATAGCAGTAATAATTATTTTTATTCATAACTTCGATAGAATCATAGAATGGTTTGTGTTGGAAGGGACCTTAAAGATCACCTAGTTCCAACTCCCCTGCTGTAAGCAGGGACACCTCTCACTAGACCAAGTTGCTCACAGCCCCATCCAGACTGGCTTTGAATGCTTCCAGGGAGAGGGCATCTACAGTCTTGCTGAGCAGCCTGTTCTGGTGTCTCACCACCCTCACAGTAAAGCATTTCTTCCTGACATCTAGTCTAAATCTACCTCTTCCAGTATAAAGCCATTTCCCCTCATCCTGTCACTGCATGCCCTTATAAAAAAATCCTTCCCCAGCTGTCCTGTAGACCCCTTTCAGGTACTGGAAGGCCCCCATGAGGTCTCCTCAGAACCTTCTCTTCTCCAGGCCAAAGAGCCCCAACTCCCTCAGCCTGTCCTCATAGGGGAGGTGCTTCATTCCTCTGATCATCTTCAAGGCCCTCCTCTGGACCTGCTCCAACAACTCTGTGTCCTTCTTGTGTTGGGGGCTCCAGAACTAGATGCAGTATTCCAGGTGGGGTTTCACAAGAGTGGAGTAGAGGGGCAGAATCACCTCCCTTGACCTGCTGGACACACTTCTTTTGATGCAACCCAGGATAGGGCTGTGTTTCTGGGGTGCAAGCACGCATTGTCAGGTCATGCTGAATCTCTCATTAATCAACACTCCCAAATCTTTCTCTTCAGGACTGCTCTCAAGCCATTCTCCACCCATCCTGTGTCTGTACTTGACGCTGCCCCAATCCAGATGCAGGACCTTGCATTTGGCCGTGTTGAACTTCATGAGGTTGGCATAGATCCACCTCTCAAGCCTGTCTAGGTCCCCCTGGATAGCATCCCTTCTTCCCTCTAGCATGTCAACTGCAACATTCAGCTTGGTGTTGTCTGCAGACTTGCTGGGGGTGCACTCAATCCCCACTGTCTGTGTCGCCTACAAAGATACTCAATAACACTGGTCCCAGCACTGATTCCTGAGGAACACCACTCCTCACGGGTCTCCACTTCCACATTGAGCTGTAGACCACAACTCTCAGAGTGCAACCATCCAGCCAATTCCTTACTCAGTGAGTGGTCCATCCATCAAATCCATTTTTCTCAACTTTTTTTTTTTTGTCAACCAGAATGTCATGTGGACAGTGTACACAAGTCCAGGTAGATGCCAGTTGTTAAAGATGATGTGATTTGCTAAAGAAAATGCAGGCATCTAAAGACAGTCATGAATCTTTCTGCTCTTTTCAAATTAGAAATTCTTTGTTCTTATTGTATTTTTCTGTGACATGTTACTCATCTGAGTAAAATTATTTCATATTTGTGCTAAATATCATGACATTGATTCAAGGAAAATCAAACAAGCAAGTATGTTCCTTTCTTCTCCAGACTGTTTTCAGCCAGAGGAAATTTCTACTACAACAGTTGAAGTGACATCAACATTTTTACTATAGAATAGAAAAATTTTGTATGCCTGTCCTACAGTTCTTCTGATTTTCTTTTGTTTAGCTTCCTGAGATTGCACAAATAAGTAATTGATCAGGAAAATTAAATACTTCAGTGGAAAGGAGTAAAAAGAATTAACATTTTGGAATTTTTCTTTCTGTTTTAAGCATAAAGGTGTGTTTTAACTGCTTTTATTCAGGAAGCAAATTTCTTTCTGTCTTTTCTTCCAGAAAATAAAAACGAGCCATAGTGGTCCTTTAAACATAATAAAAAATGTTTTTGCCTGGGGCTGTCAAAATTTTATGAAATTGAATGAGTGTATGGGTTCAGACAGACAGCATTTAGGGTGCTGATAGCTAACTGTAACAGAAGAATCTTGCAGAGGCCTTACCTTCTTTGTAGACAAACAGGCTGTATTAGACTCAACGATTTTGAGGCTGAATGTTGACTGATACAGAACACATGCTCAGCTATCCATTACAACAGCAGAGGTTCTGTAGCAAGTCCTTATAGTTCATCATTCCAGCAATACACATCCATTTTAATTATCTAGTTTTTTGCCACTTTGCCTGTCATTGCTAAATTCAGATTTCCTTTTCATGCAGCCATTCTTTAAGGTGACCAGAGTTCTTATAAAGGCAAACAAGCAGTGTGTGAGTGCAGCAGGATTACAGTTGAGTGATGCAGCATCTAACTCTTAGGGCCTGGCACTGCATGATGCAATATAGTACGTGGGCAAAGACATGTAGGCTGTGTTTGGGTTGTGTGGGAGAATTAGGTGTGTCAGAAAACAGTTGAGTAGATGCCAGTCTTAGCACAGCACTCTTGATTCAGCATGCAGGAAGCTAGACAAGACAAATGAAGCACTGACTAACCTGATACTTTCTTCATTTTTTTGGTTTTGTTTTTTGCCTGGGACACATAACTTAAAACCCTTTTCTTAGAACAGGTACTTACTTCCTTTTCTTTGAAGTGTTAAGAGCGATATCTCTTCTTTTCCTTAAATTAAGCAGTGGGAGGGGAAGATTTTACCCTTCTTTTTGTACAACTTCATGCTTACCTCATGAGGGGCCCTACCAAGCCTGCAAGTTAGAATGTATGGGATGTGTCAAGACTGAAGGGACACACAGAGCATGGGACAAGAAGGAACCATGAGCCTCTGCCTCTTGGGAGGATGATTGTGTACATTTTCCATGTAATGGTGATGTGTGTACAGAAACAGGATGCTTCCCACAGGTGTCTAGACTGCCTGCTGTGCTATTCACTGCTCCCCTATTTTCAGCCAATGAATTTCCTAATGAATATGCATTTACAGGTTGAGTTCTGAGATATTATCTTAACAAAAGCTGTTGTCACTTACAGAAAATCCAGGTCAATTTGTTTAATGGATCTTCTCTATGAATCCAAATACATCAGAAATAATTTTATATGAAAATGTCTTTCACAAATGCACTTATTTTCTCCAACTCCAATAACAAATATTGGTGTCAATTTTGATGATGCAAACAAACGACGATGTTCTTATTTATTCACACATGCACTTCTTTTTCATATTAATATAGCAATAAGTTCACCAATTTATCAATTTTAGTAATGCTTTCGGAGATTTTACTCAGCTATTTTAAACATTAAACTATTATTTGTGCATTTTTATTCAGTGCAGCATCATGAGCTATTTTTTTTCTCTGTTATACCTCTGTGGCTCCAGTTGTATCATAACTGACAACCATTATTCTTCAGTTATATTCTGAGAATTTTATTTTCAGTTATATTCTGGATTCTGGGATACAAAAGTGTTTTGACACAGCTCATGCTGCTGCAGAATAGTTGGAGAAATAGCACCTTATAATAGTTACATAAGGGAAAGAGTGCCACCTACTGAATTACTGTCATTCCTTTTGTGAAGACTTGGTTTTGTGTGAAAGAAATGTCTTACTCTGAGATAGTCTGAAACTGACTAAGGATGTTTTTACATTCAGATTATAATTTAGGTATATAAAAACTGGTTTGAAAAGCTGAACGATTAAACTGTAGGGTCTGTAAGGTTCCAGTGTCATAGTAACAAAATTTTCTTTTGACGTTTAGAACTATTTCTTTATTTTTGTAGATGGTGTCTGTCATTCCCTGAATTTTGTTATATGTGTAAATTTCATCCTTGTTGAATGCAAAATATGATCTCAGCTTTGCTTCTTTGGGGAAAAGCAAACACAATGCAGCAACAAAAGCAACAAACACAAAAACCCTTAAAAAAGGGAACTCTACCATCCTGAATTAAATGTGCATAGTACTTCCTTTATCATTCTGGAATTCAGAACTTACACAGTAAAGAAACATGAAAACAGAGCATATGGTATGTTGGTCTCACATACTGTTTATTTTCAGAAGCATGAAATATGTAATGCAATGTCAGTTTAAGAAAAAGAAATGTTTCTTCTCTTTACACCAATAGTTGCCCCAGAAGATCCTAGCAGAAAGGTAGATGGGGATACCATTATTTTCACAGCTGTGCAAGAACGGTCAAGTGCTGTTTATCAATGCAATGCTTCTAATGAGTATGGATACTTGCTGGCAAATGCATTTGTGAATGTTCTTTTTTTTAAAAAAAATGTTTATATTTTCAGTCTTGGTTATTCACTTGTCTCCTGGTACTTATATGGATTGTATGCTCAAGCGTTTGTTTAGGTTTTTAGTATGTAGAAACTGATCTATTTTCTGAGCCTTGTAAAAGCCGCATATATAGATATCTTGGGGTTTCTTTTTGCGGATATTCCTGAATTTCCCTTTCACTGCTACTCAGTAAGGAGCATAGTTGAGCAGTCTGGAGAAATTTGGAAGAAAGCTTGTTTTTTTTTTTTTAAATTAAATCATAAAAAACCTGAACATAACTAATAAGGTAGGGATTAATATTCCTTAGGCTAGTCTGTTTCAGAACACTTTTATTTATTGCTGGTGTTTTAGGACAGTTAAATATTTGCACCATTTGTAAGCTACAGTACAGAACACATTCCACTCCTACAGTGATCCCAGATTCAGATAATCCCTGAGTAAGACAGATCATAGAAAAGATTATCTATAAATTGCCATTGCAAGAATAAATGAGTATGCATTTGTCTTGAAGGCCTCCAAGGATGCATTTCAAGTTATGAAATATTGTGGTCTCAGTATCTTCCCAGTGAATTGAACAAAAATAGCAGAAGGGTGGCTCCTAAAGAATCTTCTGAAAGAACTGGCAGATCCTTTGATTGAGAGACAGACATTTAGATGAAAGAGCCTCGTTTTGAGATTTCTGTTCAAAAACCTAGGTGTTTCACCAGAAGTGCCTGTTGGCTTCTTTCTGTGTGGAGGTCTGCTTGGTATTATGTAGTTCACTCTGTTCCCAGGAGTTTCTCTTCATGAAGTGTGTCCTAATTTAAATTTTCCAATTGAGACCACTGGCTTTAGTGCCCTATTCATTGTAAACAGGAAGGATGTGTTTGTTTTTCAGATGAAAATTTTGTTACATTAACATTTCCTCGGGGTAATAGAAGAACGTAACTGGACCCTAGACTGTGACCAGAAATACTTCTTTAGGCCCTTCTTGATTTCTTCATATTTTGTATTTGTATCTTTGCACCTATATTGTTATTTTTATTTTTTCAGCTGAGCCACCAAGAATTCTAACTCCTGCTAATAAACTGTATCAAGTCATCGCAGATAGTCCTGCATTAATAGACTGTGCTTATTTTGGTTCACCTAAGCCTGAAATTGAATGGTAGGTTATAGTTGTTGTGTTTAAGTTACGGAAAAGAATTAGTTGTCTCTATGGAAACAAATGTATTAATTGTATTTGACATAGCAACATGTTAAAGTTTAAACTTAACTTTAAGCTCATTTAAATTTCATTGTGGATACTGTCTGTATTTGCTGATGTAGCAGTTGAAGTGTGTATTTCCTGATAATAAAATATGATAGAATTTAATTCTGGTGTTGGGTAATAGTATTATCTTTCATTTAAAGGTTTAAGGGAGTGAAAGGTAGCATCTTGCGTGGAAATGGATATGTTTTCCATGATAATGGAACCTTGGAAATTCCAGTGGCTCAGAAGGATAGTACTGGCACATACACATGTGTTGCAAGGAATAAATTAGGAAAGACACAAAATGAAGTACAATTGGAAGTTAAAGGTAAGCTATGAATCCCTGTTTCATTACAGATTACTACAGAAATTAATGCTTTCTAAATATCTAATAGACATCTCAAATTTCAGACCCAACGATGATAATTAAACAGCCAGAATACAAAGTGATTCAGAGATCTGCCCAGGCTTCATTTGAGTGTGCAATAAAACATGATCCTACCTTAATACCAACAGTTATATGGTTGAAAGACAATGGTGAACTACCAGATGATGAAAGGTACAAAATGTTTCATCTTTATTTTTTCTGTTGCAAATATTGACCTATTGACATTTTCCAAACTGATAAACATCATCGCTATCCCATATTTGATGACCAAAAGACTTATCTGGTGTGGTGAAAATATTAAAATAGAATTCAAAAGAAAATGAAAAGCAAATTTTTGTAGGTATACGTTGAGTACATGTATCTCTTAAAAGCATGAGAAACTAGAGAGTAAATTGAGAAAATTCTGCTGTAGATCACAGACAATAAAAAGTAGTTTGAGTATATTTGGAAATAAAAATGCATTAAAAAGATAGGCAGTTACTATTGAAAGATGTTTAAGAGTTATGCAGAAAAACCTGATACAGTTCCTTAGCTTATATTATTGTCTAGATATTTGCTGAAAAATACACAAGTATGTTGGATTTGACAATGCTTTATGCAAATTTCTTATAGCAGTACCAGTTGTTGAAAAATTATTGGCTGAATCTATTGTATTTACAGGTTTCTAGTTGGTAAAGACAACTTGACCATTATGAATGTAACTGATAAAGATGATGGAACATATACTTGCATAGTTAATACTTCTCTGGACAGTGTTTCAGCAAGTGCTGTGCTTACTGTTGTTGGTAAGAATACTATACAAATTTATGATAGCAGAATGGTATTTGATTTCTGTTAAGTATGAAGACAACATTTGACTTAAAATAAAAAGCTTAAACATAGGTTTCAGTTGCTAGGATAGAACAAAATAAATTTCGCCTACTTGTATATGTGTTTCAGTTTTAAAAATATAATAATCTTACCCTGAAGTTTGCTTTTGAGTCATCTACTTACAAAATGATCTGATAGCCTTTGGACACATGCAGTTTCATGCTGTATAGGTTTTAATTGGTATCACACATGAGCTAACATGGCAAATTACAAATTTCTAAGTACTTGTTATTTCAGGAATCTCTTTTACAGCTACATTACTCCTCAGAAAGACTAAGCATGCTTGATTGTCAGACTTTTCAATGATTTTCTTGCTAAATTTGTTCTCCCTGTTAACTTTTTATGGTTGCAGATTTTTGTAAAATGTGTTAGCTTGTCCTTTCTCTCACTTTGTAAGAAAGTTTTAAGTAGATGTCCTCTATGGAAGTTAAGTGGAACTGAAGTTCAATGTGAGAGTTGAAATCAACTATGCTTGTGTTTTAAAATTGTACTGTAGTCTCATGCATATCTAGGAATGACTTTTAATCTAGTACTTAGAACCATCCAGTACTTGTTTATAAGTTTTTGTAAGATTGCTTACTTTCTCTTCTTGATCCATCTATATTTTAAAAAAGGATAAATTATTGTAGAGTACTTCTGTCACTTTTCAGTTTAAATTTCTCAATTACTCAGTCTCAACTGTTTACTCTTAGTAAGTTAGCTTTTCTTTATCTCTAATTGTTATAATCTGTAACTACCTACTATATTCTGTTCTTTGGGGTACTAACTGATTAAATCCTTTATATTAATATTCTTTTCAGCTGCTCCCCCAACTCCAGCTATCATTTACGGTAAACTAATACAAAGTTCCCTTCATCTGCCAGATAAATTTCTTGTTTTCCTATTATAAAGTGCAACATCTTTTTTTCCCCTTCCCTTTTTATTTTGTGTGTGTGTTTGTGTGTGTATGTGTGTTTGTTTTTTGGTTTCATCCCATTTTACCAACTGCTTTGGTGCTGAAGTACTAGTCCTTGGAATTTTACATTGTTGAGTGCTTTGTATTTTAGAGATATTTAAGAGAGAAATTATTTTTTATTGAGATTACAGTGTGAGAATATTTTCTAATGGTGAACACTGTAATGCAAATCAGTTATATGACAAATGGAAGTCTTTAAAGGTAAATTCATTCATTTATTTAAAGTTAACTCACTATCGAAGAACTTGTGACAAATCAATTGCAGTATGTTTTTCCTTTAATAACAATTTTCTTAGTCTGGTGTATTTATGTCATAGTTTGTCTACATTTTAGCTCACTGAAAAATAGGTAGGACCTTACTGCTTCATTTATGATCGATAAAACTGTTAAGTAAGGATTTTGAAATTACAATACACCAAAAAGTGTGTCAGTCATGTATAGTCTTAAATTGGACAGCCTACACCCTTTAATTTGATAGCATTTTTTGTGGATTTTTAAATGCTATATGATATGCATTTCTAAACCCTTCTAATGTTGAGCACATTTAAGTAAGTTCTGTCATGTGCAGAAAATATCCTAATGCATTCTTAATTGAACCTACTTGTTAGTCTTTTTATTCCTGTGACAATTCATATAATTAAATATTTTCATCAGTTTAAATGGGCATTTAAAGCTTCATGCATTATGAAGATATATTTTATCACCTTGTTTGATATTTCAGGATTTCTAAAATGTACAACAAAAATAAGTGTCTTAGATACTCAGTTTCCATTTGCACTATACTTTCTTTGATTTCATAGCCAATATATTTGTAGTGCTTCTAGAAATGCTTTTTTTATGTGGGTGCTTTACTTTCCATTGTATTAAATATTTCTGTTTCTAATAGATTACTACTACATAAACTAAATAAATGTTTCATATTTCTTTTCTTCTCATTCTGTTTTTGTATCACAATGCAGATCCTTGTTACTGTGTAAAAGTTTCCAAATCATCACTTCTTCCCCATTTCATATCTGTTTTGTGACCACTGCATGCTAATAGACATGAAACCATGCTTATACAAGTCAGTAGATCTGCACCGCTGTATTTGTGGGCTTCTTTTAATTGGAATGTAAGGATTTTTTCAAAGACAAAACTACATATTCTGGCATGATTATTTGTTTTGTGTTCATTTGATTTACAGCTCGGCCAAATCCACCGCTTGACTTGGAACTGACAGGTCAGCTAGAAAGAAGCATTGAGCTCTCATGGGTACCAGGAGAAGAAAATAACAGTCCCATAAAAAGTATGTTTGTTTGTGTCTTTTGTAGCAACAGATCCCAATGGCAAATTCATTTGTTACAGTTGCCATTTATGTACACTGAAAAAACCCGCACTGACTGTCCTCTACTGCAGAGCCAAGGTGAAAGACATTTATGGCTCTGAAGTGCTGGACTTCTACTCCAAAAACCTGTGCTTGTTAACATAGAAGTTGATACTGATGTGAACTCTGTCTGACAGGGTCTAGTCTTATGAATATGTAGAGAGTAGACCTGTTCATTAGTTGAATGAAAAACAAAAAAATTACATATATGTCCTTTGAAAGGTGAAAGCTACTAACATCTTGCTTTAACTCTTTCATAATTTCCATCAACTTGAAATAGCAATATCTTTAGGGATTATTCATCACTATTGGCAACTGACCCCTGTCCCTCATGAAAATATAAACCGGATAGTCTTTTATATTTGTTTTTCCTAGTGTAGACAGTTGAGGGAGTAGAGCATGTCCCTAAGGCAGAGAAAATAAATGTTTTAAGTCTTTTTAGACAGGAGATTGATCTAAAATGTTCTTATTTCTTCCAGTTGAATGAAAGCGCTGAAGTTTTACACTTTCAGATTTGTCTAATGTATATAAACTCATAATTTGCTTTTGAAAATATAAGAAAAAAGTAATAGGAATATTTGAATTTTTTTCATTGTAGTTTATCTATTTTCTTGTGTCAGCACTTTAATGTTTTTCCAGACTAGATGACAAAAACCTTTTTTATTTTTTTCCTATTGAAATGCAGTCATACTACCTCAAAAGAGCTGATATTAAGGTAGTGGTTCATGTCAGAGATACACTCAAACATTGGAAATTGAACTCTTCCAATTAAATAATGCTGCTCTTAATTACAGTAAATTTAAATTGATGTGTGCCCCCCTGAGAGATTGCAAAACAAAGTGTTTGCTTTGTATTTAATCCTATTATTGTGGCTACTGTTAGCAGTAAAAAGAAAAACGAGATTTAAAGGTAGCACTTCATTTTGAGTGATACCTTACACAGGTAATATGATTCATATAGTAGAATCTATCTTCTGGCTGATTGGCAGCTGAAAAAAATACATAGTAAAGATAAGTAAAATGATTTTATTTTTTGTTCTACAAATGCATCTATCCCTGAGGCTGTATACTCTGAACAGACCCGCCTGCAATTAATAATGTTCACAAAGAGAATTCTGAGGAAATTTAGTTTCTGTACATGAATTCCTTGACTAAATTTGAAGATACTGAAAAGAACACTCAGAAATCTTCCTCGTTTGGTTCTTGACTTTAAATAGTTTTTCACCAGTCTGAGTGGGGAAAAGGGAATATTAATGTGGTCTTAATATTGTATAGGTGCTACAATAATGTCAACTTAATATAACTGGGACCAATGTATTTGTCTGTCAGAATACTCCTTTTATTTCAAAATTCCAATCTTGTCCCACTTTCTTGCTGTGATAGTTAAAGGGTTCCCCTGTTACATTAAAATCCAGTACCTGGGAGATATCTTTTGTAAAAATGTGCTGCATGATATCTGTACTACTTAAAATACCACATAATAAAAGTGAGAGTTCTTCTCATATTTCCATCTAGGCAGAACCTTAGAGAACCACATTATATATGTCTCCTATGTTCTTAAATTTCAGTTTCCATGATTTTTAAAAACATTGTCTGGATTGCTTCGTTTTGATTAGCTCCTTCAAAGTGACTACACTGATCTAGGAAGGTGTTGCAAGTTTTGACATAAATTTGGATTCAATTTCTGTTTGCAGACTTTGTGATTGAATATGAAGATGGACTGCATGAGCCAGGGGTGTGGCATTACCAGACGGAAGTTCCTGGATCTCAGACAACTGTACAGTTGAAGTTGTCTCCATATGTCAACTACTCATTCCGTGTGATTGCTGTCAATGAAATTGGTAGAAGTCAGCCAAGTGAACCATCTGAGCAGTACCTGACAAAATCCGCAAGTAAATAAGTATTCCTGCTTACCAGTGATTGATCTGTATTATGAATGGCATTGAATTTGCTTGGAATGGAAACAGCAGTCATTCTTGTTCACATGTCAATACTTTGTTTTTAGACCCTGATGAAAATCCTTCTAATGTACAAGGAATAGGCTCAGAACCTGATAATTTGGTAATAACATGGGAGGTAAGTTTGAGTTTTGGTGGTTTGTTTGTTGTCGCCTCTGTGAATAGCATTTTCATGGAGTTTTTAAAGAAACAGTAAACTGCCTGAGAATTCCCCTGTGAAATAATAAATGCATTGCATGTTTAAAACATTCTTGAAAAAGAAAAAAAAAGCTAGACATCTCCCATTCTTCATTTTCAGGGAAAATTTGAGTGCGCTGTCAAAGAAAAATATTTTTTCAAGTTCCCAGATTTTTCTTGATTAGTTTCTCTAAGATAAGCCACTAATTTGGTAATACAAGATGTTTTGCTGCCAATGTAGAAAACCTTAACTATGTAAATTGTGGTTTATCTCAAGTTTATTCTTAGAATGAATTATAATGTAAAACTTAATTCTCAGCTTTTGTCATAAGCTGAATTGCTGTGCACAATTTCTCTAAAAAAAAACATTTGTTTTTCTGTCATGCCTTTTTCATCATGATAGGATCTCAAGAGAGCCATTTAAAACAAATGTCACAACCCAGGAAAGAAACATTTTGGGGGGACACAGTTTTTAGGGAGCAGGTGTAAATCTGTTTCTCCCTCTTCTACTTCTAAAAAATATATTTGAAAATGAAACATGTATAGAAACCCCACTGTATGGTTGTCTGATAATTA
Organism: Odontophorus gujanensis; assembly: GCA_013399175.1. Classification (NCBI taxonomy): domain Eukaryota; kingdom Metazoa; phylum Chordata; class Aves; order Galliformes; family Odontophoridae; genus Odontophorus; species Odontophorus gujanensis. The sequence continues at coordinate 495,306 of VXAB01008223.1, read as the reverse complement.
GCTGTTATCTTATTCAAAGCTCTCAATGCAATTTTTACTAATAATGAAAAGCAACTGAACCTACCTCATATAAAAAGTAAATTACAACAGTGCTTCTTTGTCCCAGAACATGGTAATTTTTTAGTAAAACTCTAACTCAACAACTTTTAGACTTCAGGTTTTTTTTTGTTGTTGTTGTTGTTGTTTTTCTGAGGCTACAGAATGTTTTAAAAGCAGTTTGATTTACTCTTTTTATTTCAGTCTTTGAAAGGTTTTCAGTCTAATGGACCTGGACTTCAATACAAAGTCAGCTGGCGCCAGAAGGATGTAGATGATGAATGGACATCTGTTGTGGTTGCAAATGTGTCTAAATATATTGTGTCTGGTACACCAACTTTTGTTCCCTATGAAATAAAAGTACAGGCCTTAAATGACCTGGGATATGCACCAGAGCCATCAGAGGTTATTGGACATTCAGGGGAAGACTGTAAGTTTCCTAGTTTGACTCTGTAGTATTAATTAAAAGCAACTAACTGTGTAACCTAAATATGGATTCAAAATACCGAAGCATAAAAAGGAATATAGTAGGTTTATTGTTTTCATAAGTTGAAATAAGTTGGGAATAATAAGCGTTCATAAAACTCTGTAGTATTTATGTTCAGATTGCTTTTTAGCACGCAGGATCAACTTTTTAAACTACCTTCTCAAAGGAATGCAATAAGTCATTGAAAAGAAGTATGTTCTTTTGCTGTTTTATCCTAACTCTACCTGTTACATCCTTTCCACACAGTGCCAATGGTTGCTCCAGGCAATGTACAGGTTCAAGTTATTAACAGCACATTGGCAAAGGTGCATTGGGACCCTGTTCCACTAAAATCTATTCGAGGACATCTTCAAGGGTATAAAGTAAGTATAATCAAAAGCTTGCTATTCTCATTTATTAAAATAGATCACTCTTGCAATATGAGATCGTATCCAGATGGAAGTAACTTGATATGTAAGAGAATTCTTGCTTTTCAGTGAACTCACAAGTTTTGCTGACAAGAGCAACACTGTTATTAAGACTTATTTAAATTTTGGCAAGGTTCCAGTCTCGTAGTATGCCTCCTGTGACATTGTCCTTGAAGAAAAATGAGATGTTTTTGCAATCAGGTTTGCACACATTAAATAGATTAAAAACATATAATAGTTCTACAGATTTTTTTTCCAAAAGGATATTTAGAGGATGAGGGGAAATAGTTTCTGTTGGAGTCTCTTCTAGGTATAATGCTATTGAATAACTTCTTTGCAATTGTTCACCTTCTGCTATAATGTGATTAGTCACATAATTCTGATGAATTAGCCACTTGGAAGCTTAGTGCTGTGTCTTTTTAGAGGTGAAGGAAAAGCTCAATTTAGAGATATAGGAAATGGTTGAAGATATGGAGTGTCTCTGAAGGAAGCTTCATGTAAGGTAATGTATTGACTTTGGCGATAACTGAGTAGGAAACAAAACACTACAATTAGTAAGGAATGGAAGACTTCAAATTGAGAAACTGGAGTAGCTGGTGACCTTGGTAGATCAGGGAAAATACAATCACATAAGTTGCTTCAGAATTTTTGCACTAGAAACAAGTCAGAAGAAAATCAAGAGTTAAAACTTCAGAAGTATGATAGACTGGCAGTGGAGTGGAGGGTGGAATGAGAGGATTCATTGACCTTCTCTGCAAGAACAGTAGAAAATAAGTAACTACTTCTTCACTCTTCTGTAAGTATACTAATATTTTCAATAGTACAGACAAGTTACACAGTCTAAATTAGGTTACTTTGTAAGACAGACTATTTTGAGCTACTTCTGTTTAAAGGAACAGAGGAAAATAAATATTTGAAAACTGAAAGGAGGAAAGAATATTTGGAACAAAATAAATGTACATCATACTTATAAACTGAAGGATTAGAATTCAAGAGCAGTAAATCTAAACTTCAGTGCATTACAGGTTGTTGCGTTCCTGTTATGTGGGTGTGACTTATCTGGCACAAAATGGAGAGACATAAGCTAGTTCTGTAATGAGCTAGTGTAAGTATTTGTAGTTAGTGTGGTGCTTTACCCTATATAATAAATCTGGCTGAGAAGTAGGACTTGTTATACTTTTACATCACTATTTGTTAGATTACATTACATATGTCAGTCTCATATCACCCTGATATTTCATGAACAAATAGGCTACGAAAAGATCACCCATTATGTGGTACTTAAAATTTAGTGAAGTTAATGCTCGCTATTATTCCAGTTACCACAATGTTAATGACCATTAATAATTAAGAAAAAAACATCTCTGCCAATGCATCTGGTGTTTTCACCCTTCAAAGTCTTGTTAACAGTAAGTTGTCATAATCCCAGATTTTCTGTTCTGTATTTGCACTCTTCTTTTTCCATTAGCCTAAGGAGTTAGTCATGCCATGGTACCTTTTGTTTAGTGTGTTAGTCGTCTTTATGTGGTTTGTTTGCTGTGGTTTTTGTTTTGTTTTGAGGAAGAGGAGAACCGTACAATTACACAAACCTAAGCAATGTTGAAATTAAATAATAAAATGATCTCAAGACCACAGGACTGCCAGCTTGCCTGACCACTGAGTAATTTTGCTTTTATAGCTAGGACAAATGAGACAATGGTATATCCTTGAATAAGTTGCAGATGCAGCAAAAGTTTCTTAAATAATTTTTGCAGATACAACTAAATCAAGCTAAAACTAGACAAGGCATGACGTGTCCTAAGACTTAAAGAATAGTTACTGATACAAAGCTTTCTCTGAAGTCATGTTGAAAACATACCTTGCATCCGAGTATTCTTTTTAAGTGTCTTATTTACTGAAATCGCTGATAAAGCATATGGTTATATCTTTTTAAACACTTTAACAAAATGCTGCTAGCAAACTCAGCCTTTTCTAAGTAATAAAATTATTTCAGATGTTATCCCAATATGCACATTTTGTTAGGGGTGCATATCTTAGTAAAGGGAAAGGAATTTCTCTAAAGAACCATGTTATAAAGACAAATGATAAACAAAGCAGGAAGATATCTAACTAGCAGCTGTCTGTACTATATCACTCATACACTGCTCTTTTGTTAATTATTACTGGATATACTTCGGTACTATGAAACAGTTCAAACTGTTGCTGCTGCCATTTTTTCCTATTATTCTTATGAATTCGGTGGTTATTCAGTACAGTAAGTGAAAAATGCGCTTATCAAGCCCAGCTTCAATTTCAGCCTGGCTAGTGACAAGTGATCACCCAACTGTAATAATGTACTTTTGAAATGAATCATACCTGATGAGTTTCAATACTAATAGTACCAACAATTCAAACTTTTCTGAACTTACAAATGGCTTTCTGCAGTAGTTGGTAGGTTTAGAGTTACAGTGAGATAGCTGGCAGTGCTGAAAAACATTAACTCTATCCATGTAAAACATCATGGCTCTTTACAGAGATTGGAGTGAAATCATAGAATCATATAATCACCAAGGTTGGGAAAGACCTACAAGTTTGTCCGGTCCAACTGTCCACCAAACACCAATATTTATTTCTAAACCATGTCCCTCAAAACAGCATCTAAATGGAATGCACTTAGCGTAAGAGTTAGTATAGCATCTTTTCATAAGAAATCCAGTTGGGCCTTGTAAGACCTAACAGTTCCCTTTTCTGAATTCAAATATGAAATCACAGCTTCCTTAATTAAACAGACGTTTTATAATTGGTAAAAATAGAACCAGAAGTTTACCCAATTGCACTGTTTTATCAGTTTTAATGTCTGTTTTTGTATGCATGAAAATTGTGCTGTGAAAAATGAACAGTGGTGCATTTGAAGCTGATATTCCAAGGGTTAACACAAGTCCTTATAAGGACAACTGTTAATGTTTTTCCAGAAAATATAGTAGACACTGTGTGGTAAAGACAGTGCAGTCAAGGAGATTCCAGTATTTACCTGTGAGGCTGTTTCTTGGAAACAAATTCAGAAAAATGGACATCAGAATCAGCTTTGTGTTCTGATCTGTTTACCATATAAAAGGAGGAGCAGTCCTCCAGTCCATACGTGGAGATCTTTGCATGACTGTTACTTCAGAGGCCTTTCACTATTTGTGTGATTTTCCAGCCTAGAAAAAAGTCAGCTTTCTTTCTTATCAAATTAAGGACATCTATTGGGCATCCGTATCACAGGGAATATACCTATATCATCAGGGGAAAATTATCTATTCACATAACAAGGTGGCAAGGCTGCTTTGAAAGCTGTGTAAACTTCTTACTGCAAGTATGTATGATATCAATTTAGATGCCAATGTGAAAACCATTCAATATGAATGCTGTTCCAAAGCAGAATTTGCATCGAACTGGCTTTGATTATGAGCACGACTGGCAGATGGTAGTCTTCACTCAGTCATGTAGGCACAGCTTTCTGGATGAGATCTAACCCTGGAGCTCTATGCTGCTTCTGCTTCTTTGGGTAGCTGGGCCAAGACCAATGGGTTCAACAAGACCAAGGGCTGGATCCTGCACTTTGGCCACTACAACTCCAGGCAGCACTACAGGCTTGGGGCAGAGCAGCTGGAAGACGGGGGAGTGGAAATGGACCTGGAGGGGTTGGTCAGTGCTCAGCTGAACATGAACCAGCATTGTGCCCAGGTGGCCATGAAAGCCAATGACATTCTGGCTTGAATCAGAAATAGTGACCAGAAGGAGCAGGGAAGTGTTCACCCCTCTATACTCAGCGTGGTGAGGCTGCACTTTGTTTATTGTGTTCAGTTTTGCACCCCTCACTACAAGAAAGACATTGAGGACCTGGAGTGTGTCCAGAGAAGGGCAGTAAAGCTATTTGGAGCACAAGTCTTACGAGAAGCAACTGAGGAAACTGGGATTATTTAGTCTGGAGAAGAGGAGGCTCAGGGGTGACCTAATTTCTCTCTACAACTGCCTGGAAGGAGGCTGTGCTGAGGTGAAGGGTTGGCCTTTTCTCCTGCATAACTAGCGATGGAACAAGAGGGCATGTCTTCAAGTTGTACCAGGGGAAGTTCAGGTTGGATATTAGGAAAAATTTCTTCTGCAAAAGAGTGGTCAGGTGCTGGAATGGGCTGCCCAGGGAGGTGGTGGATTCACTGCCCTTCACAGTGTTCAAGAAGTGTTGAGAGGTTGTACTGAGGGACATAGTTTAATGGGAAATATTGGTGGTAGGTGGACAGATGGACCGGATGATCTTGGAGGTCTTTCCCAGCCTTGGTGATTCTATGATTCTTACCTGAGCTAATCTAAATTGTGGTGATTCCTACATATATAATTCATGGATACTCATGGAAAACCTTAACTTCTGCAAAACCAGAATATACTATACTCTATACTTACTGTAAATTTTCTTTTGTCTTTAGGTTTACTACTGGAAAGTACAGAGCCTATCCAGAAGGAGTAAGCGACATGTAGAAAAAAATATCTTGACTTTCAAGGGAAACAAGACTTTTGGAATGTTACCAGGGCTAGAGCCCTATAGTTCTTACAAGCTGAATGTTAGAGTTGTTAATGGTAAAGGAGAAGGACCAGCAAGCCCAGACAAAGTATTTAAAACTCCTGAAGGAGGTACGACATCAGAATAAAGTCAAATGTTATATATTTAACAAAAGAACACTAAGGATACAGTTGCTGAATTTGTATCTTGGATATCATAAAATAATGATATGACTCAGTGTTGTAATATTCTTATTAATTTATGATCTGTTTTAAGTTCATCTACTTCGTGTTTACCATATATTCTTCTTGAAAGTTCCTAGCTCACCCTCCTTTTTGAAGATTACTAATCCAACACTGGACTCTCTGACTCTAGAGTGGGGTTCACCTACCCATCCAAATGGTGTTTTGACATCATACATACTGAAGTTTCAGCCAAGTAAGTTAATTTGGTATATATAACTAAACCTTTGACAGTATGTCCAGCAAACATATAATAGAAGAAGGATAATAAGAAAGGTTACTTCTGTCTTCACTCCCCCTCAGAACTCCTGGACCGTGGGGGTAAGTGAAAGGATCTGGGGAATGGAAGGCTCCACTTTGGTGAGGGAGGAGATTGTCTGAGAGTGTCTGTGCAACATCAGCATATGTAAATTCATGGGCCCTAGTGGGTTGCAATCATGTGTGCTGAGGGAGTTGGCAGAGGTGATTGCTGAACCACTCTCTATCATCTTTGAGATGGTCTTGGAGAATGGGAGAGGTGTCTGAAGACTGGAGGATAGCCAGTGTCACTTTGGTCTTCAAAAAGGGCGAGAATGAGGATTTGGGTAACTACAAGCCAGTCAGCCTCACCTTCGTCCTTGGAAAGGTGATGGAACAGTTTGTTCTGGATGCCATCTCCAGTCAGTGGAAGAGAAGAGAATTATCAGGAGTAGGTAGCATTGATTCACCAGGGGGAGGTCATGCTCAAGCCACCTGGTGACCTTCTATGATATCATTACTGGCTGGGTGGATGGGGGGAGAGCAGTGGATGTAGTCTACCTTGATTTCAGCAAGGCATTTGACACTGTCTCCCACAGCATCCTGATAAGAAAGTTGAGGAAGTGTGGAATAGATGAGTGGACAGTGAGGTGGGTTGAGAACTGACTGACTGTCAGTGCTCAGAGGGTTGTGGTCAGAGGTACAGAGTCCAGCTGGAGGCCTGTACTTAGAGGTGTTCCTCAGGGATCAATTCTGGGTCCAGTCCTGTTAAACATATTCATCACTGACCTTGATGAGGGGCTAGAGTTCACCCTCAGCAAGTTTGCTGATGATACGACGCTGGGAGGAATGGCTGACATACTGGAACTTCTTCACAGTGAGGGTGACAGAGCACTGGCACAGGCTGCTAAGAGAGGTGGTGGAGTCTCCTCTGGAGACATTCAAGACCTAGCTGGATGCCTACCTGTGCAACCTGGTCTAGGGAGCTGCTTTGGCAGGGGTGTTGGACTAGATGATCTCTAAAGGTCTCTTTCAACCTCTGCAATTCTGTGATTCTGTGAGACAGTGAATAATTTATTAAAAATAATGTTAAATTTATTATCTACAAAAGTACTACAGATGTCAAATTTGAAAAAATTCAATATATTTTGACTATATATGTGATCCTATTTGAATAATTCTTCTTGTTCAAGTACAAGTTTAGTCCTTTTCCATTAGTTTCACTTCCTCAAACTATGCTTTACTGGAAAATGGAGGTGAAGGCCCATATATAATCAACAGCCAAATCAGAAGCACATATAAATCCTATATTCCGACTGCAGAGAAAATATCACTAGTGGTAGATCAAAATAAATACAATTATATTGCTGTCTGTCTCTTCAATTTTCACAGTATTCTAATTTTAAAATAAAAAATATTATATGTGCCATTCATTCATATCAGAGATACACAGGATTTAAATTAAAATGTGCATGATATCCTTTCAGTCTGTCACTTCCTTAGGATCCACATGTCCAGAATTAAGTCAGCAGTGACACTGGGAATTAGGAATTACATGTGCATGGAACATCTTAAGGTAGATTGTTTACTTCCATTTAGCAGATTCCACCATTCCTTGGCATTAGGTAGAAGACACTTCAGCTTTTTTATTCTAACCATACTGAACTTATTTCTAAGTAGGTAGTTCAGAGTTTCAGAGATCTTTATGATGTGTGTTTTGAAAGTGTTTAAATTCTGTTGATGTGTACATAATGCCTTGGATTCAGGTACTTTACTTAAGTGAATGGAACTTGAGCTGAAGAAACTTTTAGGTGTTTCCTGTTTCCCTGTTGGGTTTTCATTTCTTTCATAGATCTTTTTTACATAAAGGTGCCTTTCTTCAGAAACTGTGTATGTATCACTCATATAACCTCAACTGAACAATGCAGCAGGCAAACAAATACAGAAAAAGTAAAGCCTGTTTTAACACAAAGATAGTGAAGGCAATTTTCCTAACTAATTCTGTTTTTTTTTTCTTTTTTCTTTTTCCTCGTAATAACAGTTAACAACACGCATGAATTAGGTCCCTTGGTAGAGATAAGAATACCTGCCAATGAGAGCAGCTTGATATTAAAAAATTTAAATTACAGCACACGATACAAGTTTTACTTTAACGCACAAACATCAGTTGGATCAGGAAGTCAGATAACTGAGGAAGCAGTAACAATTATGGATGAAGGTAAGATGGGTATGTATAAAGAAAACCCACTGTGTTTAGAAAAGACTACCAATTTGGTTAAAAATATTACTACTTCCTTCCATTATGGAAATAGTCCTTGGTAAAAAATTCTCCAGGTCTCTTTTTAATTGTATTATACACAAATGAAATACTATATATAGTTCTTAAGATGTGCAAGTTTCCCTGCTGTAGTAGACACAGGTAGTAGTACACTTCCCAAGTGAGGTGTGAAGCCTTTCTTCTAAAGTTAATTCACAAGATCTAAGTCTGTGGCTTTCTGGGCTTCAAAATTTCACGCACCTTCACGTCTTAAGTGATCTTTCTCCACTCATATGTTCTGTTTCAGTCATATGCTTGGGCCACAGAGAAACAATGTAATTAAATAATGAGGCTTTATGGCTCATTGAGGAAATTTATTCTTTCTTGGTGTATGCAACAACTTCTTTAATGCCTATTTTTTGTTACCATAGAGATGGAACAAAAAATATAACTTCAAAAGCTGCAGAAATAAATTTATCTGTGGCCCAAGTAACTGGTGACACTATATTTAAATAATTTGATCCCACCACTGTTGTTTTTTACGTTTGTAACTACTCTAGATCTGGGATTTTGGCAGGTGTTTAGATGAAGATGTTATTTATTTCAATACAAAGAGTCAAAAATTAAGAATAATTTCAAACAAAAAAGAGGTGTGGGGGAAGCCGTTTATGATTTTGCACATCTTAATGTTAAAGGTCTGCTTTGGTACCATCATTTCACGTAATTTTATGGTTAGTGAAATTGCAGTTCATTCCAGTTGCTGTAGTTGAGTTAGTATGCAATGTAATTTTTCTAATAATGTATTAAGGTTGCATATGAACTACTTGCATTTAAAACCACGAGTCTTAACAAGCATGACCAATGATATTTAGTAAATGCATGTATTTTGATTTTTGTCCTGTAACATTTTGTCAGTGTTCAGCATAAGTGAACTGTTTCTAATTTATTTGATTTTTTTTTTTTTTCTAGTCTGCATGCTTTTCTGGTTTATAATGAAATGTTCCCTTTGGTGTTTTACCTAATTATATAGTGTTCCTATTCTTGTTTTCCTCCATTTAAGCCGGTATTCTTCGTCCTGCTGTAGGTGCAGGCAAAGGTAAAATAAAACTGCATGATTTGTTAATGTGTGGATTTTGGAATGTTTAAAGTGGGGAAACTGCAGTGGTCAGGACAGAAAATCTTGAACTACACATCATTATACAGAGTATTAATCAGTGCTGGAAGAAAATATTTCTGTCTAAAAAAAAAAAATAATAAGTAAAGGGAATCCAGAATGCTTATTAATACCTTTCATCTGCTTATTTTGCTGCAGAGTTCCAGGGGAATTCATTAGCTTTGCTTCAGCAAAGTCTAATTATTTCTGAACATTTAACAGATGTATCTCACGGTCATAAATATTCAGGGTCCAGGTGCACTAGTACTGATGAACTGGAGTAGAAAAAACAGCACTTCTACAAAGGGGATTTTTACTGCCTGTGCCCTGTGCATTTTTTGTATAAAAAAAGTAGGTGCACTCTCTTTCTCACTGCTGATTAATGCTACCCATTTGATCACATTTCATCTACAATCAGCTATGCATAGGGGACAGATGAGTGACAGTACCTTCTGTATACTTCTCAGTTCAAGCGTCAGATTGAATGTAAAGGCAGGTGACTTCCTGCTGTCTTTGGTTCACAAGTCTTGTGAGTAAATACTTGAAGTGAGTGGAACATACTATGATCCTTACTCTTGAATTCAGTAATACTCAGTTCTTTATAATGCTGTTCTTCTGTCAAACTAGGTGTTCTTCACACAGGTTTTATGAATGTTGTTACATTTTCTGCCAGGAGCAGATTACCCCAAGTACTTTCAGGTAGCTGTGAGTCTGGAAGGTGTTTCTACCTCTATGTGTCACTTTATCACAGGAGTGTCATTAACACTTATGAACATTCATGTTTCAGATTCTCAGACCATAAAAATCCCAAGTCAAAATCTCTGCGTGACGAGTTCCATCTTTTTTTACAAACTTGGAAGAGACAGCATTAATTGTTTCACATACATTTTCTTATCACTTGTTGATCAGGTGTTTTGGCAATGATATGACCATGAAAATAGCCACTTATTCACTTCATTCAGTCGGTCTGGTCTAAGAAAAGTCAGACTATGTTTATATGCATGCAGTTGTGCATTTATATATTGCATATATATATATGTATATGGAAGTGCTTTCTAATATCAGATGCACTTCAGGTGAATTAGAGAGTTCTAGATTTATTTTAATGACAAGTCTTTATTACTTTTTTTAGTCTAGTTGTAGCTGGGAGTCAGTACAGATTGGAACAATGAAACTGGCTTGTAGTCCTGAACACAGCCACAGAAATGTAAATTAAGTTCTCATTATTTATAGCTGAGCACAAAAACTCATGCAAGGAAAAATAGATTCTCTGTGTGAAATTGCAGTCTAATTATAGTTGTTCCACAGTCTGTGGCTAGCAGAAAGCATCTTATTTGTATGATCAGCTGGAGCAGCTCACATTTCAGAACTGTCATCTCAGATTCTCCAAAAACTAAAGCAGATGGCTTTGTTTGGTTTCATGCTGTTTATGGTTTCAAACTTTTCACATATTCCTGTTACATCTATCTCTTACAATTGCACAGAAAACTTTTAAACTGATTAAAACTGATTAACATGATTAACTATTTCACTATTAGGAAGGAAAAGGAGGATCATATTATCAAGATCAAGTACCAAATTATTTGATCCCATGAGTGGGTGGATTTGGAAAACAGAAATACTCAGCCCGCTCAAGAAACAGTGAATTTTTACTCCTCCATTATGAGCAGAAGGACCGATTAGTAGATACAGTTCTCACTGATATGGTTCCACAGCCAAACCATGGAGAATGTGAAATTTCGATATTCTCAGTTGTTTTCTGATGTAACAAAAACAACATCTCAGCTTTTCATTTTGAATCACAAGAGTTGCCAGAAAAATGCAGATAGCCTTTCTTTATCAATCTGAATGCTTTTAACTTGAAAGTTAAGAAGACTTAAGGTCCCGGATTCAGGCAGCCTAAATTGCAGAGAAAATTTGGTACTATGTGTTTCATACTGGTCAGGGCCTCAGCTGGTCAATATAAACATTGGACACAAGGTCCTGGAGGAATTCAACATATCTAATCCTGGAAGAGGTGTACAATTTGGGACTTAGTTCACTTCTCCGAGTGTATGTATTCTGTGGAGGGACATACTGCTAATGTAATTCTAGGGTTATTATAGTGTCTCAGTGTTTTTATTGTAGGCCTGAAATATATTTGCTGTCCTTTGCAATCTTTCTAGACAGTTGTGGGCCCTTCATTGTACTGATTTATTTTATTATTAAAAAAAAAAAAGTCATACCAAAGACTGCTTACTTTTACTGCTACACTTTTAACATTTGTCCCATCTGAGCTTGTCTGCAGTGGGGGTAAGTGTTTTAAAGTATTTTCTAGATTAATAAGTAGTGAAAAAAGCCTTTTTACCTTTATCCCATAAGGTAAAGAAGAAAAGAAAAAAGATCAAAGATAAGAGATTGGATACAAAAATCTTTTATTTTTCTGATTCATTTACTGAATAGATGTATGCTGATTGAACAGGACATAGAGGTACATAACACTGCAGCAAATGGGAGGCAGTATAGAGAAGAATTTGTCTCCTAGCAATACAGGCACCATCTTGATCAGAATGTTCACTGGACAAACAGTGTCACTGCATCAAATAGACAAAATTCCAGGGATCTTAGTGAATTATAAGATCTGAAGTTTTGTTCTCTAAAGGGAAACTTAATAGGGAGATGTATTACTATTGCACAATCTCAGATGAGTAAATCATGAAAGAGATTATTTTATTGTGAATAAGCAAGCTACCCTGTTGTACAATTTATAATCAATTTGACTTGTGCTGTCTTTTTTTCTAATACTCTAACATTGTGCATGACATATTTAATCAAACTATGGCATTAGAAAGAAAGATTGCTTATTTTTTTAGCAAACTGCATTCTAAGTGTATGAATCTGAAAATTGTGTAAAATACAATGCATTATACCCAGTATTAGATAAGCAGTGAGTCATCCGTGTGTTGTCTGTCATCTACATCTAATAACATACAAGGTGTGAGAGGAAATTAGGAAATAAGAACCTGATTACCTATCAAATAAATAAAATAGTTATAGAATCAGTCCAGTTCTTCCCACCCTCTTCCGTGAGAATTTTTAAATAAATGGACTATGGAGGAAGGAGAAGACCATAAATGTGGCAGTAGTAAAAGTTGCTGGTTTACATGAACAGTCAGAGGGATTCGTTGTGTTGTTTGCAAAGGTGTAGGGGGTTGTACCACGTAATTACATGCCTGCATTGACATTTAGCAAGCCTTCTTGTTTCACTTTTCAGTTTTCTATAGTCCACGTCTTTAACTTAAAAGCAAATTCTTGTGGTCTATGTGCATGCAGATGCTGATATCTGGCAGTCCTGAACTGCACTGAAAGTAAATTTGGGAACTTTAACTGAAACTAATGCCTTCTGTCAATGTGGTACTTCTGTCTGGTCTGCCTTCTTCATGTGAACTTTGCATCTCAAGAATTACTGATTGGAATACTTCTGTGGAAGGAAGAAAACAAGTAGACCAGCCTTTGAGTCTGAAACTTTACTTTTCTTCTGACTGAGTCTCTAGTTTGTAGTTCTTTACTCTAGGTGACAAATCATTCTCAGCTGAGCTTGTGTCTCTGATGTATTTGTAGAAGATAGGATCTTCTCAATTTTCTTTGTTCCATACAGAATTCTGTTATTTAAATCATTTTCCCTGCTTGCCATCTGTCTTAACCCCCTTTTTGAATCATTTCTCATCATGTTTCCATATTTTTCTGTAATAAATTCAAGCTGCTTTTTCTCTTAACATTAATTGCAGTGGTTTTTTTTTTGGCTCCTTAAGCCACTCTCAGTGGCCTGCTCCAGGGTACATCTAGGTGATTCTTTCATTTTAGCCTGCTAAACAGAACCACTGTTTTCTCATCTTTTAAGTCTACCATGAAAAATACCTATGCTATGGTTGCTAGAGAAAACAATGATCATTACAATGTGAAAATTCCTTCAAATACCTTCTGCTTTGTATACTTCTGTGAAAGTCTATTCATACTTGAAGTTTATCAGTGAAAGTATTTCTTGCATTTCTTCTTTGTCTTCTGTATTTCTTACTCTATAGGAAGGTGCTTGCAATGGCTTCAGTAGCCTCGGAAGTGACTAATGCCAGTATCTCAGTCCCAGAAATGGGATTCACTCCTAAGGCTTGAATTTTCTGTTGTAAAAGTTGTAGGTTAAAAAGCAAATAAAAGCAAACCCCTTCTGTATTTGTCTTACAGCTTCTGGAAGAATCTGTCACCTTTTTTCTTCACCTTTTCTTGTGTGTGTGTGTGTTAGGGGAGAACATCCTTTGAATTTATTCTTCTCTTTGTATGTGCGCTTCAACTAATACTTTGTGACACATTGCCTGATGTTTCTTTTCTGTTTAATGAGTCCTCACATGTGTATTTATCACATATCAGTCATTTCTTCCAGGAAATCTAGTGAATCCTGTGAAACTTCCTAAAGTTTAATCACTTTGGAAATTATTTAATTTACTTTTCTGATAACCTAAATCTTCGAAGACAGTATCTATTCTGTTGTTAAGATCCTTTCTTATCTCTTATCACAAATTACCAAATTCCATTAAGTCTGCAGTCCAAGGTTAACTGTGTTATTTGTATGAATTCTGTTCCTGAAAGGCTGTGAGATTAAATATCTCGCTCTCTCTCTCAAAAAAAAAAAATCCTAAACAAAAACAAAAAAATGGTATTAATTTGAAAAGACAGGAAAATATTACTTTAAGCAACAACACAGCGTTCCACCACCGTATAGATTGGGGACAAGCTCTGAATGTTGTAAGTATTTCTGTATCAGGCTTTCATCACTTCAGGATCCATCAGTAACCTTTTATCTTCTAATATGTGTATCCATGTTGCAAATGTGGCATATTTTAAAGAACTACCTAAAAATTTCCAGACCTGCTGGAATCATTAGAAATAGTACTGACTACAACAGTCACAGATTCTGCACCTTTCTGAATTTCTAGCTTGCTTGCTTTCTTCTTGCTACCTTCAAGTGGCACAACCTACCGGAGTCTAATCCCCTTGCATTATTATAGTGTATTCTTATACACTACCTACACTACATTACAGACCAGATTTCCTCTACCCTGGTTCTTATATTTCGTAGTGCTTTTGTTGTTGACTTAGTAACCTCGATGACTTTTGAAAATCTTGTGCTTTCTTGTTATGATGATTACAGAGAACAGATATATTCTTTATTTCTTAAAAAAGTCTGTTCCCTATTACTTTTGGTTGATGAAAGAAGTATATATTTTATATACGTTTACATACTTCATGTGCTTTTATAGAAGTGCGACAAAGACATCAAATGTGGAAGTAATTAGTTTAATGTAGACTGAAGAGTTGAATGAGTACTACTGAAATAGAATTAAGAAAAAAAATAAGTATTGAAAAAAGAGGCTGGATATTCTGAAAATTTATAGTCACGAGAACAATTTTTCAGATTTGATGGAATTTGCATCATACAGGTCTTTTTAAAGACTCTCAGGAACCATCATTTTCTGACGCAGTACTCATATTACTTAGTCCCTGTATAGGATTTATTTATTTTACTATGCCAAAGCAAGCCATAGAGTATTTGAATCAAATTTGTAATTACTTCTAGTCAGCCATATAGACAAGGCCATTCTGTTTTGAGGAGAAAATAGCATAAGTATGTGAATAAAATCTTTGTGGCAACTTCTTGAGAATGGACATATTTTATTTTCTGGTACAGATGAAGTCAGTTGAATTCTGTCACTTTTATCTTTCATGAGACTAAGATTTTATCTGTAGTGTTTCATGGTATTTTCAGAATTATTTTTGATGTTGTTTCCAACAGGAAAAAAAAATTGTAGCAGTATCAAAATGTTAGTGAAAAACAGCGTTAGGCATTTTCATTGAAAAGTAATTTTATACCTTTGAGAAACATCTCCTTTCTATTTGCACTAAACCATTTTAATATATTTTCATGGATATTATGCAAATAAAAATACTTAAGTATATGTCCACTTGTAACGAGCGCAATTGGAAAACAAAAAATTAAGTTATGAGATATGATATGCAAAGATATGGCTAACTACAAGATACTGAAGAGAAACACATTTCTTTTCATAGACGTAGGCATTGTGCATATCTGTACAAAGTACTGATGTGTAATGAGAGCAATAAAATGCTGCATCTTAACATGCACAGCTTCTAGAATTTGCATTTCAGTGACTGTGTCCTTCACACCAGAATATTTTGATACTTGCTTTCCAGTATGTAATGTTTCAGTGTCTAAAGGTGCATTGAATCCTTAGTGGCAGAGAAGGTGACTTTCAGAAATATTCTGTAAAAGTGAGGGCCTCCATACAGTCATTCTTCCATTTGCTTTCAAATATATGCGTATCACTTAGCCATTTCATATTTTAACAAGTAAAGCTAATCAAATCCTGCATGAGTGTAGAGTGTGCATGTGTTATTCATTAACAGGTAAGGTTTTACTGTGTTATTTAAATGTTTCTTTTTGATATGAAGTGTTTTTACTGTTTATTTTTTTCTTTCCTACTCCCTCTGATGGTGAAGGATATTCAGAAACCCCTTTTGCAACCTCCCCAGTCATGCATACTGTCCGTCCAACTTTCTATAAGGGTATTGTGTTCCTTTTTTATTGTTATCGATGCAATGGAGAAAAAATCCTATAGAGGATTTGTAGTTGAGACATTTATGGTCCATTCTGTGACAGGTGGAGTAAAGGGTGTGCCACCTTCCTACCTCCGTGCTCTCCTGTCATTTCCTGTTACCCCAACAATGTTCTCACTTTCCAACTGACTACATTTTCCTTCTTGATGAATAGAAAGAGTGTTGTCTGATTTGGAAATTAAGTATTTTAAAGTATTTGGCAGTTTCTGTAATACAGGGCATGCTCACTAGAATACACAGATTTTACTTTTTAATTTAAGTGTAGTAACTGCCTAGGATTCAGTTGCATGCTGTTTAGTTGTTCATTTCCAGTAATGGAAGCAGTGGCAAATGTACTATACTTTCCCTGTATGTGATATAAAGCAGCATAGTAACTTCTTAAAATATTTTATTTATTTATTTATTTATTTATTTATTTATTTAATGTGTGAAGTCACAATATCATATTCTGCTTTGTTTTTCTATTGTGTATTCAGTGCAACCACTTTATCCAAGGATCAGAAATGTTACAACAGCTGCTGCTGAGACCTATGCCAATATCAGTTGGGAGTATGAGGGACCAGATCATGCCAACTTTTATGTTGAATATGGTGTAGCAGGCAGTAAGAAGTCATTTCATTAAATTGTGCTAAGTGTTCAGATGTATTTTCAAAGATTTTTAAGTGTGGTCCTAAACTGACCCAATATTAAAGATAGCTCCTAAATATTTAGAAGTTTTGTTTTTTTTTTAACTCGATTGGGAGCTCAAATAATTTTCATTATAGATAATATCAATGTGTAGTAGTTTTTTTGGTGATTAGAAAAGTCAGCCTTTGTTCCTTTGTATTATCTTATAAATTACTGTGAATGTGAACTTCTAAAAAAAAGAAAATTGCTTGAAATTGGTTATGATGCAGTGATTGCATGTGTAAAAATATGAATTTGTACATTAAAATGGGATATAACTGTTCCCCTAAGCTATGTCCAATTCAGGAAAAAAAGAAAAAGAAAAAAATAAAAGAGTCAATAAAAGCAATCTTCTTTGTTAAATTAAACCTTAAAATAAGATATCTACCAACTTGCATACTTTTCTTGGCATAAAAATAGGTTTTAATCTTTGACAGTACCTCTAACAATTGAAACACGGATAGTTGCCTAATAAAACCAAGATATTTCTATTCAAATACTCTATCCTTCTAAAGATGATCAATGTGAAAATAAGAATATAAATGCATTTTTATGCATATTAGTTCAAGAAGTAGCTAAGACTACTAGAAAAAGAAGATAATTATCAGGAAATATGGTCTGTTCAGATTACAAAGTAAAACTTCTGTGCTAAAATAAATGTTACCAAAGCTACAGAAGTGTAATCTAATTAAATGATTAAAATCTATTTTAATGTGTTTTATAATTGGAAGTTCAGTAGGCCTTTAAAGAAAATAAATGAAAATGTTTCTATAGTACAGTGGAACAAATGTTTAAAATAGTTTCATAATTAATCTACAGTGTCTCACTCACTATACTGCATGCAATATATTATTTACGGTCATAGTTTTATACAGTTTTATTAGTTTTTTGAAATAATTTTTGTCAGCCAGTCCATAGCTTAGTCAAATAACTGTTGATAGTATTCTGTCTAGAAACTTTCAGTAACACATAGAAAATTAAAATTCCAATATGTTGTTTTCCTAAAATTTTTGTAGGCAAAGAAGATTGGAAAAAAGAAATTGTAAATGGTTCTCGAAGCTTCTTTGTGTTAAAGGGTTTAACACCAGGAACAGCATATAAAGTCCGAGTTGGTGCTGAGGGCCTGTCTGGTTTTAGGAGTTCAGAGGATCTGTTTGAGACAGGTCCAGGTGAGGCACACTGTACCAATTCTGTATCGTAGTCAGAACTTCAATAGACCACATGCTGAAATGTTGAACTGCTTCTAGCTAAGCCATGTTGTAGCTAGCATCTTTGTTTATTCTTTTATGTAGAGCAATGTTGAATTATTTTTTTAAACTCCTAGATGTTCTACTACATTTAATATGTAGATTATGAATGTTTTAATATTTTCAATTTACTGTACTCTCTGTTCTTTATATTAGAGGCAAGATATTGCTCACACCATCACTCCATCTGTGTGCTGTGCACTGAAGATGACCTATTCCATTTATTTCTAATTAAGATAACTAGAGTGTTGTATTTGAATAACATGTGCATTACTAGATTCAAGTATATACATTTAAATCTAACAATCTGCACATCATCAGATTTAATAAAAAAAAAATCTGAGTTAAAGTGAGTGTTTAATCAAAAGTGCAGAATTTGATGTCTTATATAATCTAAACTATTCTTTTGTGATTTCTATTTATAGATGTTTGTTTTCCCATTTTATTCTGGTTTTATAAACATTTTTATTTCATAAACTATGTTTTATGAGTCAGTAAACCTACTTCTATATCATTATACTGGCAGTCATCAAAAGGGGGTGCAGTGGTAATTTTTTCATAAGCAAATCAGTAATCCTTGTTCATTTCACTTGGAGGATGAGGGAAGTTTTGTTACGTTAATGCTGAATATGTTGTTGTCATCACAGCATGGTCTTGGTCAGCTGTTATTATTTATTTGTATTTGCTGCTCATTCCAAGCATTCTGATCAATGCATAGTTATTGAGCTGTAGCATCACCAATTCCAGAACGTTATGATTTAAGAAAGTAGTTTAAATATAACAATGTGTTTGATCAACATGGAATAATTACAAGACAACAGAGTAAATTAAATGAATATACCAGTTTGAAAGTGAACACTTTCTAAAATCATATACTATTTTTGCTTTGTTTTGTTCCGTTTCTGTTCACAGTTTATTATGTTGCAGGAAAGCCTTGAAAATACAGTGCTGAATAACAGTGCCAAACAAGTATGTGTGGGCTAAGCAGAGAGTTTATTTGTGCCAGGAACAACAACTGATAGAAAAGGCAATGGGTAGAATTTTATGCAAATACATAAAATCCAAAGCCTGAAGCAGCAGTAAAGAATGGATCAAGTCAGCAGAGTAATTCAAAACAAGTGAAATTGAGACTCTCCCAAAAGCATCTTTCTGAACAAAGCATACTGAACTACTAGATAAGGAATTCTATACATAATTGTGAATGAACCTTGGCTCATGCCTCTGTGTAAATAAGGAAGAAGGGGATTTAAATGAAGTTTAAAGACATAGTTTTACGCACATACTGCACTGTTTGTGATTCTTGATCTAATGTTATACATAGCAGAAGGATTATCAGGAGTAGTCAGTATGGGTGTACCAGTGGGAAGTCATGCTTGACCAATCTGGTCTTCTGTGATGTCAACTGTAGGGGAGAGCAGTGGATGTCGTCTGCCTTGACTTTAGCAAGGCTTTTGACAATGTCTCCTGTAACATACTCGTAGGTTAATTTAGGAAGTGTGGGATAGATGAGTAGACAGTGAGATGGGTTGAGAACTGGCTGACTGGCAGAACTCAGAGGGTTGCAATCTGTAGTAAAGTCTAGTTGGAAACTTACAGTTAGTGCTGATCCCCAGGAGTCAGTACTGGGTCCAGTCCTGTCCAGTCATCATCAGTGACCTGAATGAACAAATAGAGTGCATGCTTAATAAGTTTGCTGATAATGCAAGGCTGGGCGGAGTGACTGACACTCCAGAAGGCTGTGCTGTCATTCAGTGAGACCTGAACAGAATGGAGAGTTGGGTGGAAAGAAACCTTATGAAGTTTAACGAGGGCAAATTTAGAGTCTTAAACCTGGGGAGGAATAACTGCATTCATCTGCACAGGTTAGGGACTGACCTTCTGGAGAGGAGCTTTGTGGAGAAGGACCTGGGTGTCCGGCCAGCAGGTTTGAGGGAGTTGATCCTCCCCCTCTACTCTGACCTGATGAGGCCACATCTGGAGTACAGTGTCCAGTTCTGTGCTCCTCAATTCAAGAAAGACGGAGATCTCCTAGAAAGGAGGGCGACAAAAGCTATAAAGGACTTGGAGGACCTGCCTTATAAGGAAAGTCTGGGACTGTCAACTTGGAGAAGACTGAGGGAATGTTATCAATGCTTATAAATATCTAATGGAAAGGTGTCAAGGGGCCAGGCTCTTTTCAGTGTGCCCAGTGGCAACAGGCGCAATACAAGCACTTCCATATGCACATGAGGAAGAAATTATTTACTTTGAGTGTGCCAGAGCACTGGAACAGGCTGCTCAGAGAGGTTGTGGAGTCTTCTCCGGAGATACTCAAAAACCACCTACTCCAGGGAACCTACTTTAGCAGGAGGTTGGACACAATGATCTCCAGAGGTTCCTTCTAACCTCTATAATTCTGTGATTATGTTTGATTTCTTAAAGATAAGATTGTGTGTCACACTATCACACTTTTAAACATTGCAAAATAATGGAGTAGATAAGAAGAAAAATATTGGAGTATGGAGTGCTTCCTTAATTAGGAAAACAACTGCAATATTTGACATATTGCCACAGTATTTTTCTTAGTAAGTCTTCCTACAGAACACCTTCATAGTACACAGTTTTGTCTTTTTAAGCATACCAGTAGTGTATTGCAGTAACATCTGTGTCAGCAGTTCAGCATCAGTAAATGTCTTTCTGCAGATAATTGGCTTAGAGTACATAGGAAATTCTGTGCCATTTTTAAAGTTGCACCGAGGCCTAGAATCTTTTTCTTGCTGGATGTGCAATAAGTTAAAGAATACAGGAAGCTGCATAAGTAAGTTTTCATCTTTGCTTTTTCCCATCTATCTTAAATATTTTTATGCATGAGTTGTTTCGCTTGTTGCTATTTTTTACTACATTGGAATGTTAAATGTGCTTTTGCATTTTGCTACAGTATATATTATACAACCTTTAATGCCTTATTATAAATGCATATGTAAAAAACTCCAAATAATTTTGACCTCAATGTAAAAACAATATTTATTTTACTTCAATTTACAATTCAGAGGAAGATTGCCTTTGTGATTTTGTTTGATTGCACTTTGTATCGATATTTATATATTTACAGTATATAAATACATATATATAAAAAGGCTATGTATATATATACACATACATATAAATTTTTATCATTTTAATGTAACAATAGTTGAAATAGTACTCAGAGGTACTTACAGTCTTCATACAGCCCATGGAAAACCCTCTAGGACCATACAGTGCTGATGTTTCCAGGCTAGCTGTCTCAACCTGTCCTAACTAAAAAATAACACTGAGACCTGGGCTTGAATTCTGACCTATAACTGTAACATTTTCTTGTTAGTGTGCTTGCCAGTCCAGCAGTCTCTTGTCAGCTTCTGTCTGCCAAGCAAGGCTCCAGTATTGCTCAAAAGATGCAAGCACGGGCTTATTAGCAGTTGCTATTCTCCATGTTTTGTAAGGGGAAGAGAGTGTGTGCTGTATGTATCACACGGACTTGTCATTCAGTGAGCTTGGGCAGTCAGCACTCCATTGAAAATGGGCTCTCTGTAATGTGTTCTTATGAGCTTTCCCTTGAAGACATATCTTCTCAAAGAGAGGTGGAAATTCTGAGACTTTCATATATCTCTGTGTAAAACTATTTATGTATTATTATGCCCTTCACTTGACTAGAAGCAAGATCATGGATATTACCTAGTGGATGTGTGTGAAATCTAGTGCCATGGGAGTTGATACACTGAACAAATGAGTCTTTCTAGAACATCTTAAGTTGGAAAGGACCCATAAGGATTGAGCCCAGCTCCCTACTACAATCTGACTGTAGAGCAAAGTGTCTTCTAAGCTGAGACCTATTGATCTTTACAAAAATTGGCTTAATTCATGAAGTCAGAAAAAAAATAATCTGAAACAAAATACTGCATGAGTTATGCGTAGGAAGCCTTTGCATGTTGCTTTCCTCATTCATGTGGAAAGGTGATTTTTGTTTACATCTCACAAGACAGAGCTGACTCTTCACAGAGTGTCAAGCTCTTGGGTTTGAGGCTTGGAGGAGAATAAATAAAAAAGGATACAGTGGATGTCCATCTTCTTCCCCTTCATATCTTCTGTCTATAGCTCACATTTTCAACTCCTCTCACCCTTCCCACTTTCTCCCAACAGCAAATCCTAAAGCCAGTTGCTGGCCAGTTATTTCCAAATAGGAGAGTAGAAAATAAAGTTACCCAGGAAAATCCTCCTACTGTGTTGGAGGCTAGTAGGAGGGTTCCAGCCACCAAACCACACAGATAATTTCTTTCCTCACTTGTGACTGTAACGTTTCCTTATTGTTTACATTATTTTCCAACTTGAGTCAGCATTTGGAGAGAAACAGCACTGAGGAAAAGCTTCCCAATTGCATTGCATTAAGTCCTCACTAATGCTAAATTATGGCAATTGTGATAAACTTTAGCATGGTGTACACATTTGTGCTTAATAAGGCTTTAAAGGATGCTTCACTGTTGATTTTTAGTTGAAATTGAATGTTATGGTCTTGAATGACCCATCTGTTTCCGTTTCTGACTAATAGGTGTGCAGTAGCTAATGAATACTGGCTTTTTATTCATTTCAGTAATTCAATCTAAGTGTTTGTGTGAATTAAAATTTGCAATTTCATTTCAGTAGTTTAATTAATGTAAAATGGTTGAAAAGAGTTCTGAAATTTGTGAAACACAATACAGTATGTGTACATGTTTTGCAAAATAGTTGCTAAGCCTAAATGTTGAAAAATGTTGGCAGAATTTTTATATATTCAAAAATAAGTTCTGTGCACTTTTCCTTGGAAACATTTTAAATAATGAAAATATTTATATAATATAATATCACTGCTTTTCTTAGTACTAATTCTTGCAAGTGTTATTCTTTGATTAATAAATGATGTATACTGATTATTATTTAATTTAATTTAATAGAATTTTAATGCAGGTGAACTTCTCATAATGTTTTTCTTCTGTTCTCCAGCAATGGCAAGTCGGCAAGTAGACATTGCTACTCAAGGATGGTTCATTGGACTTATGTGTGCTGTTGCACTTCTTATCTTGATTTTACTGATTGTTTGCTTCATAAGGAGAAATAAAGGTGGCAAATATCCAGGTATGATATGTAACAATAAAAGTAAAAGTCATCGACTGGTAATCAATCCACTTAAGACAGATCTCAGGCTTACTAGAGGAATTACGTTTGCGACTAGTTTGCATTGTGTGTGTGAGAAATCAGTCCTATCATTTAGTAGGTTCATTGGGAGCCTACTGGTAGAAAACATCAGTCCCTAAGAAGAGTTATCTCACTCATCCTTGGAGGATTCTGTTACCCTGCATTAACACTTTAGAGAGGGTTAAGCTTTCTTTAAGCTTGGCTGTCCTGCCAAAACTGCATGCCCCAAGTTTAGTCTTTTAACCCACCAGAAAGAGCTGATTTAGAACTCTTAACAGCTACTTTCTGTCTTAATTTTAGCACATAATCTTCAGATTACCAATGGCTAGAAAACAGTTCTCAATTATTTTAGTATGAAATTATAGAAGACAGATTCATTTCGAGGTGTTACGAATTATCAGGAGGAATGATTTGTATCATCTTAATTAACAGTGTATAAACTGATGATGTACAAATTTAGTGTGACCACAAGAAAAGAGATACTATATTGAATTGTATAACTGTATTTGCTGAATAAGGTAAGGATTTGAATAACGTACAGAAAAAAGGAAAAGACAAAGAGAAGAGCCATGATGAAGATAATTCTTGACCAATATATTGTTTTACTCTGATAATAATGTTAATTTATAGGAATGTATGTTTTCTTTAAACATTTATCTCCTCAGATACTGGCAGATTTCTGTGCTGCATAGTTGCATGGACAAATTACACGCAGAAATTAACACAAGATATATGCATGCTTACCAGTAAAATGCAAACTGTAACAGGGATGTGCAAGAGATAAGACTGGGTTACATTTAGGTTCTTGACTATGTGTTTTTGCTTTGCTTTCGATCATGTCATAAAAAGGAAAGAGAAGAAATAATGAAGAGACCAAACCTATTATTTTCCAAAAATAATATTTTTCAAATGCTATTTAAAACTTCCTGGAGACCCTATTGCAAGACCTTTACTGCATTGTTAGGGCATGACATGAAAGCAGAAGGAAGCAAGCAGTGAATACAAGTTAACATTCAATTTTATCAGTAGATATGGGAGGCAATATGGAATATGGATATTCACATTTCAATAAACAGTAGCTCTGCTAATAACACAATAAAATATTTCAGAATTTTTGTAAAAAATATTTCGTTTCAAATGAAAGAAAGTAAATCTCTTATTCATGCAGGATGGTAGTGTTTTGTACTAAAATTGAGATAAAATTCTGTAACTAATTAACAGATCTTTTCCTTCAAAAGAAAACGTGGTAGTCTGAGGCTCCAGTTCAATAAATGATTTTTATTCAGACCATATTCTAGCCAAATCTGATCAGTTTGAGAAATCAACATCTTACAGTTTTTAGCCTTTGCAGTGATAAAAATTATTATTTCAAATATTTTAGTGAAGGAAAAGGAGGATGCACATGCTGATCCAGAAATACAGCCTATGAAGGAAGATGATGGAACGTTTGGTGAATACAGGTGAGCAACTGATGTGGTTGTTGTGTTCACTCTTCATATCACATGTACTTTTATATAATATCACACTTGTAATTTCAAAACTTAACTTTTTTTCAGTGTTGAGAAAGATTCTGCTTACATTGTTTTATAGAACTAAAGACAGCATTTCAAATATGCTGTTAGAAAAGGAAATACAACAAAAAAACGTTCAAGATTAAATAATTGAGAGTTTAGAATAAGCCACTAATGCAAGCTGAAATCTAGATTCAAACACAGTTGTCTCAAAGGGAGGAATCTTTTTTTATTAACCCATGTTTCAGGGGTTTATATCATATACAGTGTGCTTTTGTCTTCTCAGTTAGGGTATGTCTGACATTATATTTTTTGAAATTTCTAATTGAAGTTTAATAAAGACAGTCATGTGTTCCACTGACTGAAAAACAAATACATTTAAAATTCCACTAACAGTAACACCTAACCTAATAACAAGGCAGCAACATTAAACATGGAGGTGAGGGAACGTTCTGTGGTAAAAAAGAGATTTTCCTTAAATGTATTTCAGTGCAAGAAACAGAGAAAACAGCTTCAAAGCATGCAACACAGCTCTTATTCCTGACTCTCTTCCTTTATTCTAAAAGTAATCTAGTTGAATCTCCTGACATCACAAGAAATATGCTTTGGCAAGTCCATTCATATGAGTATAGATTATTAAATAAAAGAACAGCATATTGTTTTGTGTTTTTTGCCATTATTTTTGAAATAATATTCTTAGTTTCTAAATATGTCTATGCTGTTATATTTTACTTGGGTATTGTGATGCATTTTACAATGTAGTGTTGCGTAAAAAAATATTGTAAAAACCCTTTAGTACTTTGAACAGTGTTTAACTTACAAACATAGCAAAAAAAGCAGTTTATTCAAGAAAAATTCTCTTTCTTTAGCATTCTTGTGTAAAGGAAATGTGCATATGGATCTGACTGCATTAGATTTCCAATGTTGAATACCAAAGAGTAGTTTCTGTTTGTTCTTACTTGATTTAAAAAGAAACCAACAAAAAACAAAAATCAATACTACTCTGTTCTTAGGTTAATCATTTTTATGTGCCATTGTATTACAGCCTTAAGTGCATATGTACTCATCAAATGTAGCTGATAAAAATGGTAGTGTAAAGCCGCGTTTGGAAGCAGATGTAAATAAGTACTGTATACATTTTCCTATGCAGTCCACTTTGCATTCTCATTTATCACTCCTCTGCTTTTCAGTACTTGGAACTTTCAGCAGCAGAAACTGGCCCTTGTACATAATTATACGAATTTGTGTGACTTGAATATACGTTTTCTCAGGTCTAGACTAAAATTGTTGAAATCTGCTTTCACGTGTGACCTGTAGCAGAATTTGAATTTGTCTCCATATTGAAGAGACGTCAGTCAGTCTATAGAATCACTCAGTGTTCTATTCAGTGATTTTATTCATATACCACTTGACTGGTGAAAATGGACATTTGCATGCCTAGCTTTCAGACTTGTTCATATGCTCATCCTATTTACCATGCAAAAACTCCTTTCTAAAATGTATTTCTGTGTAATTAGTCTATATTGGGCTTTCCTCTTTTTTCCTTAGAGACAGGGCAGCAGCAGCAACCAGTCAGATTACAGAAGATATCTTGGCACCCTCTCTGCAGCCCAGCATCCATGCAGTCACTCAGTTCCCAGTTTGTCTGTCTCACATGGCACTGGTCACGATGCAGTGCTTTTATGAGGACAAATGGCATAGGGTTTCCCTTGAACAAAAATGTGATTTTTGAAAGGTTTAGAAATTCGAGTGTTTTGAACTTTTTTCATCACTTCAGGTCCATGTCTGCTTGGACAGGAAAGAAAATGGACAAGGAAAAGAAAAGAAAAGGTAGCTGTGCCAGTTCTTCTGAAGCAGACCCTGTCTTTACCAAAGCAAAGTCTGTGAGATCTGACAGATCCAACTTCCTCGAAAGGTCAGGGGATCAATACCCCGACATCAGATCAGAGACCTCCTACACCAGGAGGAAGGCTAGGCAGTCTTCAGAGCTCAGAAGGGCTAGTTCTGTCTCTGCTTCCTTCTGCCAAGAGGAAAAGAGGTCAGACAAACTGAAGTACAGGCATAGCTCTAGACGTCATGCTTCTGAGCAACAGATAATGGGTTTGAATGAGGGCTCAAATTCTCAGGCAGGTCATCCACCCGCTTTCCACCAACCCCTCAGCTGCAACTCAATTCGTGGCTCACTGCCCAGGCAGCATTCTTCTCTCCAGCACCAGTTCAGCAAGACCCCCGACTACAGCTCAGAGTCAGAAGACACTCAAAACTCCAACCACAGGAAGGTAAGACCTTCTGCTACTACTCATTTCTCTGAATCTGAAAAGAATTCATTAATGAAATCTGTAATTTTGCCTGAGCTAGCTACTGTCTTAAAGGATGCACTCACAGCAGCCAGACAAAGTTTAACTTCTGCGGCACAGCCTAGGTCCCACACAATAAAGCATCCCAGGATACCAATTACAGAAGTTCCAGTGGTTCCTCTAGAAGAAACTGGGAGCAGTTCCCAAACTTTTGAGTCTGTCCATATAGGCAGTTTAAAAGATCAAGCAACTTCTGGGAAGGAGAGAGTTGAGGCTTACAGGGCTTTGGAGGTTGATTCGTCCTCTGAGGATGAGCAGATGTCATCTGAATCCCCTACAGAAGATGAAGAAGAACCAGATGCTGTGCGTAAGTTTGGCATGGAGAATCAGAGTTATCTGTTCAGGCACACATTGAGAGTGTTAATGCTTAAAACTTCCAAAGGTGAAGGCCCTTCAGAAGAAATGCCTATCTTACCTGAAGAAGGGAAGTTAGACAATGCACTTCCTATCCATTCTACAGTGGAAAATCTCATCTGTAGAATTTGGGGTAATCCTGAGGCAAAGCATGAAGCCCCAGAAATCCTACGTAAGCTGTATCCTCTTCCAGTGGATAAAGCTGCCTTGTGGGGGACCTTGCCTAAGGTAGACAGGACATTGATTACTGCTGACTCTGTGCTTTCAATGCCTGCTAACATGGATGCTGTCCCTAAAGATCTTACTGATAGAAAGATTGAGGAAGAAATTAAAAGATCTTTCAAGCTGGTGGCAGCCCAACTTGGAGTGTCTATCTACTGCACTTATGCTTCTCGAGCATTACTAGTATGGCTGGAGGAAGAACAAGCCAGAGTCAAAAGAAAATGGGTCCCATCTGGTGCCATACAGAGGAAGCGTAGGCTGTGTAAACTTGCAGCTCATTTTATCCATGATGCAGCTGAGGATTCTCTTCGACTCACAGTTAAAAACATGGCATGCCTCACAGTAGCCTGGAGAGCTCTATGGCTGCGTCCTTGGACCTCATCGCTAGATCTCAGATGTCAGCTGCTGTCTTTACCATACACTGGTGGCAAGCTATTTGGTGAATCCTTGGTCCAGATCCTGAAGGACTTTGCAGAACACAAACATTCCTTACATCAGATGAAAAAAAACCACTCTTCTGACCATTCATTTTCTTACCCTCACAAGTCTCAGAGTTCCTTCCGTTCTCCTCCAAAGTTTAAAGGAGGAAAGGGAAAATACAAGGTCTCACAGTCTTTTCATGCCAGCTATGAAAGGACATCTCGTTTTCAGAGAGGCACCAGACCATCAAGAGGAACTTTCTAAGAACAGCCAAGACTAGTTTCCTTTCTCAGGAACTGCAGAGATATGGAAATTTATCCTGAATAAACTCGATATTTCCGGACAAGTAAGGCCAATGCTTCAAAAATGTGCTATTTCAAAATAAGATTTAAATTATTAAATTACTTAAATCTTAATTGTTAATTACGATTTTCTAGAGAAGTTATACAGGGAGTTTTTGTCACATTCAGCTTCTAGTTTTCCCACTATTCTTGGAGTGGCTTGGACATGTTTGAAATTTTGCAGTCTTCAGTGATGTTTCTTCTTCGGGGAGCATATTTTCTTGGAGGAAAAAAATAATGTTTTCAGTAACATAGACGTTTCTGGAATCACAGATTGGCTGGATGTACAGTGTTCCTGCGATTGGTGGCACACACAGTTCCTCCAGAAGTGTTTCACTACATTCCCAGTGGTTTTCTCAGTTGGAAAGAACAGTGAATTTTGGACAATGTTTACACCAAGAAACTGCAAGAAGTACAATACTGTAAATGTGTTTATTTAAATTTAAAATAAAGACTGTACAGAGCTCCTGCTCAGGTCGGTGTAGCTATATAAATCAACCTAAATTTCCATCCTGGGTCGTAAATCAAGAGACATTCGGAACAAATGGCATCTGTAGACCTGTTGATTCATGGGTGGGGAGAGTTTGCAAGGCATGCATTTCTCATTTGGCTTTATGAAAACAGAGCTTTTTGCATCTCTTCTTACTTGATATCGCAGTGTATTTGTCCTCAAAGGACAATCAAACAGGATAAGGCATCTATAGTAGCAGGACTGCTAGTGTAGTTACGCGAGATATTTACACATTTTGTGTGATTCCTTTGCCTCTTTTTTTCATCATTTTGACATACATTATTTTGTCTAGAACTTCCTAGCTATGCTATGGGAAGCTTGCTGGAAATGGTTAAAGGAGAGTTCTGAGGCTGATAGATAACGTATTAGTCTTCCTGCTTTGTCTCGGTTGACTGACAACGAGAATATAGTTTGTAAATGCAACAGCATTTTTTATGCTGTACTTACAGAAGGTTTGTTTCCAGGGCGACCTAGCAATGATGTGTGCCTCACAACAGTTACAAGGTTGATCCTTTTTAGCACTAGAGATGATGTCAATAGGCTGCCTCTGGAGGATTCATGACTCTAAATAGTCAGATTGGATTTGGCAGTGATCTTATTGTGTCCTCATTCACACATGCATGCTTTCTTTGATGGTTCTTATTTTAATTCTTGAGCATCTGTGTCACCTACTTTTTTAAATCAGTTCTTTGTTTTCCCTTTGTACAGTTTTCCTCCAGAAATAGCAAGGGTGGAAGGTTTGTTTAAATTTATCTCAATCAGGTTGTTCTTTGCAACTTTTTACTAGGAGTAGATCAGATTCTTAGACTAACAACTCTTTCAGCCTGCTGCCAGGAACTTAATCTTCAGTTTTTCCAGCTTCTGCCAAGACTGAAGATTACAGACATGCTAAAGAATATCTGCTCAGGAAAAAAAACAACAGGATAGATGTGCCTTTGTCTTAGGTAGATTGAAAATGGTACAAAGTTTTGAAATCTGAATTATTTGCGTAAGAGTTGGGGAAAAGTATCATCTGCACAGTCCTTGGGATTTTTTATCAGTTTAGAAGTGAGCAGATGTCCATTAGGCATTGGATCAGAGGTTGACCTGGTATTTACAGGAAAGCCATGGTGTAATGTACTTCTGTGCCTTTGTGTGTGTGTGCTTATACTTAAAAACTTCTGGTCTGTTGACCTGAAGGAGCAAAACAAGATATTCACTGCCAACAAATTTCTTCCTCATCATCCTTTTTCTGCATCCAGTATCCCAGTATGCTTTACCCATTTTGTTTGTTTTGTGTTGCCTTTCGTCTGACAGCTGTGCTATAAGGAAAAGTAGTATATTGCTAACCATATATTGAGTTGTTTTGCATGTCCATGAATGTGGCAAAGTTTAGTGGGAACTAGTTGCCTGCTGGACTGCAGAGGCATCGTAATACTGTCTTCCCCATTCTGACTGGTTGCTGCATGTACCCATATCTAAGGAAGAAAAGTTGAAAAGTTGAAAGAAGAAAGGAGATTTCAAGGTACATATTTTTTTTCGATAACTGATGACCTTGTGAAATGGAAATACTTTTTTTTGAATAAGTTTGTACTTTGCATTGACACATTATTTTTAACTCCATACTTCGTCTCTCTTAATCGTTATCAGAAAGTTTACTGTATGTTTCATAAAACTAAGAGGGAAAAGAAACATGTATTAGCAATCACCTCAGAAAAGTATTTAGAGTTTTAGAGTTTGCCCTACTATCAAATGTACTGTTCTTGTTGAAATGGCATGAAATGCCTGATAGGTGCTGATACATGTCAAAATGATGGGTGCATTTCAGTCATTATTGAGAAACTGTCATCCTTAGAAGGCTAGTAGTGTGGAAATTACTTAGAAGATGACAAATAGAAAAAGTGTCCCTAATCTTCATTTCACGGTCTTCTAATCTAAAGATAAAATCCAGGTACATTCTCATATCTTGTTTCTTTCCAGTACATATTGTCTCACTGTTAACTGTAGGCACTGCATGCATGACACATTTCAAAACACTTCTTAAATTTGCCACTTTAATTTTAGTTACACTTGTACTTTCTGCTTCAGTTGAGGATATTACACTAGATAAGTTTAAAAGTCAGCAAGCAAAGCCACAAACAAATGCTCAAAGAAAGCATGATCTGTGCTGGTTGCATTTGATCTAATTTTACAAACAGTCATAGACAACTCTGTGGGTTTTGTTTTTGTTTTCTCCTGAACAAGGAGAGGAAAGCACCTGGGATAATCCCACTTCTTTTTTCATTGCCAGACTTGTGGCAGAACTTCTTTCTGGACTTTTCTCTTGCAAAAGAGAAGAGAATTCCCAGGTTCAGATTTGATTTTGCATCTGCTGTAACTCTGCTCTTATACTATCACCAACTTCCATGCAGTTATACTCATGGGTGAATCTGCAGTTTTGTTTGGTTCTTGTTATACAGACAGTAGAATCTGTATCCTTTCTAATACCTAGAAAAATCACAGACAGACTGCAACTGTGTAATCATTTACTTATTGCTCATTTTATAAATAACTTCTGTTTCCATAAACGCAAACAAACGAACAAACAAAAAACAAACAAACAAAGATCAACACAAAGGAAAAGTTTCTATGCACATATTTATCTAAGTTGTAAATTGAAATTGAGCTTTTTATTGGATTAAACACAAAAATGTCTGAAATGTGGATATTTTTAATACAGTGATGGTATATTATTTATTTATTTATACTGCCAGCCTAGTGAATTAAACTGGATACAGTCACACTTCAGAACATTTACAGTTTCTTGACCAGTTGGAATAGGGTGCAAATGCATTTTTTATTTGTTTTCATTCCTACATGTTGCAGCATAAGCCATTTTGAAGCAATGTTCTTTACTAAATGCTGTTACTGAGATGTCATTAAACACTGCAGGTCATTTTTCTCAGGGAGTAGGACCTGGTACCATTCAGTGTGAGGGTCTGGTCTTCATTGCTTTTGTATAGCAGTGTATAATGGCTGTTGCCCTGAAAGGAGGGCAATGAAGAAAATACTTTGCTGTCTGACTAGAACACTCACTCTTAGGATTTTTAAATAGTCCATTCTTTATTTAACCTTTTACATACAAGTTCCTTCCAAAATGATCTGTCTTTGTAATATGCTTATGTTTGCAGTGTCATAAACATTTGCACTTTGCTGCTGGATGACTGACATTTTGGAGCAGAATTCATTTCAGCGTTAATAACCCATATGTTTGCAGTGAGCACAGAAGATCAATGATCAGATATTTATCCTAATGTCATGTACACAGCAATAACTAAAAGTAAAGTCAAGCCAATACACAGAAGTGTATTTGGCCTCTGTACATTTTGATTTTAACATGGAGGTTTTAATAAGATAAGTGCTCCTACCACTTCTGTGTATGCACAGAAAATAAAATCTCTTGTATGCATATTAGAGGTGTCCTTCTTTCAGAATGTGAAAACTTGGACTTTTCCAAAGTAAAAAAGGGATGTTGAGATGAGGAGTACAAGTTTGATGGAAAATTGTGTCGTGGGTTTTTTTCAATGCTGAAATACTTCTCAATAGAGCATTTATCAGCTAAAACTACATTCTGTGACCTTATATATGCTATAATGTTTTGATTCTTTCTGGATATTCAGATATTTTCAGTAGAAAAAGGAAAGCAAATACATTATTGGACAATCTAAAGTGTTTTATATAGGAATTGCACAGTTAAAATAGTTTGCTGAATATATATTCAGTCTAATGATGTGAATTTTACATATTTTCATTTCCTTGACATTCTATACATGTTTATTTACGTTTTCCTTAAGATGGAAGTTATAAGGGATAAAAAAAAAATCGTTTTGTCTTTGGTACCTATATAAAGTCACATGTTTTGTTTAAGACAAAGTTAAGTTGCACGCAGCAGTGCAGCTGCCAGTAGTGTTTATTAGTTGGAAATGGTTTGGAGCTGCTGCTGAAATCTTCATCTTGAGACTGAAGTGCAGTGTTGAGGATTATGAAAAGAGCTCAGCTACATCTGTTTCACAAAATGCAGGTTTACCACAGCTGCAAATCTGTTTGGGATGCTGATGGTGCTGCAGCTTTCCCACTGAGTGCAGGACTCTACTAAATGGATCTTTCATCCCTGCCTTTCTTTCCTTTCCTTTCCTTTTTCTGTTGTGCTCCAAATCACCATCATCATTGCCAAACATGTTATCAGTTATGGGTTGAGATAGGGAAGTTGATCTTGTAAGTAATAAAAAACCTAAGCATGCACTTAACTGCTCAGTTCTATCTATTGTAAGCTGAATTTGTTGATTTACCTGTATGCAGTAAACGTTTTAGCAATTTTATAAGCAACCTATTATTGATAAAATACTGATCACTATCAGGATATGGACTTTGCTTTTCTTCTTAGGCTATTTTCATTTGTTTCTTCTGCACCCTTTTAATGGAATATATAGGTCTCTTGAAAGGTAAGATTGAAAATTGTAAGTCTGGCCTGCATTATGTAACAAATTATTTGAAATGCAGCACTGTTATTTTCTTTGTACTAGTAAAGAAAATCAGTATATTCCATTTAACCAAATTCATTCTTCATTCATGTTGGAGGAGTCAAAGAAATCAAGAAGTTTAACAGACTAACTTCACAGCACATCAGAACGTTGTTACTTTGAAGAAAAATATATATATATATTTTTTGTAACTTTACAACCTCCTTCTTAATGCTTGCAGTTGCATCTAAATTGCCTCCAAGCCAAGGGCACAACTCTTACCATTGAAAAGTCATGCACGATGAAAAAAATAAAAACAGAAAACCAAAAAACCCCCACCTTCCACTGAAGATACTGTTTAAACCATCGCTACACCATGCGTTCATGTCAACTGCATCATATCAATTCGTCTCTACAGTGTATGTGGGTTTACTAAAGGATTTTAGGGCTGCACACATGCTTCTTATAAACTCTGCATGCATAACTGATTTTGCCTTTCAAAACAGTACATCGCTTAATTCCTTTCATTTGTCTGTTTGTGTCTCCAGTGATGCAGAGGACCATAAACCTCTAAAAAAAGGAAGTCGGACACCATCAGACAGAACTGTGAAAAAAGAAGACAGTGATGACAGTTTAGTTGACTATGGAGAAGGTGTAAATGGCCAGTTCAATGAGGATGGCTCCTTTATTGGACAATACAGCGGCAAAAAAGAGAAAGAACCTGCAGAAGGAAATGAAAGCTCTGAGGCTCCTTCTCCTGTAAATGCCATGAATTCATTTGTGTAATCAAAGAACTTGATTCCCTTGTGTTTTCTGTTTGTTTGCACTTGTACGTCCTCCTTCTCGTACTATGAACATGCAGGTATCAAAGCTCCTCACCTCAAAGTGTTTGTGCTATGAGAACGCGCCGGTCCGTACAATTATATGGTATAATGACACACCAAGTGGAATGGTGGTACGAATCAAGGTGCAAAACTCACATTTGGTTTGGAACTCGGATTTTCTTACTTTTTTTAAAAAGGAACTGACACAGAAAAAAAAAAATAGCATTGACTTACAGTTTTGTTTCCTGTTGAAAAAAAAATGGTATAATGCATGAAAAAAAGATACTACACGATTCACAGTCTCATGTTCACTCTAAAAACATGGTTGGACAGTTTGTTATGCGGTCCTCAGCCGAATCCCTGGGTATGAATTCCATTTTCATTGTTAGAGTGTTATAGTGGTATTATATAGAACTTCAATGTCTTTGTGGACATTGTTGTGAAATTGGTGACTTAATGTCTAGCTATCATATGTCTTTTTGCAAGACAGTTAGGAACAGTATGTACAGTATATAATTGCTAAATGATTTTAGTATGACACTTGCATTTGCTGATGCTTAATGAGACCCTATTATCTGCTCTTTGCTCCTATTACTTTATAGCCTTTTTAATCTCTCAAGTATTACAGCAGTACAGTGTTCTATTTTTTACATCAAAGCACGTTGGATTGATTTTAGGGTGTAAAAGATATGCATTGCAATGCATTTTGGAATTTGTACAGTCACTGAAAGAAAAACTTTAAAATGAGAGAAAATATTCCAGAAAACACAGGGCAGAATACGTTCAGTGCCTTTATACAATATGCATTCCATAATGCACTGTACTATGAAATCAGTTAGTGCAGTAAACTATGATTAGCGGACTGCCATCATTGCCATACAGTAAAAACTGGTAAAATAAATAAGTGTTATGAAACTGTTGTGCTGAAAATTGGAACGTTTTAAATTACACAAATGAGAAAATTAGGGTTGTTTTTTTTTTTCCTTCATAAAAGAAACACTTTCTAGATGGTTACCGCACAACAGGTTTTCATGGCCTGAGAAAAAATATTTTAAACAAACAATCAAGCGACCAGAAGTAAATTACTTACTTACACAACAAGGTATAAGCTCTTGTAAAACAAAGAGTGAAAAACCGAGGCAGCCAAATACACCAGCAGAGTGCGTTCCCCTCAGCGTCGCGGCCCAACCGCTGCTGCAGCTTCGGAACTGCCGTAGCCGCAAAGCATTGTGGGGGTTCCCGCTCACAGCTGCAGAATTCAATCTGACAAGTGCTCGTACGGTTTAGTGGTAAAGGATTACCATTACCAGTTACAAAATTATTTTCTCGCATACAATATCAATCAAATGTTTACCTCCAAATATAAATTTTTATAACAACCTATGGTTGAAGGAATGCTCAGTTTCATTTGCCAATAAATTGGTTTTTCATAACTTGCATCAAGTTTAATTTTAAGTAAGCTTTTTATATGTAGATATTTTGTTGAATTTGTAAATACACTTAAAATGTAGGTGCTATATGCTTCTAGGTGTTACAAATAAAACAAGAAAGTTTATGTTGTACTGTGTAAGAAGTACTATAGCCAGTGGTGTGCATGGTATTTTAAGGCATCTACTTCAGTATAACTTCTTTCAATTTTATTTTTTTTTTTTGCTGTGACAACAAAATAGTGAACTGTTCTGCTTTCTTACTGCAGATTCCTAATTGAACCATTCAGAGCTTTTGCCAGTGCATCACAACAGATCATAGCACACCTCACAGCATCTGTGTATATACTGTAGGTAAAGTACAACTGAAGTACTTACAAATGTAAGCTAGCTGTCATAAGCTTCTTTTGCACCTTTGAGCTTTCTATTGATCAGTTTTCTTATCGGGATCCGAAATAAGAAAAGAATTACACAAACGTTGACTACAAAGCACAAAGAGAAAATTTCTCACCATTTGCCAATGGTTTTGGTAAAAAAGAATATAGTTTTATTTAATTGTAGATGCTGAATGATCTGTGCATGTGGGGGTAAACATACAGGCTTACTTCTGTAATAGTGCAACAGATTTTGTATTAAAAATAAATGTGGTTTTAAAATTTCACTGTTTGTTCTGTTTACACGAGCAGTAAAAATCACATCTGATTTACCATCTAATTTAAGAATTCAGAGTAGGGAAAAGCATGAAACAAGACATGCTTCCATGGGAAACTGTTACCGTAGTGATACAGGACTTTATGCACTGCTGCCAAATTATTGATGGCAGATCACAGGTCTTTTCAAACAACCATTTGGAAATAAAGGTGACTTTTATCTGATCATTTCTGTGAAGAAAAAAGAAAAATGAAACGGACAGTCATGTCCATACTTGTAAGTGGGAATAAGAGGAAGTGTTTGTTCCAAATTAAGAGCCTTCGGATAGGATCCTAAAGCCTAAAGGGCATTCAAAATTCCGAGCAGTTTTAGACAGGGTTTTTAGCAGTACAGGAACTGAGAGGATTTGAAACAACACCTCTTACAGGATACAAAATCCATTGCAATGCACTTTGCATATCTTGTTTATTCTACGTCTGAGTGGAAACAGGCTGGGCAAGAGGGCAGTTGCTCTGCTGAGAGGACTGCAGGGGAGCCATGGATTCCAAGAGGCACAGATGCTTCAGGAAATACATCGGAAGGTCAGTGTTTGCCCACAGTGCTCCAAAGAGGGATTTGATCTCTGAATCAGAAGCCATTCTGTCCATCTCCCGAGCCATCTTTGTAACAGGAATGTGCTGGCTATTCCCATGTCTGTCATCTGAGTGGTTGCCATTTTGGCACCTTCAGATATCAGGCTGCCTGTTTTTGTGCTCAGGTATCTGTTGTTTTTTTCCAGCAGTATGCATTGACTGGCGGATATGAAGTACAGCTGTTTGTTTCTACTTAGAAAAATAAGTAATTCCTGGGGAGAGGGATCTGAGCTCCCTAGACTTTATTGAGACAGAAGATTTTCATAGCAGCCATTTTAGGAGACACACGTATGTTCTTCTGTGAGTGCTCCCCAAAGCGTGTTGGTGGCTGCTTTTAGTGATTTTTTTCCTTTTAGTGATTTTTGCTTGCTTTTGATTTTATCCTCACTGATGTGACTGTATAAATCCAGAGGGAATTAAAGAGGATACGCCAACTGTAATTTTTCTTGTAATCTTCTATTCTCATGTGGTTCCTAGGAAAATACCTCAGTGTTTCCCTGTCCACTGAAAAAAAACATGTCAAAATATAAGCCACTACTGTAAACAGGATTTAATTCTGTCTTTCTATTATGTTTTAGGTATAAGTGAAGAGGAGGTAGAATA
Organism: Odontophorus gujanensis; assembly: GCA_013399175.1. NCBI lineage: Eukaryota > Metazoa > Chordata > Aves > Galliformes > Odontophoridae > Odontophorus > Odontophorus gujanensis. Next base: position 457,874 of record VXAB01008223.1, on the reverse strand, counting down.
CCTGGTCCCCCAGTCTGCCATGTTGTACAAACTAGTGTGCCAGGGAACTGAGCCTTGGAACAGGGGAGGTTTAGGCACTCTGACTCTGGTGTCCAACTTTTGGAAACTGCTTGGTGTCATGCTCTACTAAGGAATGAACTTTGTTTACCTCCAACAATAAACTGCACTCGATCTGTACCTTCCTGTTTCCTAATCCAAAGGCCTCTAAAAAGGGATGCTTTGATCTTGAAATCCCGCAGCTCATCTGACAGGAGATAGCAGCCCACTCTGCACAGCACTGTGCTCTGTGTTTGCACAGCTTTGAAGGGCTTCCAGTCCTCACAGCACTGAGGGGACTGATTAAGTTTTCTACATTGCATCATTAAGAATATATTTCAATTAGCTGGTCTGTAATATCTGGGCTGTACTGAGAGAGTCCTTGTGGGGACGCCAGCACGAATTTTTGTTGTTGCTGATTTTTTTTTTTCCTATTTATCCATTGTTTGTTTCACAAAACTTTCAAGGACTTAATCACCTTGGAACCTTCTGTCCAATTTAATTGAAAATTGCCAATAACTGTGCAGGTTTTGATGGAGGAAGTACTCAGACAGATGGACAAACAAACACACACAAGGCAATTGCTTTTCCTTTCCTTAATTTTTGAAGGAAGATGCAAAGTTGCCTGAGAAGAAAATGCTTATTGTAAGCATAGGGGAAGGCCAACTGAAGAGAAGAGACTCCTTTCCCTTAGCTTGGGAATTTGACCAGTATTGACAAAAGAGGGAATCTCCCAAGCTCTTCAGATAAGGAAGCACAAAGAACCTGTGCGATGAGGGCTCCAAATGGAAAAGGTGTTTCTGAGGTTATTTTCTCTTCCTGGCTCTTCCTCAGCATTGAACTCTTGTTTCGATTTTTTTTCTCTTTATTAATATATATTTTTGCTTTACTAAGAAAGCAGACTCTGCTGTTGTATTAAAATTATTCAGTGATTGTACACTTTCTCAAAGGGGGGAGGGGGGGTGATTTTTTTCTAAAACGAATCGATTTTTTTTTAACGTGATAACCCAGTTTTTAAGCTTTAAAAATAACAATTGACCACTAGGGGGAGGTCACAGTTACTCGTTAGCAGAAGCCCGTGGAAAGCAGCTATCCAAATCAATGCATCTAAGTTCACAAGGCGTTTAAAAACATAAAATACGTATGCATAAAATACTACTGAATAAGAGTGAAGTACAAATTCATAATGATTTGCTGATTCTGCCAAAAAAAAACAAAAACAAAAAAAAACCTCACATCTGCATAGGAATTCTATTCAGAATATATCTTCATTTTTTACTTAAAAGAAGTAAAATCTCTGCTCACCCTTTCTGTGGCCTAAAAGCAAGCATTTTTAAATAGACTCTACAAGCTGTATCCCCAGCCTTTGCTTTTGCAGGGTGCTGCTGGGTTGTAGAGAGAGCAAGGGCTCTGGCTTTCCAGCCTGGGAAAACACAGGAAGAAACCCCAAGACCACAAAACCAAAGAGCTGAATGGAAGATAATGTGTTGCTGTGCTGCCACAGTCACGATAAGATGTATAGGATATTGGGTGCAGGATATTACTCATTTAATTTCCTGTGGCTATGGAAACTACATCTGCTCTTGTAAGCTGGACGCCTCAGAACCACCAAAAATAGCCAGGAACAGGCCACATCCAGAATGTTTCTTATACTGAGAAGTGCAGTTTTGCACATCCAAACTGCAGTCGTACTTGATGATCTTTGTAGATATATTCCAACTGAACTGTTCTGTTCCATTCTATTTTGTGAGAGGTTTCTGGTGCACAACAGTTCTCAAATGCTGTCTATGAATAATTTGACAGAGAGCTTGCTGGCCAGAGAATACCCATGGCAGGGATTATTTTAACAATATTATGGACAACTGAGACATAAAGGTTGGAAATATTTCCAGATGCTGTTTCTTTTGCTCTTTCAAACATAGCCAGAGGACAACATTTGGTCTCCCAGATACAAATTCAAGCTGGGTGAATGAAGGATGAAACAAGCTCAAGTTTTCTCTCCCTATTTCCCAACTACAGAGTCATGTAGCTCCAGCACAGACAAACCCTGAGCTGCAGAGAGAGCCACGCTTACTGAGTCAAGTCAGACTTTAACAAACACAATAGGGCTGAGCTCATAATTTTTCAGAACCTTCCTGGTGCATAGAAAAGGCTTTTATTTATTTATTTATTTATTTATTTATTTTTGTACAATGGTGTACCCAGAAAGCACCTGTGAGAATGAGGATGCAAGAACTCTGCGTGTGATGCGGCAAGAAGATGGGAAGTACAAAAACTGTTCAACCTCATTGTTCAGCCTGTACTGTACCTTCAGATATGTTTGGTGCTGTGTAATATTAGCGATATTATTCTGATTTGCTATCATGATCATAAATTACAGGGACATTTTTTGTAGAACTGCTGTTTGTAAAGTAAGTCAGCAAGAGCAGTGGGGCAAGGATGCTTGGCCTGAAATTCAGCATCCAGCCCAGTCCCAAAGGCAAACATACACCGTGCTGTTTTACCAGCTCGCAGGTCAGAGTATCCGGGCACCAGTGCTTGGCAGCTATAAAATAAGTAAGGTTTTTGGTTGTTTTTGTTTTTTGTTTTTGTTTTTAATGTGAGTTTGGCTTCCTTGTAATCAATTAGCTCAGATTTTGTGAGTCCCTTGAAAGGGCAAACTGCTATTCTTAGCTGAATTTGTGAAAGCAAAAGAGAGGCATTCCCTCAACAAGGCCACCCTGTGTAATCTGTAGGCCAGTAGCCTATCTCCCCAAAGTAGGGTGCTTCATCCTGTTTAAATCTGTCAGGATTGCCCTTAAACTGCACATCAGAGAGGAAAGGCTTAAGGTCTTGATGCACGTGGGTGAGACAAAGTCATCACATAGCAGATGACACTCAGCTGGGGCTGCCTTACAGGTGTGGAGAAGCTCAGAGCTGGAGCTCAGTGCTGGGCTGTCTCTTTCTAACACCTGTGTGTGCAGCCCCTCTTTGGGTGTGCCCTAGACAATCACCACTATTAACCCTGTCAGTCAGAGCAACACTACCTTCTGTGGTCTACAACCACAGAACCATATCCTTGTCTGGATTGGAAGAGATCTTGAACATCACCTAGTTTCAACTCCCTGCCATGGGCAGGTGTGCTGTCTACAGAATCATGCTGCTTAAAGCTATATCCAGTGAGGCCCTGAACATCTCCAACAATGGGGCATCCACAGCTTCTCTGGGCAGCCTGTGCCCATGCCTCACTTCTTTCATAATAAATAATTTCTTTCTAATACCTTATATAAATATCTCCTCTCTTAGTTTAAAACCATTTCCCTTTGTTCTATAACTATTCTTCCTGATAAAGAGTCTCTCTCTGTTTTTCCTGTAGACCTTCTTGAAGTACTGAAATGCTGCAATGAGGTCTCCCCAGAGCCTCCTCTTCTGAACAAGCCCAGCTCCCTCAGCCGGTCTTTGTGGCCCTCCTCTGGATCTGCTCCAGTATCTCCACATCCTTCTTGTGCTGGGGGCCCAGAACTGGATGCAGTGCTTCAGATGGGGTTTCATAAGGGCAGAACAAAGGGGGAGGACAGTCACCTTCTTCACCCTGCAGCCTCAGATATAGTTGACTTTCTCAACTGAAAGTGCACCTTGCCAGCTGATGTTTAGTTTTTCGTCCACCAGCATTACCATATCCTTCTCCACAGGGCTGCTCTCCTTTATACTTACTGCCCAGCCTGTATTCAAGTATGAGAACAGCCCTACCCATCAGTCGCATGTTTTTGGCATCACAATATCAGAAGTCTCACTTTGTCCAAAAATAGATGAAGAAACCAGGACTGGATCCACACTGTCAGACAGCATCATCTTTACAGGGCCTGTGCCTGCAGGAGCCATCTCAGCATGCCAGGGTCTTTCATACAAGGAGAGCAGGCACTGTCCCTCACACTGAGTACTGCCATGTCTGCATCACAGCAACGCGAAGCGGAGTGACCTTCATTCAGGACATGGACAGTTTTGCAGCAGGACACATGGGGTGTGGGAGTGGGATGAAAAGAGAAAGCATAGGATATTCACATTACAATAGAAGGGTTAAAAGCACCTTAAATATCTAAGCCAAACAAAATAAAAAAGTAATTTTCTGTCTCCTACAAAACACAGCAGTACAAGATGTTTGGGATTAGAGAGGGGTGCCTAGCCAAGGTTACAGAGAAAACCTGATAAATTCTCTTGCTGGTGGAGGTGAGAGCAGAGCTTGTGACACTGGAACTGGGACAGATTTCTTCAGCCGCCACTCTGCCAAAGCCATCAAAGCTGCGTTAATTTATACCAGCTGAGACTTCCGCTCGTGGCATTTCATGCAAGTCTTTAGGCAGAGGCTTGCATAATGAATTTTTGTTTTTAGCGAATAGCCACCTAATAAAGTGTCAGGGCTTCTCCACTAATGACAGCAGCCTCCAGCAGTGACACAACAGCTCCAGCAAACAATGCAAGAGGCCGCCACATGACAGAAGGGGAATCTTCTCTAAATGACGTACTTCAGGCTACAACTGAAAAACATTCTACTACAAATCTGAAAAAAAAGCAAACTGCTTTCATTTTTGGTGAGATTACTGCCAACCAGTTGGTCACTATAGATCTGTAATAATGAAAATAAAGTAAAAGGACCATTGGAAGGGCTCGAAGTATAAATTTAAATTCCATACACAAAAGCTTTGGGAGGATGATTGCAACATCCTTCTTAATTGTAGATAAGATTTGCTGGTTTTGATGGCTGTAATTTGATGTTCTTTGTGAAAGATAACAAGATGAATTGCCCTGTCACTCATCTAAAGCTTTTCTGCAGGTTTGGTTGTGTTTTTTCGGTTTGCTGTCAGGCATTTAGTTCTTTTTAATGCATCCAGTAGGATAGATTTCAACATGATTTAGGTCCATTCATCACTGGGTGATGAGGTTTTCAGTAAGATGTTCAGAGAAAAATTGCTGTGTACCGTAGAAAAGTCTGTTTAAATTGAGATGGGACAATTAATGCTGCCCAATCCCACATCTAGCTGTAGTCTTTCCCCATAAATTAAGCTGTAATTTCAAGCAAGCTTTCTGTGTGAGACTTGAACTGATATAAAAACACACTGATAGTGAATCTGAAATGCTCAGCTACTTCAGTGAACAAATATAGGCTAATATATGAAATGTACGTATGGCTGTGTTTTAAGACAAATGAAGGTGGTAAATGCAGCGGTGTCATTTCCTGCTGAAGATGATGCAAACTGAAACCTATAGGATTAGAAATGCCAGCCTTGCTAAAAACGTCGTCGTTAATTCACATCTCAGCATCACAGCAAGAGTCACGTCTCCTCTTCCCTGTGCTGAGCCCAGTGAGGTGGGTTCTCTGAGCATCTCCAGGCACTGCTCTTTGCTGTGGTACAGTCTCACCCAGCACTGAGTTCTATAGCGGGGAGTGCACTCAAAGGGAAAACAGTTATGGGGGGGAGGTCATTTAATAGAGGTTAACGCTTGAAGTCCATTTTCTTTCCCTTCTTGTTGGGTAAAATAAATATTGACATGTTAGCTACTGGTAGGATGGATAATCAAACTAAGTACTGAAAATGAATTCCCTGAATGCATTGTGCCAGCATCCATTAGTGACTGCTACTGACCTGGTGACGCATGGATGATGATTCGTAGTGTTTCTTGGTTATGCTCTTACTTCACATGCTGCTCAGCACACACTTAGACAGCACTATTCTGTTCACTCTTGGCTTTTTAAACTTCTGGCAGATATTCTATATGTACAGAAATAACCAGAAATATAGATATCAGTGAGGATTTTTAGTCAAGTTCGCATGACAGTGCATCTTTACCTAGAGAACACACTGCAGAAATGGATATATCATTACGTTTTATGTGAAAATAATTTTAAAAAGCAGGTGGGATTGTTTTGTCCTCAGTGCACCAAGTGTTCTTAGAGCATGGTTTCTGTCCTATTTGAATTCATCAAGAATTTGTTTACCACAGATTTCTTTGTAACACTGTTGGCCTTGCAATAGTCTTAGTGGGCTTGTCTCCAATTGCTCATTAGAGGCCAGGCTCAGCTGAATTGCTGTTAGCTCATTACCTGGCTGTTTTGAAGGGCTCTATTAGGGCTCTATTAGGACCTCTGAGGAACTTGTCTCCCAGAAGGCAGTAAAGATAGGACTGCAGCTCTTCAGCACTGTCTCAGCTTGCTCTGTGGACCAAATGGACAAGGATCCCAGCACTTTGAGGCTTTTCACCTGGGAGATAGAAAGAGGAACAGAGCCCCTGCCAGTGCCACTTGGCCACTGAAGAGCAGAGTCTACTCAGGGAAGTTGCAAAGTGCTTTTTCTTTGTCCTTTGGTCACCACTCCTGCACCATCTTTTAATTGAGAGCATGCATGTAGTTGCACTGCCTTGCCCTGTGTGTTGATTGCTAGTGATAACTGTGCTACACCTGGAAGTAGTGGATTGAACGGGGGGGGAACAACACTCAAAACACCACTTATTTTAAATAAGATAGCCTAAAGCTACCCATCTGTATTTTCTGGCTATGCTGAGAAAACATTTGGTTTAGAAAATCAACCTTTCCTATCGGGAAGCAAGATGAAAGATCTTGTGGAGCTCATGTGAGTGCAAGATAGAATCACAGATGGTAATCCAGAATGATATTCTGCTTTTCTCTGAAGTACTGGAGACTCTCCACACCTGAAAGCCTAATACAGGAGATCCTAATGACATTAATTGATAGTATGTGGTGGTATCTCTTACTGTAGGCTCAGCTTTTGCTCTGTTTGTGATCATATGATTTTTAGTTTGAGTTAGATTTTCAGATATTGGTTGTTTTCTCCTCTATCTCTACTGTTTGGTCTGTTTAAGACAATGTGTGATTAAATTCCTTTACTTGCTTGAGGAACAAAAAATAGCAAGCTATTAAATACAGATGTGATTGGATAGAGGGCTAGGTGAGCTCATGTGGGCTCCCTTTTCTCATGAAAGGTTGGATGACTTAAGGTCCCTTCCAACTTGGTCTGTTGAACGATTCTGTAATGAAATGTGCTTATTTAAAGTGTTTTTCAGAGGGGTAAAGAGCATCTGTTGAATAATATCGAGAATGGATATTCAGGTAAGCTTAACATTTTATTCTGGAAGTATGAATCAACCGAGGCAATGGGCAGGGAAACATGCATAGGTCATAGGACACGAATGTGTTGTGTGCATATAGGCTGTCTGGTGTATATGATGTAGATATACCAGATGTAAGGAGTGTTTCATGTAGATACTGATGCCTCAGTGGAATTCAGGGTAAGTGCCAAAGAAAAAGGCACAGGAAGAATGAACTCAGAGGGAAATTAGGTAACAGAAAAAAGTAAAAGGTATAAGGAAAGCATGGAGTGACCTAGTCAAGACTTTTCTGCTACAGATGTCATTACTTTGGAAGAGATTAATCTGCAAGATCTTTGCATTGGTTTTGAATGAATAGGCGAGAATAAATACATCTAGAAAACTTTCTTGCCACGAAGACATGATGAAAAAAGAACTAACCTTGAGGGAACAAAAAGCAGAGATGAATGGCTGATTGCCCAAACCTAAAACGAGACTTCCTGCTCACTGCCGCATGTATGCTTGTGTGTTGCCTTAAAATGTTTTTGTTGAAGTGGAAAAAAAAAACAATTTCAGAGCCAAGTAATTGCCACTCTTTCATTGAACAGTAGTTAATAAGACATCCAGGGAGAATTGGGTTGATTTAAATTCTTTACTCTAAAGGGTATTCAGCAATCATGTTCCAACTAAATGGATAATCAAATAAGTCACACTCTCCACTTAAAAATGTGGCCACTGTTAATGGACCTAATATCTGAGAGTACAGCTTTGTCACTGAATTCAAGCACAGACTCAGTTAAAAACACAGCCCCTCTGAGCCTTTGACCCACACTGCTTCTACCACCAGCTCTGGGCACCAGAGAAGCTCAGAAAGTGCTCTGTATATTTTAGATAGTCCGATTATGGGTGGTAAAACTACAAACATTTTGCTCAGTTTCAAAATGTGTGATTTCCTGTGGTTGGTGAAATTAACTGTAAACTGATCCAATTGGACTTTGAAATCTATGTGACAGTGATGTGAATGGAAAGAAATTGGATTCTCACCACAAACTTTCTTGATTTTTTTATTTATTTTTTTAAATGGCTTCAAATTTCCACTGCGGTATCTTTCCAGCAACAAGAGAGAACAGACTTGGTCTTCAGCTAGTTGCTTTCTACCTATTCTCTATCTACCATGCACAGTAAAGCTGAGGGTCTGGTTTAACAAAATTTATTCTATACTGAACATTGGATTCATGAACAAGTTGATGGTTTAGCAGCTTAGGTTGGCAAACAAATTAAGAAGTCACGCTCCTGAAAAATTAATGCAGAAAAACATGAATTTAGCAACAAATGTTGGATATTTTAGATTATAAATAGGTTTTGAAATCATTGCTACCTACATGTTGTCAATCATTATGTGACCTGGCTGTAAGTAGCAACAATTAGCAATCTGGCATCAGGAAACTTGTAAAGTGAGCAAGTTTATCAAAGCAGGAAGATAAATAGGAAACTGCACAAAAAATGACTCTTGTTTTTGGATCACAGATTCTATAGAAAATCAAATCTCTGTCCTTGAAGAAAGTAAGACAGATATTTCAGACGGTTAAATCCTGGCAAGGGCAATTTGAATCAGTTGTGTCAGAAGTATAGTCATCCTACTGGAAGAACTCCAGAAAAGAGATTAGCAGTTGTTCAAGCAGGAAGTAATGTAAGCAATTCAGACTCCTCCAGGGAAAGGTAATACCACAACACTGTGATGTTCCTGGTATAATGGAGCATTAGACTGGCGAGTGAGTTGCTGTCATTGATAAAAGACAGACTGGAAGCTGTGATTACTTCAGTGAAAGAAATTTCACTCTAATGGAAAGGGCATAAATCATGCCATGCACCTCAAAAACAGCCTGGCAGTATGCCCAGGAAGATTAAATGGCTACAAAAGCACCTGGGTACAACACAAAAATGTTACAGATTTGATCAATACTGATATTTCATCACCCAGTTATTTTAGGTATCAATTGTGAACCTACGGGTTCCATCAGAAGTCAGTGAATTATGGACAACGAACAACATTTCATTAAAGTTCCTGTTGTCAACACAACTACAGAACAAAAAGCCAAATCCTGACTCCTTGGTTCCTTAGGAGACCAGTTCTGCTGTGCTTTGACAAACCCAAGAGGTGAGGTCACACAGCTCTCTGCCACAGTAGGTCTGTAGCTGTTGGTGATACAATTCCATAGTGCTGCACTTTGTTGGGTGGGCATAGAATACAAGCAGAGAAGTGCCCCAGGCTCGTGCTGGTCCTGCCAGTTTAGGAAGGAATTTCAAACAAACTCATTATATATCCTTACATTGCAATTACTAAGAGAACACAGAACATAGAAATAAATGGAATGAGTCAGACATGAAGATAACAGCAAACTAAGAGTAAAAACACTGATTGTGTTTTTAAAAACACAATAAAAACTGGCTATTTGTCAAACTAAAGAGAACTGGAGAAATCAAGGAGGATGATAATGAATGGAAACTTTTTGCTGGCATTGGATCCAGCCACTGTGATTCAGATTTGGAAGCTGCTAAGAGGTCTTAGAAGAGTAGAAGAAAATGTTATTCAAAGCTCTAGTTCTGAAGAGATCCTACATAATCCCCAGGAGCCAAAGCTTGGAGCTGTGATAACACAGCTGGCTGTCTAATTGAAATGTTCTCAGAGCAATACAAAATAATTTCTAGGATGATGGACCCACTGCTGAAGCAGTTATCACTGTTCATGGACTGGTTGGGTCCAGACCATATCTTATGAACAAAGGTGCTTGTTCAAAACAATTGTGGACTCTGCAGTGGCAATGGATCCCTTTTCCTATCCAAAATAGTCCCTTTGCAATTTCATAGTCTTCAGATTACAACACCCCTAAAATAACTGCAGTTACTGTGAGAAAGAAAACTTCCTCAAGCAACAGACAAAGAGACACAGAGATTTGACAGAAGAACTGGAAATATTTGGACAGAGATAAAATAAGAAGGCAAACACAAAAATATGACTGCCAAATTGCAGGGGAGTTAGAAGTCAAGTAAAGTTTTGAATTGTGCCAAAGCAAGAAGATTGTAGGGAGACTTTAGAAAGATGCTAGAGATGCTGGAACTCTGTCCAAGACAAAGCAGAGAAGCAGACTGAGACGCAAGTCTGGGCAGGGAGAGGCAACAAGCAAAGGTCTGGATCTGCAAGGTGTCACGCTGGAAGCACAGACTGACTGATTGAAGAGATAAACCAAGCAGGCACGGGAAGAAAACAGAGCTGAAGTGCAGAAGAGAAGATGAGTCAGAGAGGAGGAGATATTAAAGAGAGAGATCCAAAAACCTCAAATACAATGGGATATCAAGAAAAAAGATGTTGGCTGCAACACTGAAACAGAAGAGATGTAGAGTGAGTTGACACCATAATTTTTCTTCTGAAAATTTCAAAAAGAAAGCTGAATAAATCAAAATGCAAGCAAGGAAAGAGCCGGGCAGAGAAGCTCAGTGCAGCAGCCATAGAAGGATCATTTGGTAGAATTATAAATGTAAGGACAAAATGAGGAGAGATGTGGCATGCTGGGAACTGCTCTTTTGGAACAAAGAAATTAGATATCAAAATTGCACTTATACCTTGGTATTCCTATTCTGTAATTATGCAGTGATGTTTCCTTATGAATTTATATGGTAAGGAGAGCACATAACCATTTAAAAATGAGATAACCAGCATATTTCTGAATTATCCACTTAATATGAGTTTCTGCATTCTGCAACTGTGAAAGCTGCAATATAATTAAATGGGTATACAAACCAAGTTGATCTCATGGTCAGATATAACCTATTGCAGAGAAATGTAATTGAACTTGCCCTATATAATTAACAACCAACCATCAGCTTTCTAAGCCCCTGCAGAGATGAGTTTTCATTAGCCTGAACTGGCTATTGATAGCTTCCTGTATTTCCAACATCCCCTGGAGCACAAGGCAGCCTTTCATGCGTGTATGTGGTCAGCACTAGGTGGGCAGACGTGGGGAAAGATTGCTAGGGGCCAGCTGGGGTAATGACTTATAACAGCTGAACTACAGAATCTGAGGTGATTATATAAAATGAATTTGGTTTGTGAAGCCAGTTACAAATATCAGTTAGCATCATGAGAAAGCAATACTTTTTACTGTAATTAAAGATGTTCATTTATGCTATCTTCTTTCTCCTCATTGGAATGACAAACAATGTTTAAGAACAAAGTTCTCCACTGTCAGTAGTTTTCAGATATTGTAAGAGTTGTAAAGGTCTGAAAGCTTAACCCTGAGCAAACAAGAAAGGAAGCCTGGAGGAACAAATTCCCACACAAAGTTAGGACCTGGATAAAGCTTTGGGCTTAATGGCACCAAGAGCTACAGAAGGTCTGTAGCTGAAAAGATTCTCACACCTATAGAAGCCATACATTGTTTAATTTTTTTAGACTGCCCATATTAACTAGCTTGCAGCCACAAGTTAGAAAGTAGAAGAGGGCCATTTTCACAGGAGTGAAGAGGTAGCTCCCAGTGAATGTATAATTACCACTTCTTTGGCGTTTGTCTGATAAACATGGCTAGATATTCTAATTACCATGTTCATGTTATAAAAATATGACCAAATAAGCCTTTAATAATGCCAGCATGTAATTATTTTCAGCATGGCACAACAAAGGAAATAAATAAAAAACTTTCAAAATAATATAATTTGCTGTGGAGTATCTTTTTTTTCTGCATTATTATATGAAGTATGACTTTAGCATGCAGGTTGATATGCAATCTTGGCAATCTCAATTTACATGTGTTTCTCTTCAAGTATAAGTATGTCGGGATGAGAGACTGTGCAAAAACAAGATGCATCTTGTTTTCAGATAGTGTGACTGATCTGCTTTTGCTGGGTGTGGGGTGATTATTCTGCCGAAGTAGAAAAGAGATAACAACTGAAGTCCAGTTGTGCGCTTGTCAGTGTTGAGACTGATTAGACCATTAAAGTACTTCTGAAAAGATCCAGGTACTCCTTGTGATATTTATTCACAATCTTTACTCATCTGATTGGATTTCTGACTCCTGCTGCCTGCCTCAGTACAGCCACGGTTGCTACATGCAGGATATTGGGTCCCTCGTCTTCATTAAGTCTTCTCTTCTTCTAGACATCTCTTTAATGTTGGCCTTCCATAATCACTGAAAATCTTGTATTACATCTCAATACTTTCCAGGTCTTTTTCCACCGTGTTTTCACAGTTCTTATCAGCCCTGACAGCCTTGTCCCAGCCTACAAGACTCAAATTGCTTCCAGCCAGGGAGCACAGAAAGTGTTAGACAAAATGTTGTCAAGTAGCTGGTGGTCAGAAAATTGAAAGGACCCATAGAAAGACTTGAGGAAAATGGTGCTTGGGTTGTGCACTAATTTTGAAAACTGAAATAAATAGTCAAAAGCCTGATAACGATATATGTCGCTCGAACTGTTAAAAAGAGCACAATGCCATTGTTTGATAGAGCAAAATCTCAGCTACAAAACACTGTCTTTTCAACACAGTTACTATCATTAGCTCTGTGTTTTCAGCAGCAATGAACAAGAGCCTGCATGCTGTGCTTGTAAAAATCTGCACCAGTGCAGGTGAACTGCTGAGGCCTCTGCTGAAACGCACCACCCACTGCCTCACTGTGCTCACATCCACAGGTTGGTCACCAGAAAGCTTCAGCAAGCACCAATGAATGTCACTGGGTGCCGTTTGTTCCACATGGAGGAATTCAATGACACACCTTTGGTTCATCAGCACTTCCATGTCAGACACCAATTTGTCAGACTGCCCCTCTGCTGCCATCTCGCACACAGCAACAGCATGTAACAGAATATTGGTGGAAAGGTTCAACCTCTACTGCCATACCACCAACATCTGCCTCTGACATCACGGGCAGACAAAATAGAAAGCATTACATGTTCAGAGTATCTCTTGTGTATGCACACATATGTATATTTATAACTATATTTGCAGCCTAGACTGGAAGTTGAGGCTAGCGCATGAACTTACTTTGCTCTTGTGTTTCCAGAGCACCTAGTGCTCTCCTGTGCCAAGGAGACACTAGGGAGCTTTGTCTCTACCAGGGTGAAGAATAGATGGAAAGAATTCAGCATTTGAGAGTGGGCCGCTCTCAGCTTTGTTGGACTTGGTGAAAATGTTGGTGGAAGCTCAAATCTAGCTCATTTCAGCCACAATCCTTTTCCAGTGAGCTTCTATGAGTAACTGTCAAATTACAAGAAATCTCTGCTAGTCTGCCTTCCGCCAGCAGCAGGATGGCATGCTTCAGACCCGTCTCAGCCATCTCCCACTCGAGGGCTCTGAGCTCAGTCACTGACCACTGACACACTTCTGCTGTATAGGCACAAGTTTCTTTTGAAGAGAACTGCTGTGAAGTGAGACACTCCATTTCATGAAAAGGACAGTAATCTAACCAGGTGGTCTTGTGTTTAGTTAGCTAGGACTATGGCCTGTTTTAAAGAGGATGTGTTGTACAGATAGTGTACTTCTAAAAGACAGATGTTTCTTTAGGAGATGACTTTGGTCAGCTTGAGGAAAGCGTTACTGGTTTAGAATACAAAAAAACCTGCATAACTGTTCTATCTATGCTGAGCTGACAAAAAACTCAAAAACATATTTATTTCAGTTTCCTACCTATTTACTGCATTTTAGAAGCACTTGCCAGCTATATTGACAAGCCCTATGCTAACAAAAACAGGCAATGTTCTACAGAACCTAACAAGTCCCAAAGTAGGGCCAAACCTTTCCTCCCAAGTTGTCCAAAGTGGACAATACTTCTCCCACTCTATTCATTTAAAGTATGTTGTACCCACAGCAAATGGAACATGAGTATAGATACACAAACTAACAGACATACTGCCACCTGTGGTATTTCCACTGGCTGGAAGAGAGTGAGGGTGCCATTTGTTCTGAAACCTGATATCGACACCTGAGACACCCCTGCTTGGATAAGATTCTTTGGGCACCTGGTACAGTCAGTTCCAGCTCTGGATCTTGGTGTCCAGGCACTGTAGAGCCACGTGTCACTGTCACCGGTCCTCTTCTGGCCTTAAGTGGGAGGCTAGGACTAGGTCAGCCTGTTGAGATAAGGATGAGAATACCCAGCTATATATATGTGTCTCACTAGCATTTAGATGCTATCTGTCTCATTAGCATTTGGGTGTTACAGAGATGCCATAAACCTCATTTATGTAATACAGCCTACACAATTCAGTGTGCTCCAAGGGGAGATATTTTCTGAAGACTACTGCCAAAAATACACGCTTAAAAAATTTAGTAGCTTTGGGGGATAAAAATTGAACTTGAGCAGCTATAAGGATGATTAGCTCCCTAAATCTCTTCTGTGAATCCTATTAAATACAACTTCTGTAGCCTGAAGAGCTTCTGTTCCCTCCCCCTACCAACTCCCTAGACAAAGGGAATGTGTGGTGCTGGACTAAATGTTACCCTAGCAGAAGGCTTCTCCCACAAGAAAAGCTGGAAAAACACTAATTAGAATAGAACTGCATGGGATTCGTTTCTATATGCAAGCACCCTTCTTGACCTGCCTTTGAACCATTTTTTTCTCCTTTACTGATGCGGTGAGCTGCTCATGAACACTTAATGGCGACTGAATTTCCTACACAACTACAGAAAAAAAAGGAAAAGAAACCAAGGAGAATGTTTAGAGATGCTCTATTTCCAGATGCCAGATAAGTCTTCGTTGTTTTCTCTTTGTGTGGAAACAAAGACAACTACAGCCTAAGATTATTCTCTTTTTGGACTTAAAAATATTCTAATACTATACAGTGGTACAGATGGAGGGAGATAGGGCCTGTTGCTGAGAATTTAAGTTCCTTCCTTTAATTAAAGCTGTGAATTCACTGTGACCTCATCATCCTGTCCATGTTTAGCTGAGCTGTCTGGGCCCTGGACTGTCTCCAAGATGCCCCTGTGCACACTCATAATGTTCCTGTAGGCATCCTCAAGTCAGAGATTCAGTTCCTTCCCAGACTTAAGTAATGCAGAACACATTAAGCATTCTGAACTTTCATTCTGAACCGTACCTGAGCTATCCCACAAACATTTTGTAAAAAGGCTTGATGGTTCAGAATTTAGGGCCCAGGTTTTAAGAGATGCTGAAGAGGCACTTAACCATGGTCCAAAACACTGACAGATGGCCCAGGCCAGAACTCGGTGGACTTGGAGGGATGGGACAAGAGGGAAGAGGGTCATGAACAATACCTGGAAAACGATCTTGTGGAGTTAAAACATGCACCATGTGTCATCTCCTGAATAAAAGGACAGACATCACAAAACCAAACAAATAAACAAACAAAAAATAAAACCAAAAACTGTCTACTTTTAAAGTAGCTATAATTTGTTTGAATTATCATCAGTTGCATTACTAATCATTGACATTTAATGGGAGCATTTCTCACAAATAAACAATGCCTCACAGATTTTCTAATTGCTTTATGAATATGTGATCACAGTTTATTTTGAATTTCAATCCTAATTGTGGCAATTTTTGTCCACCCTCAAAACAA
Source organism: Odontophorus gujanensis (assembly GCA_013399175.1). Classification (NCBI taxonomy): domain Eukaryota; kingdom Metazoa; phylum Chordata; class Aves; order Galliformes; family Odontophoridae; genus Odontophorus; species Odontophorus gujanensis. Next base: position 442,187 of record VXAB01008223.1, on the reverse strand, counting down.
GTACACGTCCTAATTCCCAGTACTTGCGGTGCACGAATCCAAACATCATACGGTCTTGGACTGGCAGCCAAATTCACATTAGTCTGCTGACTGTCAAAACTGCACACAGACCAATATGTCCAAATGATTTAAGGAAAATAATGGGCAGAGGATGTTGTTGGCATCTGCTGGTGATGTGAATGTGTGTCCTCACAGTGGCACTGCAATCTCATCAGTGTGTCTGGCTCTAAAATATACCAAAGAGTACAGGGAGTCATGGAGACTCTGCTGTGTGTTTTTGGGAGATGAAAAGAACAGATTTTATTAGTCCGGAAGCGTCTGGATTTGCCTAATGATACATGCATGGATAATCCATTTCTTATGGACCTGGTTGCTTGCATTATAGGACACTGAAATAATTACTGAGCGCCAGATGTGACAAAAAAAATGTAATCGTCCTGATTTCAACCCCATTTGTAATCTTGAGTTAGCTTTTTATTTAAGATACACTTATGACTGATCTCAAACAACAAGTGGGTTTTATACTGGCATGACAGAATGAGTCATATTGTGCTGCCAAATCTCATAACTGGAATATGGGATCAGATGAATACATAAAACTTAATTTAAGCTCTGTATTAAAAGGTTGTCTCATTTTAAGTCTCCTTGTCTGACCTATTATCTATGAATATATCACTCAATCCTTCTGCAAAGTGAAGGATAGAGTATTTTAATAAGTTTGTAGTACTCCTGATTTAATCAGCATTTTTAAGAAGTTAGTTAGAATGTCATTTGTATTTTCTAGGCACACTAGAGAACATCTGTTCTATTTCCATGCCTAAAACTTTGTGAAGTTTTGAACTGTATTTGCCATAAATTCCTGACTGAAATATCAGGTAATGCTGCTGGAGGATGGTCTTCTTTGTGAATAAAAACACCACCGACTGTGCAAGGGATCTTATTACAGCTTTAAGCCCCCCAGTGGCAGTTTTTCCATTCCAAAGAGTGTCAAATTCCTCTACTTTGTCTAATATATCACATATAAAACAGCAGCTGTGATTCCTGTAGGAATGATAGGCCAGGGAGGTGATTGTCCCCCCCCACCTGGTGTACTGTGTCCGAGCCTGGGACCCCCAGCACAAGAAAGACGTGGAGCTACTGGAGCAAATCCAGAAAAGGGTCACAAAGATGATCAGAGGGCTGGAGCACCTCTCCTAGGAAGAAAGATTGAGGAAGCTGGGCTTGTTTAGTTTGGAGAAGACTCTGGGAAGACCTCTTTGTAGCATTCTAGTACTCAAAGAGAGCTTATAAGAAGGATGGAGACTGACTTTTTACACAGGCAGGTAGTGATAGGACAAGGGGAATGGCTTTAAACTAAAAGATAGGATATATAGTTTAGGTACAAGGAAGGAATTATTTGCTCAGAGGCACTGGAGATGGCTGCCCAGAGAAGCTGTGGATACCCCATTTCCAGAGGTGCTCAAGAACATGCTGGATGCAGCCCTGGGCAGCTGCATCTAGTAGATGGCAACTCTGCCCATGGCAGGTGAGTTGGAATTAGATGACCTTGAAGGCATCTTCCAACCTAAGACATTCCATGATTCTATTATTCTTTTAGAAAACTCTCAGATGTGAACGTTTGGTACATTTGGAATAAGACACAGACTGTTTTTGTTTTAAAATTGCTTTTCTTCCAATACTAGAGGAAAATATTGTCCCGCAGCTCATTACTCTGATTCCGTAACAGTAACAGTACACTTTTCCATCCTCCCTATATTCCGCATGAAAGATAATCTATGGCAATCATATCTGAAACAAACAAGTAAAGATTTTTATTTAACTGCAAACACTGTTAGTTTTCTGTTTCTAAATGGCATTTCCTAGAGATTTTTTGCTTACAGTACCCAGGATGCTCAATGGCATCCCTGTTCAGATAAAGGATAAGTACATTTGAGAACACTTTATCTTGAATGTCAAATAAAACAGAAAATATGTTTTAAAGGAAGAAGTCTCAATGTTAGAAAGAAAAGCACCAACTGGGTGGTGAAATCAAGCTTTCCCATTTAACCTTGATTTGCCCGCTTAGGCATGTATTATAATAGTCTTTGATAGTATGACCACAGATTATTCTTTCCACCATGATGGTGTCTCATCAAGCATGCAGAGCAGCATACTGGATTTACTCTGGGGATGGGTACTACTACTTACTAGAATTATAGAATCATAAAATTATTTGAGTTGAAGGGGACCCTTAAAGGTCATCTAGTTCAACCCCCTTGCAACGGTCAGGGACACCTACAGCTAGATCAGGTTACTTGGAACCCAGTCCAGCCTGACTTTGAAAATCTCTGGGTATGGAGCATCCACCACATCTCTGAGGATGCTGCTCATTGGACTTCCACCAGCTGTGACCACCTGATGCTACCTCCATAGTCCAGGCACTCCCCATCTCTGCAAGCAGCTCCAAAAACCTCCCATGTTTGCCATTGCTTTCTCTGGTCCAGCACACAAGTCTAGCAGGCACCAAGTCAGACTTCTAGCATGATGCCAATGACCTCAGGTAGGGAGAAGAGTTCTCTAAGGTTGGGCAGAAGGAGCCATTTCAAGGGAAATTCAGCTTTCCACTGCTAAGTCTGGACCAACATGTATGGCCAGTAGGAGAATGTCTCATGCAACTCAATTTTACTTAGGAGCAGTGAGAGTTTGAAGTGTGTTTGCACAAGAGGATGACACATGGGACTGGAGACTGCAGTCAAAGCTGCATTAGTAAATTAAAAGGTGGTGGTACAGTTTTGACCTGCTGTTTTTTTTTTTTTGTGTTTGTTTGTTTCAAGAGCAATTCATCAACACAGGTTGTGAATCAGCTCAGCCAGGAACCTTTCCCAGCAGGCAGCTGCAATGAGGCTCCACTGCTGTAAGGGGCAAAAGAATATAGTAATGACATGGGCAATGCCAGGCCAGCTGGTCTCTGTACCAGAGATCAGGCACATTTAATTTATTGGGCTGAATAAGTCCTGAGACTCTCAGTCATGGTCATTGCATCCTGACACATTGCTCTTTTAAGCTGTGTAACAGCAGCAGTCTTTATTCACTTGGGCAGGCAGTTTGCCTGAGTTTGAGGCAATGTGACAGAACTAGCAGTGCAAAGAATTCATTAAAGGAATTAAGAATTCATTAAAAACTGTATTATGGGTGGTTGGGCATGGAAAATGTCAAGCCATATACTCAAAAAAAAAACCCAACCCAAAACAACCTGGAAAATTCTGGAAGAACTTGGATAAAAATTCCTAATGCAAAGTATGAGATGACATTTATAAATAAAGGCACTACCCTAGCCACGTTTGTAAAAAGGTCAAACATTGCTGCACAGGGGACAGTGCATTCAGAGATCGGATTTACTTCCCTTAGTTCCAGTAGCAGAGAAGTAGAGAAATTCTCAGCTCCAGAGCAGACAGCTAGCTAATTATATCTATTAGGGACACAATGATAGCCTTAACAATTTCTAGCATTTTTAACTACCTCTTGCTCAGGCAGGAAACAAAACACCCCTTCCCCAGTACATCTCTGACAGGTCATATCACTAAGTGTGTCCTTGGGAAAACTATATGAATGGCATGTGATGGTCACTAGAGGTGTGAATTTGGGCTCAGCGACTGGGGGCTGAAAATTCTTATGTTATTTGTTCTAAATTTTTCTAGCTTTTCTATCAGTATGGAGCTCAGAAAAGATGGCTGCCAAACTGTTATTTGGTTATGCATTGTATTGTTGTTGTTGTTTTGGTTGTTTATCTATTGGGTTTTACCAGTGTCTTGGCTTCTTACTCACAATGTGACATTAAAATTCTCATGTGCCCTGCAATCACTGCTGGTAGTTCCCTCTTCTATGTTTTACTGGATTCAGGTTTGTAGATGGAAAGAGCCTTTCAGGACTCGAGTTGCAACATTTGAGCCTGTTGAAAACTCATTCAACACAAGTTTTGCAGCTGACATCTGAAGCCTATCATCTCATTTTTAAAAGTCCTTGTAGTTGAACCTTACCAGACACCTGACTTTCAGCTTCTATTTGAAAACAGTCAGTGGATGTAAGAACAGCAGCTGATCCCACTGGCCACCTGATGCTGCTTTGGGCCAGCAGTATAAGGCCAGGGCCAGAGGCCAGCTATAAAGCAGCTGGCCATCACTGGATCCTAGGGCAATAATGCTGCCCCACATGAGGATGACCTGTGAGTTGCTGTGGGTATGTGGTGCCTACAGTTATTTTTCTATTTCCTTTCTATTTGCACTTATCATTTTAATATTCATTTCTTTTGTATTTCTACTGTATTACAAATACCACATGGGTATTTGGGTTCCCTGGCCTGAACCACATGGTTCTTTGTAGAAGAAAATCCAGATCATGCAGGGTTAACTCCAGAGGGTGATAATCACGTAGAATTCCTGAAGCTGCTTATTTACTCACCTGTGAATTTAGCTTTTTGTGTTTATGTTGTTTATTTTTAATGCAATTTCAATGAATGTAGACTGGACAATACCAGCTTTCTGGAGGTCACCACAAAATATGTAAATAAGCACTTACAATATTAATGAAACATTTTTCCTATGGCATTTAAAATGCTTAGCAGGAAATTAAGAGCTTGATCCAGCAAACTCCTGCATATTTCATTGACCACATCAACAACGGCAGGCCTCTGTTTGTGAAGGTTTTTTCAACCTGTCTGGGTGACAGGAACATGACTTAGAAATGCATCAATTTCTCCAGGAATTTCTGAATTCCAGTTCTTAGCAATTTAGGGTAAATGAACTCTTTATTTCTGATGCAATTCAGCAATACGCATTCAGTGTACTACTGTTTCAACCAGGTGATTAGTATTTAGTGAATACAGCTTTTTTATAAGCACTCAACAGTGCAAAGATGCTTAATATTTTTCACAAAGAATAGTGGTTTTAATCTCTTTTTCCCTTGAGCAAGAATATGAAGTTTACCTTGGAAGACCTACGGACGCTATTGCTGAGGATTCAAAATTTCATGATAAGAATGGGAATACTTTGTACCTGTCACTAAGGGAGTGGAACTAATAAAAGCTCTTTTTCCATCCACACAATTCTTTCCTGTCTCGCTATGAGTCCCAAGGTGCTATTTAAAAAAATGCTCATAATGAAGCTCTAGGGAATGCTGCGTAACCCCGTTATTCGGAGGAATGCTTTTCAGCTTGATTTTTTTTATTTTTTTTTTCAGAGCTCCAATGCATCTGACTAACACGCCTTGAATTTTTAGAAGCCTCGTAATCCTCTTACATCATCAGGGCAATAATTCTGTTTTATATGCAAACTAGTCCATAAATTTAATGGATTTCTTTTTTGAAAGCTGAAAGAAATGCGAACTGATGCTGTGTATATTTTCACTCCATGGGGTACATGTCTAGAGGATGGTCTTTGGCAGTATTGATCTGCTTCTGTATTCTGGGTCTTCAAATAATCAAACAAAAATTGATCCCTTGTGCACTTTGTTTTCAGCAGCCCCAGAGCGAAGAGTTTTCTTTTATTTTTCTCCTGTGATTGTCTGATAATGACAGTGTTACAGAAAGCAATATTTATAATAGAAATGGAAAATTAAATGCTTCCACTAATTTGGTTTGTGCACTGCAGTCATTACCATGGGGCTTGGCTGTCATGGGCAATCCTAGAACAGAAAACTACCATAAATACAAGGAAAGTGAAATGCAGTAATGGAAAGTGCTGAAGAGGGAGGAGATGAAAGCAGAGGTGGGAAAGACAGGGACTGTGATCCTAGTCAGGATACCAGGCCCCCCTGAGGAGGAACTGGTAACACTGTGTGTGTTTGGTAAGATACTAGTTTTATTTTAGTTAAAGCAGTTGTTGAAATCAGAGGAATAGAATGGGGTGAAACAGTGATTTTTTTTCTTTTCCTCAGTCACAGAATCAGCTGTTATTTTTCAGCTAGAAAAGAGGTAAAGTGCTCCTGCCTTTTCAGCTGTTTTATTTTTTAATGTTTGAAAATATAAAAATCTGATAATGAATATATAATCCCAGACACGTCACGAACTTTTTAAAAATTCATCTGGTGTGCCCAAGGTAAGAAATACTGTGCTTTTCAATATAAGTGGTGGTTCTAATCTAAAATAATCATCAGTGTGCTGCAGTCATGTACAAAGCAGTTTTAATCAATGGACTCTTCATCTAAAGAAATACTGACCCTGTTTTTTACATATTCATTTTCTGTTTTTAATGTAATCTGCCTGACCATGCTCCTTTCTCATGGGGCCAGTTATTTGAAATTTATTTATAATCTCTGCCTCCAAGATTTATCCACTGTTATTAGCACTTTCTAGAAGCTGCTGGTCAGCGCTGTTGTGTATCCAGTGTTGTGATGTGGATACTGCTGTGCTTCGACATCAACACACCAGGTAGAATTTATCTGAGGAGATGAGGATATTTGCCATGCAAATTTTCCCATCTGAGCTATTCATCTAGCCTGGCTGTGCTTAATCAGTGGAGAGAGAGAAGCACTTTGCTTTGTCCCACCCTAATATAGATATCTAAACAAAGTCAAATGAACAGCATCTTAAAATTGCCTAGTTTTCTCTGTTCTCCATGCATGGAGATCACAATGAATGTTGCAGCTGGAGATATTTATACTGAAGACATGGGTAGGTAGGTGAGATTAATCTGGCCTTTTTATTTTAATCAGCTCTCTCTGTTTCATAACTCACAGGTTATGCTATGGATGAGCCGATACGGTCCCAGGAAGAGCAATAAAGTAACCACAGCCTATTTTGCAATACCTTATTGAAAGAAGTAGGTGTTTCCATCTTCTTTTAGTTAATGCAGAATAATACAGGCACAATAATTTTTACAGCTTCTGAATGCAATAATGTCATAGTCTGGATAACCTAAAAAAAAATACTCAAGACTATGTTTTATTGTTATTTAAGGCCTTTGCTACAGGAAAATAGTCTAGCTGGGATTTAGGCATCAGAAAGGCAGTCAATCACAGGACTGAAAGAACTTTGAAGAGCTCACCTAGTGCAGCCAAGAGGCAAGATCATCTTTAGAAGGATTACTTATGATTTTAAAAAGCTCCCAAGGTGAATTCCTCAGACTACAAGTACCTAAACCTCTGCTTTCTTGCAATTTACAGCAGTTCCTTCTTGTCTCCTCTGCTATGGGCATTAAGAGCAGGTGAACTTTTTTTTTCTTTATTTATTTGACTAACATCATGTGATCATCTAGTTCTCTTTCCTCTAGGCTAAACAAAATCATTTAGTCCAATTTTTCCATATGGCACTGTGTCTCTTCTCAGCATGTGTCTTATCTGTTCAAATTTGTTGCACATTCTTTTGCTGTTGTGTCCAAAATTCTGTAGCTTTATTTTTTTTCTTTACAAATACCAATTATGTTTGTTGTTCTTACATCAATAAACACCATTTCTTGTGCTTGGGAATCATCATGAGCAGCCTGTGAATCCTTTCCTACAGGACAGTTCATAAGCCAGTCAAATTCTGTTCCTATATTTATGTACTAATTTCTATTTGTCAGTGTACAGTACTTTTTTTTTCAGATCAAATCTCCACTTTTCAGTACTCCATTTTGTTCTGAAACTTGTCATGCCAAATTAACTCCCTCCCATTAAACCATCTTGAAGTTTAGGAAGCTATGTGTCTCTTCAATATTTCCATTTTTGAAAGAGAGGTAGAACTATGCCATTCCATGACAGGCCCTTGGCAAACCAGCTCTTAGAGCACCTCTCCATCTTGACACTGAGACATTGCTAATTACTCCAGATGTGCTTTTCCAACCAGTTTTAGTCAGGCAATAGCACTTTTTATCCAAGCCGTCTTCCCCAGTTTGCTCTAGGTCTGCTATGTGAAACCTTAAAAAATGCCTAGTATTTGACATCTACTGCCTCTTATCTGTTAGGCTGTTGTGTAAGAGATTACCCTGGACTGATACAATTTGTTGCTGACATATCTGCAGAGAAGCAGACATGCGGGTTAAGAAAAGGATTTAAGTGCCACCTAACTGTTGTTTCTGATGCCTAAGACCCACATCCTCAAAACTCATAACTCCAAAAACCTGGATTCTCTGGCTTTTATGTTTTCTCCAGCAAGTGTGTATTAAGCCAAATTCAGTCTGCACCCCCACATTTAGTGCTTGTATCTTAAGAAGGTTGACAGTGCCTTAACCCAAGCTCCACAGAAAGTAAAGATTTAATGGGAGAGGTATGAAGATGAAATTACACCACTCACCTAGGACTGAGACCTTCAAGTTCTGGTCATGGTTCAGAACTGTTTCTGTATTTTCCAACAGAATGTCCCTAGAAACAAACAAACAAAACTCTGCAGATGGACATTAGGCTGAACTAAAATTCCCCCTTCTAAACTAGCTTTTTAACAGAGGAGTTGTGTGCACTTCAGTGTAACGATCCAGCATGTTGTAATTAGTCACTGAAATGTTAGGGATGAAGGAGACACTAATTCTGGACTGTAATTGTCTTTTTTTCCCCTTGAGTTACAGCATCTGTTAAAGGTAATCTCTTCTAATTCACAGATAACATATTTTTAATCCCATGATAAATGTTATCTTTCATAGATGTCTAGAAGTAAAAGGGATCATAGAATATGTGCAGCTACAATATATGACTTGCATATAAAACTGCCCTTTATATTAAATTTAATAATTGCTTTCATGAAACAGTGCTGTTCATGGCCCCATTGACTCCCTAAAGTCTGTTTGCATAAACGCAATTTGTTTATTAACATGAGATAAAAATAATCTAGTGAAATACAGATGAAATCTAGTATCTAAGCCATTTACTATGTGTAACCCACAACTCTAACTGTGGAAATCATCTCAGCTAAGCAATTAAATGCCATCATTGGAAGTGGGAAGTTTCAGAGGGAAAGTCACTCTGTCCTGAAGTAATTTGAACTTGGGGCAAGGAAAGGTAAATTGCTGTCCAAAGGCTTCCCTCTCCCACCCCAGTGAACACAAAAGTACATAAAGAGCTTACATGCTTATGTTTTAATTTGCTGATTTTTAATGAAATGAATCTATACGTTATGAGCTGGATGGATGGCTTGTTTGATTCAGAACCTGTTAAAATGTGTTAGTAGGTAAGTAATATATAGACTCATAAACAAGTTTTATTTATATATAATATATTATTAATATATATGGAAACTGACTCTAAAGCCCATGGTAAGCTTTCAGTGCCATTTCTCCAACCTTGACACTGGAAAGGTAATACTCCATATGCTGGAACAGAGATCCAGGCTGCTCAAAAGCAGTTGCTCAAAAGCTCTATTCACTCCAGACAGTTTGTGAAAGAAATGTATGTGAAGGACAGGAATTAGTTGATTCCCTATAACTCTTTCTCATTATTATTTCTCTCTCTTCACGTTTTCAATTAACTGAGTTAATTCATTAAAATAAATTCAGTAAAATTATTTGTGAAATATGTTACAAATTGTAAAAAGGGTGGAGAAAACTTTGAAATACGAGCTCTATGAAGTACGCATTTTGTTACATCTTCCATTCTTTATTTCTTTACTTTTGTGTCCTTTAAGAAGCAAAAAACACGTGGCTTGAAAAAGAATGAGTGAAAAATGTATAATCTTTTGAAGTGGAAGTTCCTGCTCTTTGAAGTTTAAAGATTAGCCTTTTTTAGATGATCGTGACTGCTGGGCAACCAATTTATGTCAGACCCATGAGAACTCTTTAAATTAAGTTTCTCAGCACTGTACTGAGAAGATTAAAGACTTTTTGATACTGTAGAAGAAAAGTCTGTACTGGATGAAAATTAGGACATCACACTTCACCATTTTTTTTTCTGATGCAATCTTTTCTAAAATAATTTGTACATGTCATTTATGGGTATATATCTATATAGTGTTACGCATATGTGTATGTACCTGTCATTTATATAATCTCTGTTCACAGTATGAAGTGAGCAAAGCTACAGCTTTCAGCTATGTAGATTGGAGCCCTTGCCATTAGCACCAGTAGGTATATGGCAAACTCCTGTGCCACTTAATGTTGTACCTGCAGGACTTGAGGATGCTTTGGAGAATGTATATTAGTCACGTGAAAGCATGCAAAGGGAGTCACGCAATACATGCCCTCTTCAGGACAGAATGAAGGAAAAATTGTACTAGATGTATATAGGTTGCTCCAAAAGTAATGCCTCCCATTTATTCCCATGGAAACTGCTACAGATACAGAATGCGATAACATTATTTGATTAATTCAAAATGCTATTTGTCAACAGAGGTACCACATTTAGATGATTTTCATGCATAAACTGATTGAGACTCTTCGTTTTGCACTGTCAGCTGTTAATACCATCCAGAATGAGGCTTGTCTTTCATGTCACTGTTGCCATTGCTGAAATGCACCATCCACCACCTCACTCTGCTCACGTCCACTGGTTGGTCTCCATAAACATTCAGCAAGCACCAGTGAATATCAGTGGGTACCATTTTTTCTGTCTAAATGAATTCAATTACACACCTTTGTTTCACATGCACTTCTGTGTCAGATGCCATTTTGTCAGACTGCCCTTCTGCTGCCATCTGTTGCACGGCAAGAAAATGGAAAGTGATACTGTCAGGAAGGTTCAGACTCTCCTGCCATACCACAAACATTTGGCTCTAGCATTGTTGGCCAACATAATAAAATAGAGGACATTACTTTTGGAGCAGTCCTCATATTTTACGGTCTTCTATACCTCGAAGAGTAAGACATGGATTTATAGAAGAAAAGTACTAAGCTCATGTAAAGGCTTGGGTAACAATTAAGAGAAGGGTGATAAAACTAAGGTAATAAAATAACTCTTGAAGACTTTTATTGCAACTTTTGTAATTACTAGTATCCTATTTGCACAGAACTTATGTATATAACCAGCTCTGTATATACTTAAGGAAAATCGAGATGTCTTCTGAGTGTGTAGAACTGTCAGCAGCAGCTTAAGAATTTCCTACCCATGACATGATCATCTCTCACTGAGGCTAAATTTGTAATTGTTGGCATTAATAGGTATTATCTTCTGTGAGAAACAGCCAATATAGCACCACAAAATTTTGATTCTTTTTTAAATTTCTATTCATTTTGGCTTTCTCCTTTGGTTTTCCCATTGAAAGGATGTAGGTAAGTGAAGATAAAGCTGCTATTGCATCTAGCTACAGGCATCAGTGGAAAATGGTTGAACACAAGACTATTTTTCTCTCAGGAGAGACTCTGGGCAACTTCTGCTTTTCTGAATGTACACTAGATTCACTATTTTCTGTGCTATGAACTTGAAATCCTGCTAGTAGCTTTATAGAGAAACGATTCTGTGGTGAAGTTAAACATAGTAATTTGTTGGGCTAGATTCAAGGGGAAGTTGAGATCTTTTTGCAGAAAGGACTGGCTAATTTTATATTCATCCAACCTGCATTCTGATGTCTTGTTCACTACCAAACCCCACTGTAATGTAGAGTAACCTGAGGTACAAATGGAATGGTTTTTAGAGTTCAAAGTACCAGTCAGTGATCAGAATTGTAACCATACTCTCCCCTGTACAACACAGGTACAGTATTCCATTAAAAGAAATGGTTAGATAAGTTGTTTCTCATTAAAATTGACTGTTTTTGTCACTCTGCATCCACAAAAGAATCTGAATCACTTTCCTAAAACATTTGAGCCATGAAAGTGACCAAGGAAACAATAGCCTGAATGATTACACTACAGGCTATTGAAAGTAAGACACAGAAGCTAATTTGAACTGCAGGTTTTGCTGTATGCCATATTTTAAGGCCTATAAATAAAATGACCTTTCCAACATTCTTTATTCATTTCAGAGAGTTTGGAATTCAACAAGGGTAGTGTTCAGCTCAGTGGTGGCTGACTCCAAACCTTTTAGTTTCATTTGAAAAATTGTATATCGTGGGAACAATTTTGCACCATTTGGGAGCATGAAAAGGAACTTGCATGCATCAGCTTTATGGTTGATAGGTTCAGATGTGGTTGAAGTTCAAATTACCTCTGCAAATACACATCTGGAATTCAATAAGGGGAAAAAAATAGTGAATAACTGGAATTGTAGATGTATTGCATTGTTAGCTTTCTTATGGCTGTGTAAGCTGCAGCAAGGTATTTCAAAGAGAGCACTCAAGACGTTTTAATGCGTTACCTTCAGCTGCACCACAGCTGTGGAATGAAAGGTTAAATAGTTGTTTCTTTTTGTGAAATTGTCAGCTGGAACGCAATTTTCATTTTTTTTCCTTTTAGCAGTAGTCCAAGGCAGCACTGAAGCATGGAGCAACATATGGTCACTTCTGTATGTTTACAAGAGAAGCCCGTTTTCAAATAAACAGCCATTAGCAAAACAATAGGCGCTTCTAATCTTATTAATCCTCTAAAAGATTGCTAAAACTGGGTAGGGGTGCCTAAAGCTCATGCTGGCCTGAGTCTCCATCTTATCGGAATAACGGAAAGCTGTTGTCTCTGCTTCATATTCCCCCGCCGACCCTTCCTCTCCTGGTGGATGCTGTGAGTGTTTGCTGCAGCATATATGAAGCAAGGTCAGTGGCTGCCATTCCTCTGTGGGAGCTGCTGGCTGCATCTCTGCCTTTTTTTCTTACATGTGGTTGGATCCTGAATGACTTCTGCCTCTTTCCAGGAAGCAAATTCAGGAATCAAATGCCAAGGGATGAAGGTATGTGTATTTGGTACAGGTATAAACTAGTCATAGGAACAGAGTAACAGGCAGCTGATGCTTACAAATGCACAGTGTTGAATCAACTCCATTTCTGTTTCTGTTTTGCTTTGCTGAGTGTCTGGTTCTAGTGAAGGATGCTGAAATCAAGCGAAGGGAGAGGCAGGGATGTTCTGTGCAGTGCAGAGACACCCACTGGTATATTTAAGCAAAAAAATTACCCTGACTCAAAATGCATGTGACAGCCATCTTAAGTTCTGGCAACAAAACTGGAACTTAAATTCACTGAGCATTGTTTAAAAACATCCTTCAGAGGATATCCTAAATATTTAACATACTGCAGCAGTATGTAGCTGCCTGTGCTGTACCTTTGAGAGGAACCAGCATTCCCTTCAGCAAATCTTCATTGTAAAGCTGACTTTCATGTTTTAGTGTACCTAGCTGCAAAATGCACCCTAAGGCTGTTTTGGAACCAGGCACCATTCAAAGCAGTCCTAAAACTGCTCTAAACTGTGCCAGGGGCAAGATGGTTTTATGGTCCTCACTGTAAGAAGGCAGCTAAGGGTTCTAAAAACTGGGGTTCAAATTAAGTCTCTGCTGGAGTTTCAACACTTATTAATATTTTAATGCCTTCTGTTCTGTTAATATATACCAATTGTCAATGTGTATAATCCAATCTGTCTCCCTTCATGTGACCTGCTATACTTCAGTGTTGGATTTTTCCTCATGTTTAGTACTATCCTGGCTGTTCTTTGACATGTCAAATTTTGCCTTGGCTTCTATTGCTGGGAGTGTGCTTTGAAAGCAATAGATCTCCTCTGTTTTACGTGTTTGTGTACAGATCCAGTGCACAGCACTGGATTAAGGCACAGGAATTAAAAACCCAGCCCTAAATCTCCAACTCTGGAATGATTAAATGGAGATCTGCTTGGGTATTTTTATGAACTATCATTTTATTCCCTAAACAACAAGCATCTGACCCATATGCTTCTGGGAGTTATGATCCCATTTTAATTGTCCTAACGGTATTTGATGTAATCTGCAGACTGTAAAGCCAGAAGGTTGGGGATATCTCCTGCTTTAGGGGGGGGAGTTTGAACCCTTTCAGACTTGAAGCAACTGTCTGGGAGGATGGCTGAGGGAAGCAGCCCTGGCTCTTTCCTCCCATGCCTCTGTCATGCAGAATTGCCAGTGCTTGTGTGTATGGTTTTCTTTGTACTTCCTTTAAGATCATAGCCAGTTAATATTCACTGATTTAATAGAAGGGCAATGTATCACATCACTGGGGGTGGCTGGCAGGTAGAACCTAGTGCTTGTCCCTGTTTTACTGTAGCTTCCCCTGCTGAAGGGCATCCTGTTGTTAGCCCCAGTCGCACACCTGTCCTTAAGGATTTTAATTTCTGTGCTAAATGTGGTACAAGCATCTGATAGTACACCTGAAAGTGCTTACAGCTGTTTTATTGAACTTTGCACAGGTACATATTGTCAATAACTGAATTATGTAGGACTTCTGTCTTAAAAATGACAACAGCACCCAAAAATTTAACAGATAATCCAGGTTCTTCTTCCACAATCTCCCCGCCTCAAGCTGTGTAAAATAAGTGTCACTGTCCTGCAGGGGCACGGCTTCCCTTGCGGAGGAATGTGTGCTCTTTGGTGTCACTCCCAACAGAGGGAGTTCCTCACAGAGCAGCAGGGGCCTCAGGCTGCCAGGCAGATGCCCTCGGGCTAGCTGCATCTTATATCCGCAGCGGTGGCACACCACAGCCGCGCTCCTCGCGCTCTGCCAGGCGGAGGCCGCGCGCTATCTGCCGTTGCAAACGGCCACGGCGTCAGCCCGGGAATAGCTGCGTTTCGCGTCAAGTCAATCCTCCTCCCCGAGCAGCGCGGCGCCATCCCGGAGGTGCGAGGCGGCCGCCCCGAGGACACGTGCTACCCCACGGACGGCGCTGCGCCGTGGGCGCGGGCCCGGCTCCCGCTCCGTCTCGACCCCCACCGCCCAACCGCCGCGGTCCCGCTCGCGCGCGCGCGCAGTGACATCACCCGCGTCCAATCAGCCGCCGCCGCGCCCCGCTCGGGCCCGCCGGTTCGGGCGGCTGTCCGCCGTGCCGTGCCGCGCCGTGCCGTGCCGTGGTGGGACGCCTCTTGGTGGCAGCCCGGCTGTCGCGGCAGCGCTGCGCAGGTAGGCACGGCTGTCACCGCAGCGGC
>VXAB01008223.1:383916-427189 GCA_013399175.1 Odontophorus gujanensis | reverse complement strand
TGGGCAGCGGGGCGGGATGGCGGGCGGGCGGGAGGCCGGGGCGATGCCGCCGCGTCGCCGTGCCCTCGGGGGCGCGCTGCGGGCGGGTGCCGCAGAGCGGAGTGCCCGCTGCAGCCCGGCTGCGCGCTGCGGCTGTGAGGCGCGTGTTGGCGCTGCCCCCTTCTTTCCGTGGGAAGGACGCCGTTTCTACCGCGCGGCTTTTTATTTGTTATTATTATTGTTATTTCTCGCGAACGGCGGCGGCTGGCTGTAGTTACACCTGCCGGTGAGAGCGGAAAGGCCGCTGCTGGGATCTGCTCGAGGCAGCCTGGAGGGCTCAGTCGCCTCCGGAGCTCCGCTCCCTCCTGCCCTCCCGCCCGCCGTTATCAGCCGCGCCGCGTTTTGTAATTAAGCTGCGACCCAGGGGATGAGAGCGTTTTTAACGGTTAAGATATTAAAACGCATTAAAAAAAAATAAAAATTCCTTAGGGTTTTGAAAACAAGCCGGTATGTAATTACCGCGTCTACAACTTGGGCAAAAAATTGCCTACGGATGCGGCCACGTGTGCAGAGTTGGCTCTGTCAAGGGACGTGTGGACAGATAGGCTTTGCTTAGTGTCAGTCCTTGCTATAAAATAGCAAGTTAAAATAACACAGGGGTTGAAGCTGCGTGAGTGCAGAGGAAAGCTTTCCAAAATAACCCAACGTTTGGAAAACAATCCTTTTCTTATCACGAAGAAGTTATGTAATGTGTTTCTTCCAGTGCCCATCTTGTACAGGTCTGTATGTCAGGCTGATCTTTGTCCCTTCTTGCATGAATTATCATTGCCGATACGTGTGACAAGAACTTTATGGCAGCCTGATGGTAGTGTGCATTTCTTGCTTCTTTCTTTATCTCTTGAATGCTTACTATCTCTGTCTGCATCACTTGATTAATTCATATATTCATGTTTAGTGATAGTTGACAATCCATCTGTACGTCTTATCCATCCCTAAATTTGTCAAAAAATAAAAGCAAAGGGTTAAGTGAAAGACTGACTTCTCTACTAGCAATAGATTTCATTTGCCCTTCAGACAGGCACAGCAAGTAATTCAACCTCTTTACAGCTGCATGGTTATGCAAGATATTAGTTGATTTCACTGGACATTAAACCTTGTACACCTTCTGTAGAAGCAGCCCTAGATGATGCTTGCCAAACCTTTTGGCTTGCTTGAGAAGCATTGAGCAAATGGTAATTGCCTTGGTATGCATATAGAACATATAACTGTAATCTACATAAGTAACAAAGCTTGTTTTTTTATGTATTTTTAATTAAAACATAGAAAGCTGAGAGGAATAAGAACGTAAAACATGTAGGATGTTTGACCTTGTTTTTGCAAAACTGATACATCGGCTTGGTTCTGTGGCAGTGGTTTCCATTCCCAGTGAGTTCTTAAGGCATTCATCAGATTCTTGATGAAATGTTACTCTTTGTATGCTTCATCCTTGATAATTGTTCACAAATGTACGTACTGCCAAAAAGCGATGACACGATTAAGGCGTGGCTGTGAAGAAAGGGATATTTTTCTCTGTTAAATGGGGACTTACAATTGTCTGGTAAAGAGACATGACCACATTTTTCTTTGACTTGAATGTCTGATTGCAACTCTGCACATTCCATGTGAAAATTTGCAAGCAGTATATTTGTTGGGTGAAAATGGAGCTGCAAATAATCATTTTCTGTGTGTATTTGTTTGGAAATCTTGAAATCTGTTCTCAAATTGATTTATCAAAATGGAAAGCACGGCTACATATTCTTCTCTGTTCACAGGTCTACATTTAGCCAGTGTATCCAAATGAATGAAATTATTTGCCCTAAGTCAAGCTTGCTGTAATTTAAATTTCACTTTCACCTTGCAGGTGCATGATTAACTCATTTGAATGAGTGGTTTTTAATTTTTACATTCTGGCACAAGTTTTCCTTTAGATTCCATACAGGACTTGATGTCACATTGCAAGCCATTGAGTCTTTTCAGCATTTTACCCCAACTTAGCCACCTTCCTTCAGAAAAGTAAATGATGACCCTATAGTCAGCATCCATACTTTTTAGGAACTTCTAGAAAATGATGACCCTATAGTCAGCATCCATACTTTTTAGGAACTTCTAGAAAAGGCGATGATTCTGTCCCTAGGACTTCATGAAGCTTACACCTTTGATGGTGATTTGCATGATGTTATCCATTTTTAAAACTTTTGCTTATAAATTTTCTTGCTGCCTGATGCAATAATATTTCATCAAATGTGAGTTACCGGTGGTAATTGCTTCAACTTCTATTAATTTTATAAGTTCCTCTTTTGTACCGACCATCCCTAGGGCACCATCAGTAGCTACACCAGATATGTTGACAAAGATTAAAAAAAAAATCACTTTAATGCATTTTTTTAGTGCTTCTTACAAATCAAAATATTTAGTTGTGTAGTTCAATGGCACAAGAAAAAGCCGTTTCCTCAGTGATATTGTATTTGTTATCAATACTTCTAAAGAAATTGGCAAGTAGAGCCATATCTGTTATGTCGATACTTTCTTTTGTCACCAAAGCATAAAATTTCAAATTGGCAGCTTTACTCTCACAAATTTCCTTTGATAGATGTTCCTGTTTCTTCAGTTCTCCTGCCTATAGTCTGGTGAGACAAATTAAATGTATTTTTTTTTATCAGGGCATGTTACATCTGTCGTGCTTTCATACACGTTGAACAAACTCACAATCAGGAAATGGTAGTGGGTTTTCTTTTGCTGTCAGATTTGCTATCATGTAACTAGCTTTTATAATAGAGTCCATTTGAGTTTTAACATTTTTAAAATATTTGTTTGAGGTGACAAACTTTTTTCATTTCTGCTGTTTTGTCTTTATGAAGCATTCGATGATCAGAGGGCTGGAGCACCTCCCCTGTGGGGACAGGCTGAGGAGGTTTGGGCTCTTCAGCCTGGAGAAGAGAAGGCTCCAGGGGACCTTATAGCAGTCTTCCAGTACCTGAAGGGGGCCTACAGGAAAGCTGGGGAGGGACTTTTCATAAGGGCAGGTATCAGCAGGGTGAGGGGAAAAGATTTTAAACTGGAAGAGGGTAGATTTAGACATTAGGAAGAAATTCAATACTGTGGGAGTGGTGAGACACTGGAACAGGTTCCCCAGTGAAGTTGTGAACGCCCCCACCTGGTAGCTCTCAAGGCCAGGCTGGATGGGGCTGTGAGCAACCTGGTCTAGAGGGAGGTGTCCCTGCCTATAGCAGGGGGGGTGGAACTACTTGACCTTAAAGGTTCCTTCCAACCTGAAATGTTCTGTGATTCCTTGATATGCATCAAATCTGGGAGCGTGTTTCTGCATACAGTGTCTTTTCTAATTGTAATCTTTGAGAACAGT
Organism: Odontophorus gujanensis; assembly: GCA_013399175.1. Classification (NCBI taxonomy): domain Eukaryota; kingdom Metazoa; phylum Chordata; class Aves; order Galliformes; family Odontophoridae; genus Odontophorus; species Odontophorus gujanensis. The sequence continues at coordinate 423,810 of VXAB01008223.1, read as the reverse complement.
CACTATTTCCTTGCAAATTAAGCATAGTGCTGCTTAATTTGCAAGCACTGTACTGTGCTCTCGTGTCCTGTGGCTGGGCCAACCGGGCTGCTCGGTGGGGCAGAGGTTCCAGCATGATGACACGACAACAGGGAGTGGGCTGCATTGCGAGCAGGTTGGACATGCCTACCCTAGGTCATTGAGATTATGGAACAGAAAACTTCATTGGCTTCCTGAGCATGCCTTTTTGATACAGTCTACATGATCACATGCCATTATTTTTTTCTTCACGATCACTGTGTCAATCAGTGCACAGGATGGAGCTCACTTAACACAGTTCACCCTTTTGTTTATCTTTCATATTGATCGATACCTGAGTACATGATTTATTCTTCACATAGCTCTACTTTGAAAACGGAATGGATAACATCTTTATTGGCTGTGCTTAAATGCTTATCATATGATCAGAATACCTCACAGTTTTTACTTTATCAAACACTACCTTGGTTGAGAAATGACATTTACAGATGGTGATCAGAGGGTTAGGTTAAAACCATTCACTTGTAAACAACAGTACTTCTGTATATTTGCTTAAGCAACAACTGCTACTGTTTTTACTAACAGTCCTGAGTGTGCCGCACATGGAATCACAGAATGACTTGATCTGGAAAAGACATTAAAGATCATCCAGTTTCAGCACCCCTGATGCTAACAGGGTTACCACCCACTAGATCGAGCTTGGCAGAGCCCCATCCAGCCTGACTAGAATGCCTCTATGGATGGGACATCCACTACTACTTTGGGCAACCTGTGCCAGTGCCTTACCACCTGTGCTTGCCACGTTACTCTTAGAGAAAAAAATCCTCCTAATGTATAACCTAAATCTCCCCTTTTTTAGCTGCCTTGTCTCATCTCTATCTGCTTGTGTAAAAAGTCAGTTTCTGTCCTTCTTATAAGCTCTCATCAAGTACTAGAAGGCTGCAATGAAGTCTCCTCAAAGCTTTGCCTTGTCCGGACTGAACAAGCCTAGCTCCCTCAACCTGTTTTCATAGGGGAGGTGCTCCAGCCCTCAGATCACTTTTGTGGTCTTCCTCTGGACCCACTCCAGCCGCTCCATGTCTTACTTTACTGGGAGCCCTAGGCTGAGTGCTGTATTCCAGATGGGACTTCATGAGTGGAAGGGTACAATCACCTGTTTTCCCTGCTGACCACCCCTCTTTTGATGCAGCCCAGGGTGCAATTGTCCAAACTGCTGGCTCATATTTTAACATTTCCACAGTGGAGGTGGGAGAAAGAGGAATTCACTGTTAATTCCAAACTGTGAGAATTTTGGTTTAAGTGGTGGTATAGATGACAACAGCACGGATGGGGGAAACTACAACAGAGAGGACTTTAATTATTCATGCATTCATGGCATATTACAGAGCCTCTTCCCTTTCTACAAGCCCTGCCTCACTCACTGCACACATTTCTGTTTCTTCAGTGGATGAGTCCTGCCTTTAGATACTGTCCTGTTTCATCTTCTGTACGTGTTTATCCTGTGCCCTGAATAAGGCAGGATAACTTCAAAGAAGTATGTGTTTAGGTAAATACTGTTTTAAAATACATACCCTCAATAGAAGTGAATTATGGTTGCACAGACAAGATTTTTTCGTTCTGTAACATTTGAGTGGTTGATTCATTAACATAAATAATATTCTTTCATGATGTTTATTAAAACCTGGAAAAATAGATGCAAGCAAATTAAAAGAATAACAATAAAAATCAAATTCAAAGAAAGCGTCAAAATTTTTCAACTTTCAAAGTAGATTTCATGTGTTTCCTTATGCATTACTGCATTGGATCCACAATGGTTATCAGTAGGACTGGAAAAGTAGCATCCTTTGCAAAGGTTCTTAGCTAAGAGTGCTATTATTAGAGTTTAGTTCCCTTTAAATATGCCAGTAATAAAGCAGAATGAGGTGATTTGTGGAGGGATTCTACTGTTATATTTAACAGTGGAAAAGTAGTCATAAAATGAATTCTTTCCTTTGATTTCAAGCTTTAGTGAGAATCTGTCATAGTGGATGAGTCTTCTGCAAGCACAGTCCTTTCCTCTTTATCCTTTATAAGTTTCTTCAAAACAGTCTCTTTATTCTCCTATAACCAGCCAAAATATCAGTTCTTTAGGTACTACTCATCTTGACTATTCCAGAGTTTTTCTCAGCCAGTCCCATCTCTCCCTTCTTGTCAACCTTCTTTCAACTTGCATTTCTTTATTCTTCACAGCTTCATCTTGTTTTCCCAGATCAGTCCAGTCTAGACTCTCCTGTTTCCATACACATTTTCAGTACTTTTATCAGGCGCTGGTCTCGATTCTTACTCACCATTGTAACCCAATGTATGGCTTTTGTTTGTACTGAAACATCACAGTACTTTCTTCTAAGAAGTTGGTTAATTTGGGGTCAATTTTTAGAGATGCAAGAAAAAGAGTAACATTAACTGGATGCTTGCCAATGTTAACAGCTTCAAAACATAGTTGCTAATGATTTTTGAGGTGTTTCCATTCTTTTGGTGAATAAAAGGAAGAAAGTTGTTCATGTATTTTCTTTATTGTTACTTTTTAAAACTGAACTCATCACATCTTTCAGTGTGGTTCGCAGTATGTGTTGTGCTTGTATAGACAAATGGGTAGAGAGCAAGAAAGGACAGATAGGATGATTTGCCAAGGTTGCAAGTAATAGTAAACACTGGAAGTGCTGAACAACATAAATAGTCCTAATTATAAAGAGGCATCTGCAATTCTGCCTTGAGTAATATACTGTATATTTTAGGAATACTGTATTTCTTAGGACATTATTCTAATTATATTCTAATTCTAGTTTATTCTCTCTGTTGAGTTTTGAGAGTTTCTGGGCTGGCAGATAAAATGTCTTATGAATTGATGAATTGGGTGTTTTATTTTAGTTTTTTAAATAGTTTTTTTTTTTTTTCATTTGATGTTAATATCCTACTGTTTTATTACTGCTACTTTAATGAAACACTTATAGAAATGTGATGTAAGCCTTTTTTCTGGTGGGTTGAAATCTGAATAAATTGTGACTTGACAGAGTTATGACTGCGCCATAGTTTTGTTTGCATAAGCTAGTTGTTTTAATGTGATGAAAATACCACTTGCAATAATTTAGACTGAACTGGGGGCATGGAGTTGTAGTTTGCATCATAAACTGAATATTGTAATTCTTGTGAGAGTATGTAAGAACAGCTGAATACGTATCGAGTCTCCTTAAAGCTTGTATGAACGGGCAGTGTTGAAATGAAGAATTATAAGTACATATTTGACAAGGTCTTTTCTTGTAGTTATGTAATGCTTGCTTTTATCCTGGACGCATATTGGCCAGATTATGTGTTGTTTCTCCACAGTGGAGCTAGTGTGTAGTGTAGGGAGCATAAATTAATCAAGAGATGAGTGTTCTTTTTATAGCTTTTCTGGAAGCATCCTACTTTACCCTAGATAATTCAATTTTCTCCAGTTTAGGAAAAAATTTGAGTGCAAGAATAACTGTAAGTTGCTGATGTTTTTTGGTCAAGACAGTAATCAAAGTTAAGAGGCTTGTACTTGAATTCGCTGCTTTAGTAGTTTCTGCTTGCGCTTGTTTTGCTAATTGAGATAATTGAATTAATGCTCTTCAGCTTAACAACTCTTAAATTTCATTTGTTTATAAAGATCAAGGAAAGGTGGTGGTACCTTTATTTATAAGTACTGATAACTCTTCTGTTTCATCTGAAGAAAGGATTTTATTATTAAAACAACTTCTCTACAATATGAAACTTGTATTACTCAAACAAAATCTCACACGTTTAATCTTTTCATGTAGAATGTGGATGTTTAGAACAAACACTGGAACTGGCTGTTAATGCTGTCTTAATGTTGTTACTTGTTAATGTGTGTATCTTTCTGACAATGGTGTTTGCTGAATGAGGGAGATAACTCAGGGCCCTTTCTCAAGCAGAGGGATGGAACGGCAGAAGAGTGACTGCTTCTAACACATTTTTTTTCCATGTGTGCAAAAAGCTAAATTGCTTTATATTTTAACAAAGGCTTCCTTCAAGATAACTGGTTTTCAAACGTTTGAAACTAGCAATACTGGCAACTTTGTTTTGATAGAGAAAGTCAGTTATTTTTCATCTACTCACTGGTAAAATAAAATGAGAAGAAGTAAAATGTCTCAAAATATTAGAGGTAAACACTCTATTTTTCTTTACCAACCACTATTAATGAACAGTAAGTGCCTAGTAGGGTAATCTGTCTGTTGTTAAAGCTTAGTGTTTCTAGAAGTTAGAAACTGCTCCTGCTAGTGATGCTTTTAGATAAAGTATAGCTGAAATGTAGCATTTTTTTGCTATCAAGATTTTCAAGCAAATTAAAAGGAAAATAATTGTTAGGATAGTTGAGAAAGAACAGCTGGAAATATACATTATTTTGGTTTGTGTATTTCTTCTTATGAAGAGTAAGTCCATCGCTTTTTTGAACTATTGCCAGAAGACCAGCTTCCCTTTCATCATCTGTCTACAGTTTAGCTCTTTTCTAAAAATGAATTTAGGAATATTGAACAGTTTCCACTTCAGATTTTCATTATAAAGGAGCTCCAAGGGACACCAGCTGCTGTTGAAATAGATCTTGGGAAGGCAGGCATTCTGAAACTCCATTTTCACTTTCTTGGCACTTCCTGAATTCTGCCTCTCTTTGCACTTGTTATCCATTGTATATTTTCCCTCTTACTTTTCCTAGCCTTGTAGTTTTTTCTTTTTTCTTTTTAACATATTAATGTTTTCAAAAAGTATTTGATTGTATCACTTTTATAACTTGTAGCTGCAGTATCTCCAGAAAAGGCATAGTGAGGCCATCACAATGGCAAAAGTAGTCAGGAGCTTGTCTGCTACAGGTTATTTTTGAAAGTCACAAACTAGAGAGTAATTAATGTGCAATTTTTAACATTAGCTGACATTAAAAATAGTCTGTATTAATTTATTTTTGATTGCTTTCATTATTTTCTTGGCTTTCTATACAACACATTGTAAATGTGCCTGCTATTGTAAAAATAATACTAAAGAAGAGCTAGTGGTGTAGTGCCAGTGCTGACTAAATAAGTGAAGCAGTACTTGCATGTTTAAACATCTTCCATTTTAATTTTGCCTTAAATCTTGCCAGATGAATACAGTATTTTATTAGTCAGTGTAAGAGAAGAGACATACTCAGAATTGGGCAGGATATGCTGAATAAGATCCTTAGTTCCTTTGTTCAGTATTATAATTCATTGCTTTTCATGGCTTTATAATTTTTGATCAGTATTCCACATCATAACATCATATAGTGTACTGGGAGTTGTAGAATTAATGCTGCAGTTCCATGCATTGTTGATATTTCTGGTCTCCTCGTCTCAGAAGAGAAGAGTGAATGAACTACAACTCCCAGAAGACTTCATTTTTCCATTTTTGTTTTCCATTTGGAGCGAGATAAAACTGACTGGGAGTTGTAAGACTGCCCCTACTTTTCAGTCTTTGCTTTATTGCTACCTCAGCTACAGGATTAGAGTAAGGACTTTAGTTTTGGAAACTCTCTCATTTCATTTGATTTATTACCAATCATATTGTATTATCATAGAATCTTAGAATTGCTCAGGTTGGAAAAGACCTTCAAGGTCATCAGTTCCAACCTTATATTGTATTATCTCACATTCCACTATTATATTCAGTAAATTAAGTTTTTTTCCTTATCTCATTGCCACTGTTTTCCTTCTCTGGGTCCATCTCCCTACCTCTTCCCTTCCTCCCCTTCTCCCTTCCCTGGGGGTGTGGGTCCATGGATCCCTTCTCTCCCTTGTCATGGAACTAGGCCAAACCATGAGATTTTTATCCATAGAATCATTTGGGTTGGAAGATGTCTGTAAAAGTCATCCACTACAACTCCCATGCAGTGAACAGGGTCATGTACAGCTAGATCAGATTGTTCAGTGCCCTGTCCAAACTGACTTTGAATGCCTCTAAGGATGGAGTCACCACTGCTTCCCTGGGCAACCTGTTCCAGTGTTTCAGTACCCTTAGTTTAAACTACTTTTTTCTTATTATCCAATTTAAATCTTCTCTGTTTTTGTTTGAAATCATTTCCCCTTGTCCTATTGCATTAGGCCATGCTAAAGAGACATTAGGCCCCTTCTTCGTTATAGCTTACCTTTAAGATACTGGAAGGCCATCATCAGTTCTCCCCAGGGCCTTCTCTTCTCTACACTTGGGAATGGAGAGCCCCGACTCTCTCAGACTGACTCATAGTGAAATTATTCCATCCTTTTGATAATCTTTTGGCTCTCCTCTGGGTGTGTTCCAGCAGGTCCATATCTCTCCTGTGCTGAAGACTCCACATCTGGACTCAGTACTCTGGGTGAGGTCTCGCCGGTGCAGAGTAAAGGGACAGCATCACATCCCCACACTTCTTTTCATGCAGCCCTGAATATGGTTGGCTTTCTGGGCTGCAAGGGCTTGTTGCTACCTGTCCACCAGTACCCCCAAGTCCTTTTTGGCAGGGTTGTTTGATATCCTTTCATCTCTTGCGTGTGTTGATATTGGGGGTTACCATGACCCAGATGCAAAACCTTGAGCTTGGATTTGTTGAACCTCATGAGGTTCTCTTGGGCCCACTGCTTGAGCTTGTCTAGGTCTCTCTGCGTGGCATCCTGTCTGTCAGGCCTGTTGACTGCACCACACAGCTTGGTGTCATCTGCAAACCTGCTGAAGATACACTCAATCCTGCTGTCAATGTCATTGATGGGTGTATTAAAGAGCATTGGTCCTAATAGAGGTCACCTGAGGGACACCACTTGTCAGTGGTCTCCATGTGAGTGTTGAAGCATTGACCACAACTCTCTGGGTAAAATCTCGTAACTGGTTCCTCATCCATTGAACAGTCCACCCATCAAATCCATATCTTTCCAATGTAGAGAGAATGTTATGGAGGACCATGTCACAGGCCTTACTGAAGCCCAGACTGATGACATCAGTGGCTCTTCCATGGTCCATTGATGCAGAAACTATCATAGAAGGCCTCTACGTTTGTAAGGCAGGACTTGTTCTTGATGAAACTGATGTTGATGGTTGAGTATCACCTCCCTATCTTTTATGTGTCTTAGCATAGCTCCCAGGAGCATCTTTTCCATGATCTTCCCTAACAAAGAGGAGGCGTTAACAGGTTGGTAGTTTCCTGTTTTGTCCTTTCTATCCTTCCTAAGAGTGGGTGCTGTACTGCTTTTTTTCCAGTCACCCACGTACTTTACCTGACTGCCATGATTTTCAATTATCATTGAGGGTCACTTGGTGACTATATTAGCCAATTCCCTCAGGACTCTGGGGTGATTCTCATTGGGACCTGTCATTCCTTAGGTGGTCATGAACTTGATCTTTGCTCACAGTGGGAGGGACATTGCCCCAGTTCCCCATTCCAAGCCATACACTCAAGGGGTGTGTGAAGAGTAGCTGCCAGTGAAGATCGAGGCAAAAATGTCGAGTACCTCAGCTTTCTTGTCTATTGTTACCAGCCTGCTTCTGTTGCTCACTAAGGGGGTTATGCCTTTTTGGACTTTACTTTTCTGATTGATACACCTGTAGAAAGAAGCCTTACTTATTCTTCTTTGCACCTCTTGCTCAGTTCAGTTCCAGTTGGGCCTTGGCCTTCCTGTCCCCATGTCTACACTACCAGCATCCCTGTGCTCCTCACAGGCTACCCATCCAAGCTTCCACTGCACATATGTTTTCTACTTGCTCTCTAGTTTGACCAGCAGATCCCAGTTCAGCCATCTCAGTCTCTTGTCTTTCTTTCCTGAATTCTTGCACATGGGAATGGAGAGCTCCTGTGCTCCCAAGGAAAGCTTCCTTAAAGATCTGACAGCTCTGCTCTGTTCCCTTGTCCTTGAGGACAGATTCCCAAGGAGTTTTGTTGACTAACTCTCCCTGAAGAGTTGGAATTTAGCTTTCCTAAAATTTAGCATCCTGATTTTACTCTCTATCTTTTTCATGTCCCTAAGAAGTGTGAACTCCATCACTACGTGATTACTGCAGCCCAGGAATCCTCCGATCCTGATGTCACCAGTCAGTTCTCAAGCATTGGTGAGCAGTGCTAGTTTTGCAATACTTACTGATGCATTAAATAAAAAATTTATAATACATAGCAAATTATTTACACCATAATCTATTTCTGTCAATTATCCTGCATTTTTATAAACTGTTTGTCTGTGTAAGTGTAGAATTAGTGGTTGAAGAATTAGCTTCCATCTACATAGTTGGTATTTGCAAAAAGAACCTGGAATGTATAAACAAAACTAATTAAAGTGTAAAAAAACATACAAATTTCACATCTGATACATTGTTCTAGCCTTATTCAGTCACCATCGAACTGGCACACTTACGTATACAGGCACAAACATACCTGTATATATGGTCTTTTTTCTTTTTTCTCTTTTTTTCTTTTCCCAGTGCAGTTCTATTTGTCAGAGAGCAGCAGCCTCTAAAAATACCCCCAAAATAAAGAGATCATCTCAAGTAGGATGACTTTTAAGGTGTGAGTTTAGAGATTCATAACTGCATTATTAAAGTGTCAATATAAACAGCTTCTTGAGCTACTTAGATTGTATTGTTGAAAATAACAAGAAAATCAAAGTACAGATCCCTGATAATGGATGCTTGTTATTCTTCTGGGGTCATTCAACCAATATGTGCTAAGAATGAGTCATTACTTGAGGGATTTTCCTCAGATCTGAAGTATTCCTCTCTGTTCTTGGAAAAATCATGTTGAATATTAATCAAGAGTGAAAGCAGTTTAAACTCTCCTACTGTGTTGGGGAGTGGAGAATTATTTTAGAAATATTAAATAGCTTTTTGTTTTTAATGTGATTGATCTGTGTTGTGTTAACTAAGAAGACCTGAGATGACTACAGAAGAATGAAGAAAATGTGATTGCATTTTCATTATCAGTCATTGTCAGTTCATTTACTGGTCTTTGTGATCACAGAACCTGGTTTTTGAGATCTAGAATAATGGTATTTCTGAGAATTAGTTGGGACTTCGTTGTACAGATGAAATCTGAGACATGATAAATCTGACTAAACCAAGTATTTTAGTGTGGAAATGGCAGCTGTGAATCTGCTGCTCAGAATAGCATAAAGTCCTATGGAAAATTAAGGGCATAAAGAAAGTTTTGTCGTTAAAACTGCCGCAGTTTTGTAGTAGAGCACAGCTGTTCCCATTTCCGCTCACATTCTTTTATTGTAATATGTTCTGTGGGTTCTCTACAGACCAGCTGACCCAGTCTTAAATGTGGCTGAACCATAAAACCTGTTTTGTCCAATTTCTATGAGATCTTATTTAAGGCATTCAAAAGATATAAAGACTTCTTTTTTATGTTGTTTTTCTTCAGTGATTAACTCCACTCAAATGTGATGTTTGTATCTAAAGTTAAAACAGCTACATGCCATTCAGACCTTGGCTTGTTCATATAATGGAGGCACACAGATTCAGGATGTGTTTTATTTAGCTAGAACAACTCTGAAAGAACCATACTTCTGTTAACATATATTAATATACTGTCTCTATTTTATTTACATTCATGTGAACTGCTTTGGTGGCCTGCTGAACATTTTGTAGATGATATTATCTTTGGTAATGTTATTAAGTGACAGTATTCAAACTGACAGTGATTAAGTAAAGCTTCCATAGAGACACTGAGGTTTTCCCTGTGCATGGTGTTACTTATTATTTTTTATACCAAGCACACTTCTGTGTCAGTGCTAATGTCTAGTTGTATTGATGTGACAAGAGAAGAAAGGAAAACTTGAAAGCAGTATACTTACCCGTTTGGTTGCTGACAAAAAAACTAACATATTGCATAAAGCAATGAGAACAGGTCAGAATTTACTTCCATGTTTTTATTTAGTATTTGTGGACCCATATTATGCTTTGTTACTGAACACCTAATTTTTCAGACATTCTTCCAGACCAGTCTGAAGGAAGATTTTCTACTGATGGATTGATGTAAGTACAGAGAAGGATATAAAGTATCTTGTAATTTAATTTTTCATCAGCAGTTTGGTACCTATCCTCCAGATAGCTCCTTGCTATTCACTACAGCTGGTATAACTATTTTGACACATTTGTGACTGTTTTAACTAAATCACTTCAAACATTTAGGATATTCTTGGCCTATCTTTCAAAGATTCCCGTAGTTGATGTGTTACTAATTTCTTTGTACAGATACATTTTTTTTAAAAGTGGAACATATTTATTGTGTGGCTGCTAGGTAGATACAGTGCTATTGAATAGGCTGTACAGGTAGCTTAAAAGCAATTATTTGACTGTTTGGCTAAGAGATGTTATTATGTGAAATAAAAAAATAATTCAAAGAAAAATCTGTTAAAGGAAAGTTTAATTACTTACGTGGCAAATAAGCTACATTTTGGGAATTTTGGTTTACTGTCAGGTTAATTCCAATTCAGCTTCATAAGCACAGATCAGAGAATCAGAGTGCAATTTCTTTCCTGCTCCTGGATAATCAGTTGTTCCCAACAGTTTTTTGCTTGTCACTTTTTTGTTTCATGCATAAACATACGTGTCTCTTTGGTAAGAACACAAAATTCAGTAGAAGGGCATTTAAAAGAGAGAGCTTTTAAAAGAGAGAGCATTTAAAGGAGAGGACTTTATTAGCTGTTAGAATTAGGCCTTTGAACTCTACCACTTTATTGTCCATATACAAGATTTGAGCAGGACCCAGCACTCTGAAGATGTTTGTCATAGCATCACTTAACAATGTTGAGGTGTATGGACCTCTCACAACATAGATGCCCATTCTCCCTCTAAGCAGACCTTTAAGATGCTAGCAAGTTTGTCACTTAAGGCTGTTTAGTCTGCAGTTTTTATTTAATTTTGACTTAATTTCACTCTCATTCTTTGAGGCCTTTTTCTGGGACGTTATTTTGTCTCTTTGTTTGTTTTTTTTTCTCTGTTGATGTGGTGAAAGTTGTCAAGTACCTTCTTTCGATAAGTGAGAGTGGTATGCTGCACAGCTTGGTAATTGGCATAGAACTTGGGTAAGGAAATTGCCTCCTTCTCTCATGCTGCAGTACAGTCTTTTAAGACAAGTTCTTTTTCTTTTCCAGAGAAAATCAGCAATTATCCAGTCTTGTCAAAGAAAGTGCTTGCATAGAAGCAGCATGAGGAATAAGTAGTATCCCCAGAAAAGCTCGCGTTTTGCTGAACCAGCTAAGGGTTGACAGCTCAGAATCACTAATATTTTTGAAAACCAGACTAAGGAAGCTTGAAAGTTTAAGTGGATGCCAGTTAGAAGAACTTCAGCTGTGAATATTTCAACTGATTGGGAAAAGTGAAATAAAAAATATCACATTTCAGTTATACAGACTGAGACTCCTTTTTTGCTTCCATGGAAAACAGTGTTGATATTGTGCATCTGAAAATATGGTTCCTTGCTTCACTCTTTTTCTTCTTGATTGCTAAAAAATGAGAGAAAAAGAAAAAAAAACACAACAACTTATTTTTCTCCAAATTAAGAGGAAATGATTTTATCCTGAGGTTCCATTGGAAGTTGTCCCATCTTTAAGATGATTCATGAGGAAAATGCTTATAAATTAATTTGCATTGAAGCAGTCCTTCTTTATGTCACACAGTCAACCTCGTGCACAAACATACTTTTTTTATGAATAATAGTAATAAGATCAATTAAGAAGATGCAGAAACATGATGAAAGACTAGAAAGTAAAACTGGTACAGTTCAAATCATTAAGGTATGTGGGAGAAGTGTTGGAATGTCTTGTGTTCCTCACTGAACGCAGCAGCTCCTTCTTCAAGTTAATGATACAAGGAATTTCCTTTAAAGAAGAAACGTGATTCTTAGGACAGGTGAATAACCGTTCTTCAAGTAAGATTTATATATGAAGCCATTCAGGAAATTCTGATGGAACCCAATTTCCTTGTCAATGCAGTTCTCGTTTAGAAGTCCTGCCTGTTCAGTCTTCACAGATGATTAAGCAATGAGAATTATGCAGTGTGTTACCTCTGTTTTTTGGTGTGTTGTTTTTGTTTTTTTAATGGAGTGACAGTGGAGTTAAAGGTGAGTTGTGTTCTGTGTGATAAGTTCTGCTGTTAACAGTTAGTGATAATTCTGGCATCATAGGTGGGTATAAATTACAGTGGCCTTCAAGTCAGAATTAGGAAATTCACAGAGAATCGTCAGTCCAAGAACACGGAGGGCTCCCTTCATACAAGATCTGAGGTGAAAAAGTCTTGGTGTTCATAGTGTCTTTTCTTCTAACTCTTAATAAAAACATTTATTTGAGTATATTATCAGAAATGACTTTAAGTGTGTGAAGAACAAAACCCCACACTGAGAAAGACCTTATTCTGCACACAATGAAAATTTGTTCTTACTATTAGAAGGATCAAACTGTTAGTGAAAACAAATAACAAGTCTTATTGCTTATTTGCTCCCCTGCTCTCACAAATGCACTCATGTGTCACACACGGCCCTCGCAGCCCCACTCTTTGCTCTGCTATGCGGGGCTGCAGCAGCATGCCAGGGGCTGTGAGCTGTGAGCTCAGGTGCCTTCTTCCTCAGTGACACACATGGGCCTGTGACCCCTGAGTGCCCACAGTCGCCACTGTCACCTCAGATGTTGTTGCACAGTCTCTTGTCAGTACTAGCATGTGCAGGTGTGCTGAAGCTCACATTACTGTGAAACTTTCCAGCCGTTACTGAAAAATAACTTCAGTGCATTGGTTTACTATGACATAAAATTGTTTGCATCCTCTGTAGGACTTATTATTCCTAGAAAGCAATATCAGAAAACTATATCTATTTCTTTATATCTATCCTGTATATCTAACAGGCTGTTGTATCTATAATAATCACACATGGAATTATGCATCGGGAATAACTTAACTGACTTCCAGGGAGTGGCACTGACATAAAAACTGATTGCAATGAGCCTGATCTGCAGCTTCAGAGAAGTTTGAATATGAGAATTAATTCACATAACATCTTATTTTGCCTACAAAAGAGAAGATGAATTCATCTTTTTAGTTGCCATTAACTGAACAGTTCTCAAAGTCTTGTTTGTCCACTGTGAGTAAGACAGAAAGATCTGACCTGGAAATGTAAGAACACTGCAATTACTGTTCTTTAATAAACTGTTCTCTAAATACTGTTCTGTCAACTACTTTTAATAGATAACATTCTTTATATTATGTTTGTCTGAGCAATATCTGAACCCTCTCGAGAAGATGCCCTCATAACCTACTGTCTTAGCTGCTTGAAGTTTGCTGTAGGTAACTGTGCGGACTTGTGAACAATATTGTCATCAAATTATACAGAATATGTTATGTCTGTATCCCATTAGATGGTCTTTGAATTTTCTGTTGTAGTACCATATCGCTTTCAATTTATAGCTATGTAGAACAAAGAAACAAATTAAATTTGACTGTATCACTTTGCAAAAGCCATTTTCCTAGCTTTGTTTCAAAAGTTGATTTGCTGGCAGATAAAATAACAATGTATTTGAAAAAAGAGTTTAATTGCTGCTTCAGATTTAATGCATTTCATTTCTGGTGCTTGGTAAAGGCAGCTTGAATGCTTCAGCATGTGAATAAATTTAGGCTGTGCTTTTCACTTCTGAAACAAAAAAAAATTGTGTCTCTTGTGAATATTGACATTAGACATGGAAGTAGTTGGATTTCCAAGTCAGGTAGTTTTTTATGTGCTTTTTGGTGTGTGGGAGTGTTTAGCCATTTCATGTATACTTCAGATATAGATTGCCACAGTTATGTTTTAATTTCATTTCAAAACTCTTAATTACCTGAACATTTCATTTGGCACTGATATGTACCTTCGAGCATATTGGCTGCAGCGTGTTCTCTTGATGGTCTCACTATATGGGGTTGTCAATTTTATGTGATGAGTATTTTGATAATTATGCAGACATTCTGTATTTTGTAACTGTACTGAATTGTGGGTTTCGGTCATCACTGAGAAAACTAATTCATGTTCTTCGGGAATCATTAAACTGTCTTTATAAATAGCACATTTGTATCTTTCTGAGTCTTGAGACAATATTATAAGATGCTGCAAGTAAATTAGACCTTTTTTTTTCTTTTAATAGAATGAACTAAAATGTATTCTTGCAGGAAGTTAGATCCATCTTTTTTGTTTGTTTGTTTCCAATTTTGTTATGAATGCTTATTATTGTGATATAATAAAAATGATGTGAATTTGTCAGCACTGTTCCTATTGACATGTCGCATATAAATACTTGAGTATTTTAGTTTGTAATGAGTAGAAATTGGGTTCATGATCTTAGCGGCTGCCCAAAGGCATTAGAAATAATTGACAAAGTGTACTGTGACATTAAAAAGCCCAAGGCTGTAGTTATTTTGTGACAACTACTTTTTATATAACAGTTCTTGGTTTACTAAATAGTTAAAATCAACATCTATTCAAAGCACAGTGAGTGGAGACCGCGCTTCGAAGTGTTTCAAATATTTTTATATTGTTATTGCTTGGTGATAGCAAGAGAAAAAGTAACATCTGGCAGATATCAGGTAGTGGTTGTACCCGTGTTCCCCTGAACTTCATGATGTATAATCATAGCATTGAGTATCTGGGACTGGAGAAGAAAGAGAGTTTTCGAGTTTAATTTTTTGATAATATTTCAGTGTTTTTGAGCTTCAATTTCCGGTAATGCAATTCCTCATTCTGATGTAGTCATTTAGCTTTCCTCTAAGTCTTCATGTAACTGTTGTTAATCCGAAACATTTTTCTTCTGAAATTTTTGCCAGCATAAAGATACAGAAATAGAACTTTAGATCTAAGGATACAGCAGTGTATTTTCAAATTTCATACCTGTGGCCATTTGGAGTAGAATTGAACTTGCCCCTTACAAACCTCTAGGTTCTGGGGAGGAAAAGGTCAAGTGTTTTTGGCATAGGTTTGAATACCTACTTAATGACTCTTTGAGTTCTAGTTTGGGTATTGAAATACACAAGGAGTTCGTGGGAAGGAATAGTATCACAGGTTATTTAGTTACTTGCTCCTGATACAATATACTCATTTTGACAATAGGAGAAGAGAGTAATTACATATTTTCATTGGATGAGCTCCCAAATGATGTTTCCCACTTAAAAATCCTGAAGATTCACTCTGCTGTTTCTTGGCTTAGAGTTAGGGCGGGATTTCTAAAATAACTGCAGTGATCAGATACTTAAGGTGATACTTTGTAAAAGGAGAAGTGGAAGAAAAGGAAGATGACAAAGACTCTCCCTGCCACAGGTGATTTTTTTTCTGCTTTTACATGTTTCAGTGTGAGTGCATGTGAATAGACTTCAACTTGCAACCCCATTTTCTGAAAATTCCTGCCTCCTCTCACGTTGATCCTTCTTCTTTCTTCTTCTCCACCCCCCCCCATATTAATGCAATTACCTGATTACAATTTTTGGTTTGGAAGAACTCAGAGTCCTTGGCTGCAAAAATAAGAAAACACGCTCATGAGAATTGGGAAGAACACTCTGACCTCATGACTATTGTCTGAACAGTGAAAATCTCAATGGTCCTTTAAAAAGAAGTTCCCTTAAACTATTTGCCAGTACCATTTATCTCCTTTCAGCTGCCTCTGTAGCTTAGTGTAGCTCACAGCCATGCAGCATCTCACCAGATAATACCCCAAAGACACAGTTGTATTTGTTATCTTTGTGGGTATAGTGTTTTATCTTCTGTGAACCTGTTTGATATGGGTTTCTTTGAACTTGCATGGGTGATTATACTGAGTAATGCCTTTAGATGTTAGGATGGAGGACTGTGAGCATGCTGTTTTTGTTGATGTACTGGATTGTAGTCCTACTTTTTTCTTCTTTTACCCCAGTGCTTAAAACAGGTGTAACAGTCAAAATAGCAGAATAGAATTTGAGTAATTATTATAGATGCAAAGTAGCAAGAACTCTTCTGAATTTCATTCTGTGATAAAAAAAGGTCTAATATCTTATTCTATTTAAATTAATAGCAAATGGAGTAACATTTTGCATAATGCAATAGATTGGCATTTTTAAAATACTACTTTAATTTTGAATAGGTTTAATGTTCTGTGTCAGAATTTCGGTAGCTGTTCAAACAAGAGCATTCTTTACTGACACGTTTGGGCAGATGGTTGTCCTGTACAATATGTGCAAGAATGTGCTTCTCTCAGGAACAGAATTTCAGCTTTGGCTCTCAAGAGCTGGGGTTTAGTGTTCATTTTCCCTCTCTGATTCAGACCCTTATGTGCCTCTTAAAGAAAGGTCTTCTTGTTATAATTAGAGGTAGTAGATAAAAACTTAGAAAAACTTTAAGAAGTTAGAAGTAGTAGGTCTTTTTTACATTCAGTTTTTGAATTTCTCACTAAATGGAGTTTAAATTAACTTCAGTGCAGTGAGACCTTAGGACACTGTTTGTTGATGCTGATAATGTCATCATGAGGTGGAGTTTGACAAGTCGCTTGTTAAAAATTTACATGATAGGATTTAATGAGGAAAGAGGTGATGATGGTACTTCCATTTGCATTTGCATTGATTCTGCTCATCGAGAAGGTGGTTTGATTTTTTTTCCCTGTATAGATGCGGAACTAATTTTGGTGTATCTCTCTCTAAAACATTTACTTTTTGAAAGAGATTACCTTTTTAATGATTCGCTAAACATGAGGAAGACCACGTTTGAAAGTAACTGTCACTTATTACATCCTTTAATAAAAAATGTTGTCCTTCTCAACTGAATCTCTTACAAGGAAAAGAGAAATCTTTTCCCAGGATGCTTATTTTTATTAAAATAAATTTGACATAAATAAGTGTGAGTGAGGTCTGAATAACTGATAGTTTTCCCAGTTCCAGGGCACAAAACATTTCCATTGAATCAAAATGGATGTAGTGTTATACAATTAGTTTACTATGTTTTTTTTTAAAACTTAACATGACAGATTTGGAAAATTATCCAACCTGTGTTTTTAAATAAAAGGGAAGGCAATGAGTTTGATGTTATTTCAACTCCTTAGAAGTATGTTTTTGCCCTACTGAACACTAAGGAATGAAAGTCCATTTGCAGATGTTGTTTTATGGTTTCCTGTGGGATAGCGTAATGAAATAAAAAAATCATAAAAATTAGTTGTCTGTACAAATAACTGTTTCCATCTTCATCACATTGCTAGCTTATTTGGTGAGACAGAAGTAGAGGAGTATTTATTTGACAAATACGATTTCACGTTAGATTTGTAGATGACCAGAAGATGTTAATCATACATCTGCTCATTTTAGATAAACAAACATGAATGAATGTTACTCAAGATTTCATTTCTTCAGTTATCCCTTGTTCTAAAATTGATAACTTTTAAGCACTTGTTTTGGCATTCTCTGTGTACTATGTTCAGCTAGCAGCTGTATTACATGAGCAGGTGTATTTTTATGCAATCCATTGCCGTCCAGCAACAAGAAGCTTCCTAAACATGTGTTGATGTCAGCTAATGTTTTATCAAATCATCCAAAGTGATCTTACAGTCAAAAAACAACGATGGAAGCTTGATGTTTGAAAAGGAAAAGGAGAAAAAAAGGCAATTTAAAGACTTTTTTTTAAGATTAAAGAATTTTGTATATTAATATGTTGCTAATCTTGACTTGAAGCATAGAGAGTAAAGAAATGTGGATAAAAATTTTCCCATGATAGTAAGGCAGTGTGGAAGCAGTTTTTTTTCGTATTCTTGAGTTGTGATTACTTTTAATGTTTTTTACTGTCGCAGATAAAACTGACAGATTCAGCAGGTGGACTATGTGGTGAGGGGGTTTTGGTAATGGTATTAGTTGGTAGATGTATACCTTTAGTAATAGTGTTTGTGAACTGCCACTACTATCTTTAAATGTTAGTTTCCTATTTTACTTCTGTATGCGTATTAGAATATTACTTTTTTCATAAGCCTTATGCTAGAAGTTGCTTTGGTAAACAGTAGTATCATACTAGTTGCAGCACACTAACGGACAGAAAGGCAATGTTTTAGGGTGCTTAAATGGAGAGTGATGAAGTTCCCACTTCACAAATACACGTGCTTCTTAGTGTAACTAAGACTATCAGTGTGGTAGCGTGCCTTGCTCTCAGCTCTTCTGAATAGTTGTCATTAAGAATCCTGAAATATTTAATTTGCTTTTTTTTTTCTTTAATAGAATAATAGGATTATGGGTTAAACACTCATGTTTCTAAATGCATTTGTTTTCTTTTCGGTCTAAAAACTGGCTATGATTTTTAGTTATGATTTGTTACATAATGAAATTGTTAATTATGTTCCAAAAATGAAGGAATACAGATTCTGCGTTGATTTGTTAAATATTGATCTTTTGTATGCAACTCTCTTATAAAGTACATAATGAACCAAATATTTCACATTTTCTTTGGGAAACATTTAGTCTGAGATCAACCAAATAGAATAGTAACAAGTATTCTTTTGTCTGCTGGTGGACATTGGTAGGTAGCTCAGACCTACCTCTTGCCCCGCTGGTGATTCAAGGCAATTGCCTGCAGAAGGCAATAAAACCTGCAGGAAGTTGGATGGCAGCATTTCTTTACATCCAGTACTGATATGAAGGAAGAATTCTTTCAGGGCGACAGCTGTTCTATAATGGTTACTGTGGAAATGGAAAACCTGGTGAATATACAGATCTCAGGTTCATGTAAATGCTCCTCAAACTTTTTTTGCGTTATCATTTAGGAGAAAGATAGATTCTGTAACCACTGGGCCATTAGTGCTTTCAGCTCCAATACAGATGAAATTTGGGCCAAATCTTCAATGTGGAAAGATAGGTACCTATTACATAATGTGGTTTGATTTCGTAGAGTTCTGCTGACTGTTCAAGGTTTTAGCAAGCGAGGTTGTTTTTCTGTTGGTGTTGTATAAGGTACGTTTTGTAGTTAATATCATATAATCATTGTTTCAGATACTGGACCAATATCTAGGAGATATTAGCTTCCTCCACCCCCCCACCCCCATTCCTCTAGTGACGTATCTAGTAAAAAAGGACTAGAATTCTCAAGAATGGCATTCAAAAGGAGTTATAGAACAGGAGATATGCACAAACTGATCATAATTGCCTTAATGTGCTTCTTGTAATAAATGGAGACAAATTACTCTAATTATTTCTGGTCAAGTAGATGAGTCAGAGCACAGTGTTGGAATGTCATATTCCTACATTCACAAGGGCATTACAATTTCTTTAGAAAAATACCACATTAAACTACAATTATATGTTGTCAACTGGTTTATCTTTTTAAAAAGTAAGTGCTTTACTAAATTTAATTTTTCTCAATGTGGTGTGACCTCATAATGCTAGCAGTGAAATACTGTTCTTCTAATGTGTTTACATTTCTGCTCTTCAACAAGTCTATAGTGAGTCTTAAACTTCTACTGTATGTCAGGTTGAGGAAAGCACTTCAAGAATTTTCTCAGTGTTAGTTTATTCTGTATAACTTGATTCAGTCTGTACTTAATCTAATACAAATAAGCTTTTAATTCTAATAGTGATTCTATTTCTAACATCCAGGCTATGTTTGTTTTTGCCTTGGAATGACCAAAGGGACTGTTGTGCTTAAAGTGACGTTTCATAAAGAAATTAATCATCTTGTAAAGATGTGACAGTTTAGATGGAAATTAACACTGATGCAGAAGGTAATCTGGAACCAGAGAATGACTTTTTTTTTTTGTGCCTTGAGAACAATGCATATGAGAATGGAAGGAACAAAGCACAGTGGCTTGAGTGTAGGGACCTGGTTACATAGTTCTTATTTAATGAGTCTTTTTTTAATATAATTACACGGCAGTCCATAATTCAAACGTCATTTTTTTCACATGAGCTAAGTATCCATGTTGCCACTATATGCTGCTTAATTGAAAACTGCATGTTTATTCTTTTCAGATGCTCTATAGCTTTAAGGCAATCTCAGCAGCGTCAGCAAGTGCATCTCCCTTCTGAAGTGTACTGAGACAAGGTGGCTGTTGCACAAACTCAGCATCCATATGCTGAGATCACATTGGAGGATGATGTTCAAAATTACAAAAGCAGCTTCTGAATTCACTTGCTGTGAATCTGAAATCATAAATTCCATAAGAAACTGTGTGCCTCACAACAAGATAAGCATTTAAATATTGCAGATGGAATTAGACTAGTCTAACTAAGTTCTATATAACCAAAGAAAAAGGTATATTTTTAAACTGAAAAAATGTAATTTTCACAAGTAGCTTCTAGTCTTAAACTCTAGTTACTACTAATATTTGGTTAGAATCAAAAGCTGTTGACTACACAATTTTTGAAATACTGATTCAGTCAAGAATAGAAGTGTGCAGGAACAGTGTTCAGTCTTGATGCCTCTTGCTGGAGCTGATCTTAGGGACACTTGCATTGCCTCTGTTTTAGGAATCATAGAGTGACAGAAAATATCCTTCCACACAGGAACTCAGTTGCCTATAATGGTAACTCTTTCTAGGGATTTTGCTCTGGAACACCTAGAAACAACAGTAAGAGTAGTTCAGGAATTGATATTATCCTGGAACCATTTTCCAGGAGGCAACTTCAATATGGCCATGCTGCTTTAATGTATGAAGGATTGTAGTAGTGTGGATATGGGCTGCTTAATACCATGACTTGACTCCAGTATCAAGCAATATAGTTGAGGGCATCTTTAATTTCCTTGTGTAGATATAGCCATAATAACGTAGAATTGCTTGAATGACATGCTAAGTTTAAGCAACTGAATGTTTTATTGATTATCCAGAGCTACAGTAAATGTGACATACTTTTTTGAAGGTCTGAAAAGCATATTATACCAGTGTTCCTTTCCTGTTCCTCTAAACAGAATTGAACATAAGTGTTTCTTGTCTTTTGTTCTGGAAAAATGTCACCAGTAACTGGGTCCTGTGTTATTTCTAAACAGGCATTGATTTGGCATAACTGATTAGAAAAAAGATTTGTAGGACATATCAGGCCACCTGTGATTGCTCCAAGTTAATGATTGAGACTGAGTTTTACTTTCTTTGATACCACACAAAATGCCTGAGCCCAGGCAAGTATAGGTTCATATACCTAGACTTCTGGATGTTGATCTTGTTCCTCTCTTAAGATTTAATTGTGAAGCTGAAGAAAGCTGTAATGACTAACCATGGATTGACTCCACCCCAGCCTTTCATCTTTCTCAAGGCAGATCTTCCTGTGAATATTGAAACTGTTTCTGAGTGAGAAGGAAGAAGACTTTTTGAAGGCTTTTTGACTTGTATCTGTGCTTCTGATGTAACCACCTTTTTAATTATCCAGTGGCACTGCCAAACTGATTTATGGAACCATGAAATGTAAGCATGCCGCAAACTGAAAAACCAGGTCACACAAATAGTCATATTGACAAGTCAAGGTGAACTTTTGTGTTTCAGGGGGATCTGCAGTGTATACAAGAGAACAACATTCCAAGGGTAATCCTTAAAAAGAAAAAGATGTGATAATTGATTTCACAGAGCAGATTCAAAGGCAAACAGGGTAGCTATGCAGTATATGGGTAGATAAAACTATACAGACCATGTTACTTTTAGTGTTTGAATTCAGTGATATTGATGGCCAACGCCCAGCCCTCAAAAGAGATCGTGGAGTCATAGAATAGCTTAGGTTGGAGGTGGCCCTAAAGTCCAACCTCTCTGCCATGAGAAGGTTTGCCACACACTGCTAACATACAAACAAACCAGCCTATATCAGATAAAGTAAGATTGCACTCTTGTTTAATTCCACTTCAATTTTTTGTTTGTATAAGTTGTTTTTTTTCACCTAGTTCTCTATTTCAGTAATTTATTTCAGAGTCCATAATTCTTTGCCTGAAGCTTGCTGTCTTAGATATGTGTACCTTCTAGAGAGCTACAGGTTGTCATCTTCTGTTGATTTACCAAGTCGTTATTCTAGTTTTGGGAAACAAAAAAATCAAAGGAACCTAAATCCCATGGAAATATAGAGCAATATAGGTACAAAACAGCAGGTGCCTATTCCACTATCAGAGGCATTAGCATTTTTAATTATGCGTGAGCTAATTTTAAACTCACTTGAATGTGTTAATTGCTAAGAAAGCAAACTAGGAGAATGAAGCTCAACAATGGCTGCAAAGTGTTCCTGGGGTAAATTCTTGAGCAATTAACCAACAGTTTCTCCCATGCTGCCACACTGATGCTCTTGTCAGCTCTGGACCAAGATACTGTAAATATACTGCAATTATGTTTTTGCATAAATCATATAAGTAAATTCAGAAGCAGTGCCATAAGGTCAATGCTTTGGTTTGTGTGGAAGACCTATTAATGAAAGAATGTTGCTGTTTTTTGCAGTTAAAAAAAAAAAAATTTGTCTTCAGGATAAGAACTGTAGTAATGAGGACAGTGCTGCGTATGGATTTTGATGGCACACTTCAATACATGGAGGAGACAAATCTTTTTGGTCTGTGGAGTTACACTGAAGAAAAAGTATACAGAAGCTACAAATGAACATTTTGGAAGATAAGGGCTCCAAGCCTTTTTGTTAAGTCATGCATATCTCTCCTGCCTTACCCAATAATGTACAACTATCATTTGCATATGTGAGGAGTATGGGGTAGGGTTTTTTTATTTTTTATTTTATTTTATTTTATTTTTTTCATTTAGGTCAGGGTAAATAATTTGCATATCCCATTAAACTGTTCAGCTGTGTCATTAATCTTATGAATTAGATGTTCATTTGAAAGCAGTGTCAGCATACAAGTATTTTAAAGTAGGTTTTGCACTTTCTTAGGTGAAAAGATTCTCTAAAGCAATGACCTGGACCTATATGTTTGAACAAAGACTACTCAGGAGGCCAAGTGTAGCTGATGTAGCAAACGATCTGTTTGGTCCTGGGAAAATTATTCCAGAATTTGACATTTATCCTAAGTGAAAGCATTAGTACTTAAATCTGTTTAAAACGGAGATGTAAGGTATACTCACAGGATCATCCCTGGTGACCACTAAGTTCAAGCTGTTCACTTAAAATGCATTTTGTAAGTTGACTGAGAAAAGATGGGAAATGCAAAGAGGAGAAGAAACTACACAGGCAACAGATGTATGTTTTTGGTATATTAGTTCCTGTTCATTTCATTACCAGCTGTATTTGATGCCCTGGATTATTGCTAAAATGTCAGTATTTGTTTATTTATTAAACTGGCTGATGTTCATTGTAACTTTTGAATTCACAAGAAACATAGTGAAATACTTCAGCTTTGCTAGGATTTTTATTTGTGTACCATTTATTGAGGTCTCTGCAGAGATAAATGTCATAGTAAAGTGGAGCATTAGAGTACCTAATTAAGCATTTCAGAGGGATATGTGCTAAAAATAAAGTTGATAAATGGTAGGAATTCACTGCTCTTAGTAGTTATAAACGTGTAAAATATAGAACATAACTTCAGGCCTAGAATTGAATAGGTTTTATTTTAAGAGTTTTATTTACAGCCTGCATCATCACGGGGAGGCTTTCAGTGATTTCTTTCTGACTTGGATGAAGCCCAGTAACAACTGAACCACTTAGAGTCTCCCAACAGTTTAATTGCCAATTATCTCATTTTTTATGTGGCCTTCAGTCTTTAGTAGAGTACTTTGTACAATGACAGACATGGGAGTAGTAGTTAACCCTTCTAGAAATACGATTTGCAGTGTTTTGCGTGCAGCATGACTCCCTAAGGGTTCTCTGACATTTGTTTGCCTCCAGTGATAATACTATCCGTTGTAGTTTTGCTGATAGTCAGCAAAATGATTATTAATTTTTCTAGTATTGTAGAATTGTGTGGCACATGACTGACAGCTGCAAAAATGATATAATTGGGGCTCCATACAAGCATACAGCTAAGTGCTTGTTAATAAAGCAACAATTATGAAGTAAATATTATGATGCCTTAATATGCCCACAAAAGTATGAATCATGTTTCTCTTTTAAATGAATGGTGAATTATGAGTTGCATCATATGCCAAACAATATTAGAAAAGAATATGACGTAGGTAGATGAACATGACTAATGCTTTTGTTGATTTAATACAATTTGAAGTTTGTTAATCCCATGAAAATGAGATTCTCTTTCTTTAACTATAGAGAGCCCCATTAATGGCATTTAATACTCCATAAATCTATTAAATGAAAAAGCCTTAGGATTTCCTTGTCAGAAAAGAACTATGATGTGTTGTGTGCTGAAAGGTAATTAACTTAAAAACCAGTAATTGCAAAACTTAAATCCTTGAATGGTGGGTGCGAGATGTGAAGAGTTTGTATGCATGTTTCAGAGTATATTTTAAGGTGATGTTAATCAAAATGTATTTACCTGATGTGTTTTAGTTTAAGTACTAAGTGCTGAAAGTTAAGCCCAAGAAAGTCACACAAACAATTTGATATCTTTGGTCAAAAATAACAAAATATTCTGATTTAAAATACAGATTGCCTATGTGTGTGTTTTTGTGTAAAATGACACACTTAGTGTAACTTGGAGTCAAATGCTTCTTGCAAAAATATTAGGAATAAAGGCTGAGTAACCTGTAAGGCTTCAGGTTGAGTTTGCAAGTCGAAAATATGTATATAACTTCTGGATTTTCGTACTTAACTTTGATTCTGGGTAGATAGGTTAATGAAGGAGTCTGTGAATACCCCTTTGATATTGTCCTTTGATAGATAATTTCTGTTATGTTTCACAGAAAGGGGAAAAAGACAGAACTTGGTTGAGGTGCTTCATAATTTGAGCAAGCAGAAAGTTTTCACAGATTGGTGGTTTCTTTTTGAAATCATTAGTCTATGTCATTGAGTTTGGCCAGTAAAATGCTTGTTAGTCAATTATTGCATTTATGAAGTTGTTGATTATCTGGTTAAGCTGATAAGATTGCCTACACATCTGTCCTCTCACTGGAGAAGTATAATTCATTGACTAACACTGGTCTGTGAGTTCCTTGGATCAGTAATTTCACATATTATTCCATCAGTATTCTTTCTTATGCTTAAGTAAAGTATGCAGACTGTTCTTTTGACAGTATTTGAAGCTGTCCTAACTTTGTTTGTCACTCAGGGGGTGGTGAGGCACTAAAACAATTTGTCCAGAGAAGCAGTGTCCTATACCTGGTGGCATTCAAGGCCAGGTTGGATGGAGCCCTGGGTGGACTGATTTACTGGGTAGCAATCCTTCCCACAGCAGGAGCGTTGAAACTGTGTAGTCTTTAAAGTCCCTTCCAATCCAAACCATTCTGTGATTCTGTTATTCAAGCTGCTGGAAGTATTATTGGTAATGGTTTGCGATGTGCATTTTACTGGGGTTCAAACAAAGCTATTACTGTGGCATATTTTTGGTCACAAAATTATGTCAAGTGCTTTGTTTTGCTACCTGCAGGAAGCCAAAAGTGTAAGTTACCATTTACTATAGTTGAGTACATTACTACTATGTATGTATGTTTATGTGTATATATGTGTGTCTGTGTGTCATTTAAAATATTGTGCTTTCCTTTTATATATACACTTTTTTCTTCCCCATATCTTTTCTTGAGGATTTTAAATCCATTGTAATGTTGACTTAGTTTATGATATTTCTGTTAGTTTATCATAGAGTGATCTGCGTGTTTTCTTTCCTTCCAAGGTTACCAGGAAGTGTAGTAAATATTGGCAGAAAGCTCTGAGGTGTAAGAGGACACAGAAGAACGGAGATGAAGCATTAGTTGGAGGTGCTGCTGAAGTCACATGGAAAACAAATTTTCCTTTGATAAAGGCACTTCATTCAAACAATTTCCAGATTTCCTTTTAATTGTCTGTTTTCCAGTAGCTAAAGAAAAGGTGACAATATGCAGTGTCCTTAGCATAGTATGATCAATTTGTACTATGTAGCTGCAAAACCTCAATGAAAGTTGACAGTTTCACAGTATCTAGAGGAAGCATGCTCTAACTTCTTTAAAGTTTTCTTCTTGATATCGTGTTATAGCAAACAATTAGTTGTTGTAGTTCTTGAAAAGTTTTCAAAATACTGTCAGGTGAATTCATAAATTACACTTGAGTTCCTGAGGGAACGTTAGACTCCTTTACAGTTGAAGTACCTAATTCAGTAATCTAATGAACAAGGAAAAGTATTTGTGCTATAAGAAATATTAAATAAGATACAAGAATCCCAATCAAGTTACTCTTATGTGCACTGTTATGATTTCACTTGACTGAATGTCTTCTCTAGTGTTCATTGACCTCCAGCTTTCCCTGCCTATTAAATCTTTTCATACGCTTGATTGCTAGACAACTGCACTGTCAAGTGCCTTCAGAACACACAGAAGAACTTGCTTTCCTTTTATATGTATTCCCTTTCCTTCCAGAATTAGCCGTCCTCATTACGTATAATCTCTTGAGAATGTCTCTGTAAAGAGTTTGGAAACTGCTTTTGTTAGTTCCCTGGATATATTGTCAAGTATTTTTACTATGTCTAACTGGGAAAGTGAGAAAAGGTTAGCATCAAGAATTACACACAGATTACTTTCCATAATTAGTTCATTTAGCTTGATTTCATCTTCCTTTTAACAGATGAGAGTTGCATCAGCTGAATCCCAAATGCAAAGGACTTTCTTCCGTTAGGAGCCTAGAATCAGAAAAACCAGGACAACATTTACAGTATGTAAGCCATTGCTGCTAACTTGGCACTGCTCATGGCAGCCAGCTCCTGTATATTGCTCTTCACAGGTCTGGTGAAGTTAGAGGAAGTTTGGGAAGTTCTTAAGTATTTTGGTGAAACTCATATAAATTAATTCATCTGAAGGTTATTTGTGTCAGCAATCAGTTCTGAGTTAATCCCTCATAAGGGAGAAACAAACTTGCTAACAGATTAATGTACTTACCTCCTTTTCTCCTCTGAACATTTGAGTCTAAGGGGCCCACGGCAGACTCAGCTATAAAGATACTGTCGACCCCAGAGAGTGGGTGTGGTGTTTTCACTGACGGATAGATAAACTCTTCACCCTCATTTCCCCTCCACAAAAAAACAGGGGAAGAAAGCACATCGGTTGAAGTATGGCAGAGTTCCCTCACCAGTTACCGATATGGACAGAAGAGACTCAGCACAGGGAGATCAATACAGTTTATTGCCTCCTGTTAACATACTAGAGCAGTGCAAAGTAAAACCAAACTAAGAACACTTCCCCCATCCACCCTCTTCTACCTGCTTCCCCCGAGCGGGGCGGGGAACAGGGAATGTGGGCAGCGGCGGTCTCAGCTGCAGCTCTCCCAGCATCACAGCTCCGTACCGCAGTGCCCACCCTTCAGCCACGGCCCCACGCGGGATGCAGCTCCATCCCGGTCTGCTCCTGCGGGGTATCCGCGCCCGTACCCCCTCGGGCCGCATCCGGCAGTGGATGCACGCGGGGATCAGTTCGGAGTGGCGTCCGCTGTACTCCCCGTGCGCCTCTCCTGGGCCGCAGGGAGCTGCTAACTGTAACAGTTTTAATCAAGTTCGTTAAGCAGGAGGCAAACCCAGCTTCACGTTGCTTCATAGGAGAGAAAGAGCATGCCAGCCGTGCTGCCTCGCCGCAGCCCCGTGTCTGCCCGTGGGACCTGATGGCAGAAACTTTGGCTCATGGGGCTGCTCTGCTCTGCTGCTGTACAGATGTTCCGCATGGCTATTGGAGTGCAGACCTAGACTCGAGATGAGTTATGCTTTATTTGTATGTGAGCCTTACTGGTCACTGAAACAGAGCAGTGTCAGAGTATTTTGCTACTGTGATGCCACAAATCATCATCATCTCATTTTTTTTTATTTTTATTTTTTGTATCAAATTTTAAACATGCTTTCCTAAATAAAAGTGGTCTTTAAACTTCCGGAATTAGTTTGCATCATGATAGTGTGAGCAGTCACACATTTACTATCTTCTAAACTGATAAGTCAGATAAATGTTTATTTCCATTTTTACCCTTTTCAAAGAAACTTCAGTTTCAGTATTGTGATGTAGAAAAAGGAAGCAGCTTGAACTTTATTTTTGATACTGCTACAAAGTCCCTGAATGAGAAACTAGAAACTTTGAAAGCCTCTCTTTAGCTGAACCCCATGAAGAGTTTTGTACTTACATGTGCTTTTATCTCCATTTTCTGTGTTGAATATTCCTTGATAATTCTGCTTCAGAGCAAGAACAAAGCTATTACTATCTTCTTCGTAGTCACATGTTTGTGAATGATGAGCTGCTGGTGCCAGTGCTGGCTTTGTTTTATGTTTATTGGTCCATGCTGTAGGGCTGTTGAGCTTGTCCTGAATTTACTCCCTTGACTCAAAGGAATGTGGTGTAAAGGAGAAACTTCTGCTTGAACAACTTCGTGGGTGAAAACTTTTCAGCTTGCTTCACTGAGAGCTCAGTGGGAAAATGTAATTCTTCATCTTTAAGAGAGCACGCTAAATGTTTGATCTTGTTTTGCTTTGTGTAGCATTTCCATTGCCTTGCTGCTGCAGCAATAGTCCCAGATCCCAAGGGGGGGGCTCAGGCGGTGTCACACTGTCACATTCTGTCCCCACAGACTGAAACTTCATTACTGCTCTTCCCTCATGCAGGCTTTTCTCTTCGGGTTTGGACAGAAAATTTCAGTTAATGCAAAATGATATTCAACTAGTGGAGTTAGAAATAAGAAATACCTCATTTCTAACTGGCCTTCCTTGTGCTGTATAGTTAGTGAGATTTAAAATACAATTCCCCCCCAAAAAAGGCATTTTTTTCTGTGTGATCAGTTAAAATGCTTCCTTGCTGCTTTTATGTGTCCACTGTGGGTAGTTGTACTTAAGATACCAGTTTGATTGTAAGTCGTATTTCTCTTTTAAGCATAAAGGAAATAAAGATCAAAAATCGTAATATTTTTTTTAGCAATTTCTACACATACAAAGCTTTGCAAGTTTTCTGGTGAAAATTGTTGACTTTAGTTTCCAGAGTGCTTTATGGTAAATACTTAGAAGAACTGCTTCATTTTGTAAGTGTATTACAAGAAATTCAATATGCATAAAAAATAGTATTTTGTTAGAAATAATTTATGAGTAAGGTAATTTGTCTTTTTAAAGGAAAAATTAAGAAGAATTAGATATTAAAAACTAAGTCTTTCTGGAGCCCATGAACCCTTTGATTTTCATCTATTCTTTTTAGGTGATTTTATTAGTATGTAAATTCTTTGTCTTATTGCATTCATGATCCGCAATGTTTAAATAAACAAAGATAATCCAGATAATTTTATTACAAGTTCTCTGGCATTCAGTTTGAATTTTCATTTATATAATGTATTGCTTTGCTGCCAGAAAAGGTCAGGTTAATATTTTTGTATGTGGTGATCTTCTATGTTTGTCTTACCAGGCTTTTTGAAATTTTCTATTTGAAATCTGAAACAACACGGTCAAATAGCAGTGAGTTGGGCTTTTTGTTTGTCTAAAAATGTAAGCGTTAGACCATGTGTGCTACCTGCTGAAGTTGTTTAATAGGAATTTATTTAAAAGTAGTTGGTGAGCTATCACTAAATAGTATGTTTTTCTTCATCACTGAGTTCTTGCATTCAGAGAACAAAAGCAGTGAAATGGAGTCAGATAGCAGATGCATTTGTTCAAATATTATATGCAAATGTACTTAACAAGCACATAAAAACATGCAGAATTGTTTTACTTTTTTGTTTACTAATGCTAGCTACATGAATACGCTAGAACACTATTTTTGTTCTGGTGTTTAGTATGAGCTACTATAATCTTCCTTCATCCATACATTAAAAAAAGAAGTTAATGCTAGAATAACATTCTCTCTGAAATGCGTTGTCTCTGCTGAAAGAAGTTATTAGATAGCTTTACCAATCT
This sequence comes from Odontophorus gujanensis, assembly GCA_013399175.1. Taxonomy (NCBI): domain Eukaryota; kingdom Metazoa; phylum Chordata; class Aves; order Galliformes; family Odontophoridae; genus Odontophorus; species Odontophorus gujanensis. The sequence continues at coordinate 393,905 of VXAB01008223.1, read as the reverse complement.
TTTCAATTCAGTTTCTGATCTGACATAAAATGTTACTACTACATGTTCCATAAAACCATTAGTTTTTACTGAGAATTAATTAGTCTAAAACCATCCTATTGTAATCTTAAATTATGACTTTACTAAATAGGAAATCATGATCAATTGAAAAAATGAATATTTTTTAGAAAATAGTTTTTCTACCCCGTTTATTTTTTGTTTAGTGTCTCGAGCTTGGTAAATGTGAAAAGGCTGCCCAAGCTGCATTTGCTTTTATTTTAGTAGTATGTGCAGAAGTGGAAAAATCATTCACGCATAGCTCATCTCCTCTAGAAGTAACTGCTAAAATTAGGTAATTTTCTTTTTAACTAATTAAACTTCCAGCTCACCACCCCTCAGCTTGTGGTGAATGAAGTGTACTGCGTGGCTGTTATCTAAGTACAGTAGATGCTATGGAGATTGTGAAGTTAGTCACTGCAGATATTTTTGTAATTAATGAGTTGTGAAAACAGTCAATACTTTTTCACATTTTATTAATTTAATGCATTTTACAGTACTAGCAAATGAGGCAAATGGATTATGCTTTTTTAAATGGTGTAAGGGATTGGTGTTATGACCTTTCTTTCCAGTAACGAACGTGTGTGCAGCCTCCTGGGAAGGCTGCACTCAGAAATAGGGCAGATTGCTTTCTTTTCCTTTCTAGCCTGGGAAACTTCTGGTCAAATGGAGAGCAGAACAGAATTAAATGCCCCAAGTGAAGAAAGGGAGGTTTTCACCAGCACTGATATGTGTTTTATTGAGCTCTTAGTAGGTTAAGGAAGGCCTACTGTTTATCTCTTGCTGTTGCTCAGTCCAGTGAGGCTCAGGATACCGAGCCTAGAGTATCCTTATTTTTGGATCTTCTTTGGAGAAGGAGCAGTTCCTTGAAGAAATGGTGTTGATGGTATTGCGTAGTATGACATTCCCACAACCCTAGTTGTTCCTCACGCTCTCCTTATTTTAAATCACAGGCTAAGCATAGCTAATGCTATCGTGCTTACTAAGCATCTGAAATGAGATCTGTAAAGCTGCCTCAGCAGCCTTTCTGAGGTTGTTGGCTCCATTTCTGTTTTTGTCATCCTTTTCTCTGTTTTATTTTCTGCTTTTTAAAGAGTGAAGAAGGGAGAATCTTTACTGTGCAGATCCAGCAGTGTCTTCATAATCTCTCTCTGGTGGCTCATTTTTATTTTTTTTTTCTCCTTGCAGGTGGCAGACTTTGGAAGGACCTTAGTTTTCCCAGTTTTTACTCTTAATAATGGAGCATACCTCATATGAAGGGTTCGGATGGATTCAGCTTTATCTAGACGTTTGATGTCTGGCTTTGGCACTGGCCATTGGGGGAGATGAGCTTGTTTGCAGAACTTAGAACTCTGTTTTCATGTGCATGGCTTTCAGTGTCTGTCTTTCCAGCTGGCCCTACTATCCTATCTTGCTTGCCACTGTGAGCAATGCTGTGGTCCCAGTCCACTGCTGAAGCTCTAGTGTGCAGTGACTTCACAAGCTGCAGTCTGCTGGTCTGCAGTGTTCGCAGTCCTATGTCTTCCAGAGACTGGACACACAGCTTAGGTCAGAAACATAACCTGTCTTGTCAGGGGATTTGTCAGAGAAGCTTCTTTATCCAGGATGACTTGGTAGCATAACACTAAGTAGAGTGGAGCTGCTTGAGGGGCCTAGCTGGCTAGCAGCTCAGATCTGAGCTGTGTTTCTCCTTTAGGTGCATTCCAGTCAGTTCATTATGTACTGCATTATGCACCACCTGTCAGTTAATGTCCTGGGTGCAGAGTATTTCCCACTGGTTATATACTTTTCCCATGAAATAAATACCTATACACACTATAGATGGAAGCAACCATGTTTTCAACTATGTATCTTCAAAAGCTACATTTGTATACCAGTGTCTTATAGAATTTTCAGTCTTTGCATTGAGTACATTCATAATGTTTATCAGATAGGCTTGTTGTTAGTGCAGTTGCACACCTGCCTTTTTCAGTCTTCATGCTTAGCTTGTTGCCAGCATCTCAGTCTTCCTACCCTTTTCCTCACCCCACAAGGCATTTGAGATTCTGTAGAAGCTCTGGCTCAAAACGAGGTCAGGGATTGCCCTTAAAGCTGTTTAATGCTTGCTTGGGATTTTGCCAGTCCTTATTCAGCTTCAGTTTGTGAGGAATCTTCTTGCTGACACCTTTCACCTTCATTGTAGCACTCTTAGCCCTGTGCCAGTTGTTATTTGGAGCACTAGTTCCGTTGTTGCTGTTTACAAGCGTTTCAGATTTCATAATTTCTATGGAGTATTATTAAGTATTTCAAATCATATGTTTTGTTGCTGAAATTATAGAGAAACAACCTTGCAGAATTTCGCTCTAGGTGTGTCCTTGTCGTCAGACTGTAACCGTATAAAGCTGTGTATTCATTGTTGCTGTTCCTTCAATTTTCTCTTCTCTCTTTTTAGTGGAATTTTAATAGGTTTGCCTACTTACAGCTGCAAGATCCAGTATCTGATATTGGTGATTTCTAGAACTGTAAAGATGCCTCCTTCTATTTGACAGGAAAACAAATATCATAGAGAGTTTATGTGTATCACTTGTCTTGAAATGCATTCCAGTGCATAGTGGCTGTGGCTCCCTTTCATCCAGGAGCTGTTACCTGATGGAACATACTTGTGTAAGAACCAAATTAAATCACAGAAGTTGGCTGGGTATAGTTTGACATGAAGTACTGTTTTGTAATATTAGTAAATGGGCAAAAATAGAGAAGTTAGCTGCTAAAAATCACTCTAATAAGGAGAGTTTTCTGAGTGGGAATATTGCTCAGTGAACTTACATGGTTAAAGAGGATTTCTGCTCCAAAAACAGAGAGATGAATTGTATCCATTGTACTGTGAGAGGTGATTTTCTTTGCTGTAAATCTGCCCTGCCACTGAAAGAATATCAGGCAGCCTCCTCGCTCTGAGCAGGGTCTTACTGTCTCATGTTAGTATTAGCACTTGAAAACTCAACAGAGATCTGGATCATTCATTGTATTGGTGCAGATAAAAAGAAAAAGGAATCAAATAGCTTGAGATGCTGGTGACAACCAGTGACTAACCTAGAAGTTTAAGCATAGATTAGGTGTCCTCTTGCTAATCTTAGTTCTCTAAAGCTATGTGTCTAGTTAAACTACCTACCTGTGCTTTCTCTGTAGCTGACAGTGAGCTAGAGTATTCTCCAGAGAGGAACCATTTCTCCAGTTTTTGAACAGGACATACAGAAGTCATGCAGATGAGTAATTGGAATGACTAACCTAACTCTGGCTTTTTTTACACAGCAAAATTTAGAAAAGAGTCATGTTATGTCTTACCTTTTTGTTCCTGATGCTTGCATGCGTTTAATAATCCACTATCTCAAGGAATTCTGATTTTGACCTTATCAACTTCATTCAGTTCATTCAGTTGATCAGCAGGTGACAGGAAAGAGAAATTTGTTAAACTCTCAGAGATACAATTTAAAGGAGAAGATAAAATCTTTTTGTTGTGCTTTTTAGTGAAAATTTCCTGGAAACACTGCTCATGTCTTGCAGTGAGCAAAGCTGTATCCTAGCTGAGCTAATTAAAACTAATATTTTATTGGCTAGATATTATTGCTGGAAACTTATTTGTCTTTTTTTTATTTGTTTTTTATTTTTTTGAGAAAAAATAATGAACAAACGTGGAGTATGCATTCTAGTGTTTTGGTCCACGAGTGTGCAATCAGAGTGACTTATGGACTGGAAAAATAATTCATGCTTAGGAGATACTCATGGAAATGTGCTCTGGAATCTTTCAGTGAGTCATTTGTCAGTGTTACATATATTCTTCAGTATAGAGGAGGTTATTACTTTATGGTTGAATAAGAGCATATTTTGCCTAGAATTTTTAATACGTAACTGCTTTTCTGAAGAAAATTGACTTACCAAAAATTCAGGCTGTAGGTAGCCAGAAAACACTTATTTCTGTTGTTAAAACTCCTAACTGATAAGCTATTCAACTTTTACTCACTTTTAAAATTATTCTTGGTAATCCTGTGATTCCACTTTAATGGCCTGTGACCATAAGTTATTAGTGCATTAAGTATCTATCATTATTCATAACTTCTAAAGAAATTTAAAATGGGTGGATGCATTTTGTGTTCTGTTTTTGTGGAGTAATAAATATTAATTTAGCAGTAAAGAGACCATGTACGATAGGCAGGAGAAGTCATTTCAGTTTCGGTATTTGTGCTCAAAGCTTTTATGACTTAGCACAGAGGTTTTAGGGATTGAGAGCCCAAGCACAGGGTACTATGCCTATCTCTGAGTCATGGTAGTAAACTGGTTAATTTCAATATTAATTCTTATTCTTTTAAATTGTCCTAATAAATAAATGGAGAAAAAGAACCAAATACGGACTTTGTCTAAGACAGAACATCTTACCTTAGGTACCTGAGTCCAAAGCCCCTAAACACCAGTGATATTGACAACTTTTATTTGACGACCCATCGTGTGACTTACAGGCTGAAGGTGCTTGCCTTTCTCAGTGCTTCATGGTTCATATTTGGAGCCTATACAGATGGAATGGTTGTGCTTGTAGCTTTGACACTTTTGTGAAATGCTATAATTAGATGGAATGAGTCTTGGTTTAAGTGTTGCTTCACCTAAATCCTCCTTACAGTTCAGTTTCACACGTGTGTCCAGGGGATGTGTCTCATAAATCCACATAAAAGCAAACTTGTAGAAAAATCCTGGATTGTCTCAGTTGTTATTTTTCCTTAAGATACAGACAGAGAAGATGGTGCGTAACTTTTTATACAGAACACTCAGCCAAGAACTTGAACATCTATTTGTAAGTGAAATGAAACTGATTGTTTTTTCTGCTTCTTGGAGGAGTTTCCAGTCTGCTATGTAAGCTAAATAGTGAGAATAGTTAGGAGGAAGGAGATGGCTGCCAGTATTGAAAATATATCATTATGTCAAAAACAGGTTTTTTTGAAGAATGTGTGAGGCTCTGCTCTGTCTTCTCAAGCTATGAGTTGATGCATTTTTTGTATGGGAATATATAGTTCTGCAATATGACACTGCAAATGAATTTCTAGGTAATACCATGAAGTTCCCATAGCAAGTTTCACACTTAAACAGAATGGAATATAAGCTGAGAAATCTGAGCACTAAGCAAGTGAATTCTGTCTAGGGAGGAGGTTCAGATCTGTAACCTGAATCATAGAGATGACAGGAGGACAGAGAATGTTTCAAACATTTAATCCTGGTTTTATTTCACACTTCTTTCACACAATCACAATCTGATTTAATAGAAATAGCCCTTACTCTCAGCCAGAAGTCAGAAAGTCAGTTGATGATTCATCCTGCTTGACAGGCAGTCAGAGTACAGAATTCTGTATTGTACAGAAGGACCTGTGGACATGTATGAAGTTACCCTCATCTTTGTAGGCTTGCCAATATTACTGGGAACAGTTCTGACCACATCTAATGCCAATCAGGTGCCCTTAACTCTCACTTTCTAGAGTCAGATTTGTGCACAGTTCACAGCACAGTCAAAGTCTTTATGAGTGAGAATAGAAGAAGATGAGTTTGGAAGAGTCATTTAAAGTGTTCAGAAGAAAAAGTCACATGATGTAGTGCTGGCATGGTGGCAGCTCTGGAAATGGTTCAGATGTATCTCCAGTGTTGTGAATATCATGGCCAATGCCAAAACTGCTGTGGGGGAGGGCAAGTGAATAGGACTCTGAGGGCAGCATTCCACATGATTCTGGAAAGACATTGTACATCCAGCTCAGTGCATCTGAAATGTAAATCTTTTACACATAAAACAGTTTTGGCTTTCCCACTGTGCTTTGTGTCTTTTACTTTTCAGTTTTTGATATAGGTGCAGAAAGGTTTACTGGCTGTGTATTCATACCTTCACAATGAGCTCTGAGTAATCCAAAATAAAGATTTAATAGATAGCAAAGCACTTGGTTCAATACCTTTTCAGACTCTTTAAGCAAGATAGAGATGATATAATGCTGATATAAAGCTATGAAGATAACAAATAGCAATAGAATAGGTGATGTTTTATCTCTTGCTACTCATAACTGTAATAGGAGGAACAGTTGTATAAAACTACAAATGAAAAGATTAAAAAGGGTGATTAAAAATGATCACCTTTGAAACTGACGTACAATAAACTGGCGGAACTAAGTGACACAAATACCACTGAGGGAAAGAATAACGTGATAAATCATGACTAGTAATGCTGTCTGGCATTTACAATAGTGAGCCTGAAGATACGGAGGATAGAATTGCTGAAGAACTAAGACATCAGATAGCTAATAATGCTCCCAGATAGAAAAGTTGTTCCCAGGAATGCATCAGTAATGACTTCTCGCCTTTAGGGGTTTTTAAGGCTCATCATAATTCAAAATGTGAATCAGTCAACCTGAACCACAACCTCGTCACGTATGGTTATCATTTTTAGGATGACAAAGTGCAGGAATGGTCTGGAGTTATGAGCTCCAGGAAGGTGCAGAAGTAGGCACGTATCGTATGACATGGCAGTGTGCCTAGAGGTACTGATTCTATTCTGAGGAATCACAGCTGAAACCTTCTCTCTTTCTCTGTGGGGAACTTTTATGGAGACAGGTAACAGAAGTTGCCAGATGAATTGTTTCAGTGTTTTTCTAATTCCAGTAGCAATAACAAAAAATTTGTGCCCTGAAGAAAGAATGTTAAATGCAATTTAGCTCTGGAGTGCTCTTCCTGTATCGGGCTGATGAGTGTGACAAGTCTCCTACGCCATTTCATATACTTTGTTTCTTAGACAGTAAGAAATGTGTCATTTCTGGAGATATAAGAAATTTAGGAGCAAAGACTATGCAGTTTTTCCAAGCTCTTTGCTGTAGTTAGGAATACTTCATAACATTTTTTTGGGGGATGCTTCATCTGCGCAATCCATAAATGTTGTTCTCAGTTCTGCCCTTGAAATGTGTCCTGTACAATGCTGGCAACGTTTTTTTTTTTTTTTCCTGTCAGACACTTGATTGACTTCAGCAATTTTAGACATCTTAAATACCTGTTGTTTCTAGTAGGATTGTCACGGGAGTGTCCTACTTTAAGGTTCAGTTCTCAGAAGGGCAGAAACTGGTTTAAATGTGTTGTTCCAGCAACAGGATTGTAATGACAGTTTGATGGAAAGGATTTAGCAGTCTATGGAGAAAAGTACAGCTATGTGGTCTTCCTGATTACAGAAAACGAAAAATAACACATGAAGTTTCTTAAATATGGACTAGGGATCAAAGCATGCATGCTGCTGATCACTGAAACTTGAAGTGTAAATGGAAAAAATCACCTGTAGGGAAAAACCTGGAGCTTTAAGTACACACTGCAGCTGCCTGTCATACCTCTCAGTGCTGTGGTCTCCATTTTTGCCAGCAGATAATGAAGCAGGCCCAAGCTGGTGACCTTCAGTTTGAGTAATGTTTCTGAAGGAAGGTGACTTTCATTGCTTTCAATTCTGCTCCACCATTGCTTCTTGCTTCTTTCTGTAAACAAGTTGTCTTAGAATTCTGGATAGTTTCAATTTGATAAATGGAATAAAATAAAATAAAACAAAGCATTACTCATTAATAAATCACATTTGAAGGGATTTATATTTTGTTAGATAACAGATCACAAATCAGGTGGAGCTCAGTATTTTTTGTTTTCTTCCCTTATCTCCTTTGCAGGCTAAATGTCTTCTAGTTTGAGATTTATTTATTTATTTATTTTTAATAAGGACCTTGCAGAACGTCTATCAGACTGTGTGTGTGTGTGTGTGTGTGTGTTTTAGTGTTTGTGTAAACATAATGATGTTTTTCCACTATGCTGAATTGAAAAATACTACAATTTCTCCAAGCAGTGATTTTAGTTGACATAACTATTTGGTTGCATCATCCCCAGAACTCCCTATGACAGTATTCACAAAGTGCAATAAAATGCTGAAACCTTCCAAAAGGTCTTTAAGCTCACTTGCTATATAATGGTGGTTTCTGCTTGTCAGCTTGAGGATTGTGTCAGAATAGCTGGGCAACCAGCACTCAAAACGTGTAAGTCCCACAGACATTTTATTATTGACTGCCCAGTTATTACAAATCATGTCTTTAGCATTAGAGTGTAATAATACAAGTGTCAGGCTTTGTTCGACTTTGAAAAATAGAAAATTAACATTTCTATGGCAAAGTGGCACTGGCTTGTCTTAAAAATCTTATAGGGTAGAGTGAGAGTAGTCCTTGGAAATTCTAATTCCTTTTAACAAATCAGTAAGAAAATGATGTCCAGTCTTTATATTTATACCTTCTTAAGATAAAAAGATTAATTTGAATTTGAAGGACGTATTGGAGTGTTGAACAAACAGTAAAAATTAGATCCAAACTGGTACTTATTGAGTATTTTGTTCCTGACAGTTTCTTTTCAAAACAAAAACAAACAACAACAACAGCAGAAGGTTTCTACTCTTCAAATATCTTAACTAGGACTCGTGGTCTTTTGAGGAGACTTTTGAGGACCCTGTGGGACCATCTACCCCATCCCCTGCTCAGCAGGGACACCCAGAGCAGGGTGCCCAGGCCCACATCCAGGCACTGCTGCAGCTCTCCAAGGAGCGGACCCCACAGCCCCTGGGCAGTCTGTGCCAGTGCTCCATCACCTGCACTGCTCGGAGGTGCTGCCTGGTGCTCAGAGGGAACCTCCTCCATTCCTATTTGTGCCTGTTGTCTCCTGTCTCAGCTCTGAGCGCTGCTGACTGGCTCCATCTTCCTTGCACTCTCCCTTCAGGTATTTATGGACATTAATGAGACCCCTGACCCTCCTCTTCTCCAGGCTGAAGAGTCCCAGCTCTCTCAGCTTTTCCTCACAGAAGTGTGCCTGTCCTTTTGATATCTTCATACTGTTTGCTGGGTTCTTTCCAGTATATCCAGAACTGGACCCAGCTCCTCAGGTGTGGCCTCAGCTGTGCTGAGCAGAGAGGAACAATCACCTCTCTTCACCTGCTGGCAATACTTTACATAATGCAGCCCAGGATACTGTTGGCCTTCTTTGCTGCAAGGGAATACTGCTTCCTTGTGTCTGGATGCCAGCGTCCTTTTTAATGTGTGGGGAAACTGGAAAAATGTTGAAGGTGAGTAGCTCTGGTTGAAAGTTATTTTAGCTTTTCATTTTAACTGTTCTGGGTATTCCTCTTTCAAAAATCCCCAACCCTCTGACTGCTATTTGCAACAGTAGTGCCCTTTGACTGTTGCTCTGTAGATCTTCCTTTGTTACCATGTCTGCCAGCCTTTGCATTTACTGTTTTGAATTACAAGGCTATACCCTTCCTGTGCACACTAAATGGTGTCTTTGCGAGGTCTTCAAAACCTTTTCCACTTTTCAGTAGAAGTGCCCTTTTTATTTTTTTAAAGAAGATAGGAAAGGTGTGGGAGAAGTTTAAATAATATGAATAAAAATCACTTAAATGGCTACTAAACTCCATGTAAAATGGTAAATGTCAGCATGATCAGTGGCAGTCCTGTTCCATGTCATGATAAAAACAGGATCTTTTCTCATGGTGACTCACCACCATGTATTACTGCTGTGAAATTTGTACATCGCTGTTGTACTACTTCGAATAGCATTACTTCTAGAGATTAGTTTAAAAAATCTCACTAGAAATCTAATTTATTCTTGTTACCAAGTACTTAGCATGTTTCTACATGGTAGGGCCACACAAGATCTACTATAATTGCAGTATGTAATTTCTGAGTATTTGTGGCTTCATTCATCATGACCGGCCGAAGACATGTGAATATAGTTAAAAAAAGTCCTGTTTTCAGTTGCTGATGTGTGTTTATTTTTCTCCCTTAGAATATCCATGTTGTTAAATACTACAATTTGTAGAGTGGGTGTTTGTTTTTTTGTTTGCTTTTTTTTTTTTTTTTTTTTTTTTTTTTCATTTTTTTTTTTTTTTTTTGGGT